>JACGWL010000005.1:1886610-2305944 GCA_034509725.1 Sesamum angolense
GCTGCATCAAAAGTTTGTATCAATATTTGAAAAAGCAGAACTTGTATATTTGAGTAATTTCGGTGTATATTTACTTCAAAGTATGTCAACTTCATCTTCTCGTGTAGATATTTTTTTGTATTTCGGTGGTAACTACACAAGTGATGGATGGTGTTTTACATATGATCGACAGCCTGCAGCGGCGATGAGGATACCTCGTTCATTGACGTATGCTCAATTTTTGAAAAAGATTTATCAGAAGATTGGTGTTGATAGCAATGAATACTTATTGAAAGTATCTGCTAACCATTCATGCCAATATCTCGGTCGCATTAAAGAAACTCTTTTTCCAATAACAAATGATGAATCTCTGTCATTTTTTGTTCCCTGCGGCGGAAATCCCATGTTGGAAGTATACGTTGATGCAGAACAAATTCATGTTGAGCCTCCCCACGATGAGCCAACAATGGGGAGATATTAACCCACAAATGAGCAACCAGTGGGGAGAATACATGAATCTCTTAGCAACTCCAGGATTGCCTCCTTGTTCCAACACTGACTACTTGGCAGGTACTTCTAATCCCGATTTTGGTGCGGGTACTTCTAATCTTGATTTTGGTGCAGGTACATCTCATTCTGAGCTTGAATATTATACCACCAACTTGGTGACTGTTACTCAAGGCCTAGATAATATTCATTACTCAGGCCCAGTCAATACTCCATTGTCAGAAAATTTTATACCCAATGAAAATGATGGAGAAGACCCAACAGCAGACTCTTTTGTAAATGAATCAGATGAAGCTTCGGAACCAGATGAAGCGGAATATCCAATTCCACCTGGGGATGGCCCAGACCGTGTTGATATAAATGTAATGGCAGAACATTTGCACAACGTGGGGCAGAAACATCTTCTGAACCGGCTTTGCCAGACTTGAATACTCAGCCGACATTTTACGCTCTATACAATTTTTTCAACAAACATTCCGGAGATACCTGCAGATTCTGTTGATGTACCAAATTTGAGGTATGCAAAATTTTATAATAAATCTGAAGGCAGGCTTGATAATGGAATGCTCTTCAAAACAAAGAAGAGCTAATGGAAGCGGTGCAAGATCACTCTATACGGCATGCATCGTCGAGTATTATGTAACTGAGAGTTCAAGAACTAAGTGGAAAGTGCTCTGCAAGCACAGTACAGAAGGTATATAATTATAATATATATTTTATATATCGCGTCTTACAAGCATACATCATTACTTAATTTGTGAATTTTTCATTTTTTTTTTACAGAGCAGTGGTGTAGATGGGAGGTTCGAGGTGGTTACAAACCAAAAATTAGACGTTGGGCAATAACCATGTATGGGGGGACACATACATGTGTTCTGAATAATATGTCCCTCTCACACGGTAATAAACAGGGCTTATATTGCTAGTTTGCATTTAGGACACGTGAAATGCAACCCCTCCTATGGAATAAAACATGTCATTCAGAACGTGAAGGACCAAACAGGGTATGATGTACCATACCAAAAGGCATGGTACAGTTTGAAAATGGCACGTGAAATCGTTTATGGCACGTGGGATAGCTCTGTTCAAAAGCTACCTGCATATTTGGGAGCTATCCAAAAATATAATCCAGGAACTATTGTTGAATGGAAACACAAGGGCTTACAGGCGTCAACTGGTAAATATGTGATGGGATTGTCTTCTGGGCTTTCAAACCGTGTATTGATGGGTTCCAGTTCTGTCGAAATGTTATTAGTGTAGATGGCACCCATTTATACACAAAATATAAGTACAAACTGTTAATTGCAGCTGCCATGGATGGGAATCAACAGGTACTGCTCTCGCATTTGCAGTAGTCGATGAAGAAACTTATCCATCTTGGAAGTGGTTTCTTCAACAATTGAGTCGACATGTTATAAGAGGGCGACGAGGGATGTGCCTTATTTCTGACCGTCATGCCGGACTCATTAAAACAGTTCGTGAAGGTCCGGACTTTGTGTCACCACATGGAGTGCACCGGTATTGCTTACGCCATGTGTGTTCCAATTTTAACAATACTATTAAAAATGTGGTATTGAAGGATCTCTGTTGGCAAACTGGCTCAGAATATCAATTAAGAAAGTTCAACCGCATTATGGACGAGATAAAGAAGCAGGATGTCAAAGCGTTTGCATACTTAGACCGATTAATAAGGAAAAATGGACAGCTTCTCATGATGGTGGATGGCGATGCGGTATTTTGACGACCAACATGTCAGAATGCATTAATGGAGTTCTGAAAGGGGCTCGCCGCCTGCCTGTAAGTGCACTAGTTGAAATTACTTTAGAACGTACTGTCCATTATTTTCATGTGCGGGCGATGAAGGGTCAAAAAATGTTACAAAACAACCAACTGTGGACGGATTTCGCATGCAAGATGTTCATATCTTGGCAACAAAAAGCTGTTGAGCACACGGTCACGAAATACAGTCACGCTCAACAGTCCGCGTCGGTCGTTACCAGGCGCCAAGGTAGACATGGGATGAACACCCATGTTGTCAAAATTGCCAACCGAGAATGCTCATGCGGCAAGTGAATCAATTTGGCATCCCTTGTTCTCACGCTCAAAAAGTATGCGGTGCATACAATATTAGTGCTGCATCAATGGTTAAGGATTATTATGATGTGATGGCTTACAACACATATTCTAAGCATTTTGAACCAGTGCAGTCGGAAGATTATTGGGATGATCCAAATTTCCAGTTGGTCCACGACCCTACTATCCGTACGGTCACACGTCCTGGTCGAAATCAAACAACACGCATTCATAATGAGATGGATTGGCGGCAAACGCGAGCAAGGCAAGAAGCCCAACAACAACAAGGAGATTCTTCAATACAAGAAAATGTGCCATAGGAGGATTGTTGATGATACTTGTATTTTTTATATAATACAATTTTTTAACATTATATTTTTTGTGATTATTTAAATTTGTAATATTGCAATTTATATAAATATAATTTATACGTAAAATATAAATTATAACAAATTTATATAATTTAAATATGTTAAATTATTAAATTAAATAGATATAATATATATATAATAATATATATAAATTTAAAAAAAAAAAAAACCGAGTCGCGGATCGGAACAGCGACACCGAGTCGCGTTCCGATCCGCGACTCGAAAAAAAAATTAAAAAAACTTCGAGTCGCGGTTTCGAACCGCGACTCGATTAAAAAAAAAAAAAATTTCGAGTCGCGGTTTGAAACCGCGACTCGTAATAAAAACGTTAATATATTAAAAAAATATTTTTTCCGTAAATTTTCTTTTTTTTGATAATAAAAAAATAAATAAGCCTTCAACTTTAAGGCTGACCGCCCAACTTGTGGGCGGTCAGCCTTGTTTTTTTTTTTTTATAATTTTATATTATATTATATAATATTATATATATTATAATTTATTTTAATATTAATAAATTATTTAAATAAATATATTAATATAACAATGATAATTAAATTAAAATAACGCATATAAAGTGAGATAATGTAAAATAAAAATTTAATTATATTATAATATTTGTATTTATTATAATATTTATAATAATAAATTGTAATTTTTTAATTAATAATTTTTAATATTGATTATAATTATTTAGTTATTAATTTATTATTGTCACGATTTTTATTATATAAATATATTTATAATTTATAATTTATAATTCATGGACACTCAGAAAAATTATTCGATGTAGTATCGGACATGTGTCGGGCTCGGACACGACATTGAAGTGTCCAAAAATCTAAAAAACAGGGGGGGGGGGGGGAAACGGTGTAGGAAACACCATGGACACGGCTATTGACGTATCCGACACGTTCCGAACACATTTTCAATTTTTGTTTATAATTTAAAAAAAAATTGGACTATTAAAAAAAATAGGCTTAATAAAAACGAAAAAGAATTAAATCACTATTTTTAAATTAAACGTATTAAGATAAATTAAAAAATTAAGATATGTTCACGATTTAACTAATTTAAATTATTAAAAGTTTTCACTGATTTTGTATATTTTTAGAAAATTAGTCAAATCGTGAACATTTCTCAATTTTTGAGTAATTTTATCTTAATATATTTAGTTTAAAAAGTGTGAATTAATTTTTTTTCTTTTCTATTAACCCTAACTTTTCTTTTTTATAAAATAGTCCAATTTTTTTGAAATTATAGACAAAAATTGAAAATGTGTTCGGAACATGTCGGACACGTCGTGTCTGTAGCGTTTCCTGCACCGAGTCCTCTTTTTTCGTTTTTAGATTTTTGGACACTTCGACGTTGTGTTCGAGCTCGACACGTGTCCGATATTACATCGAATAATGTTTTAGAGTATCCATAAATTATAAATTATAAATAATACTTATATAATACAAATCGTGATAATAATACATTAATAATAAAATAATTTGTAGCAAATATTATTTAATTATAAATTTATAGATATCTTAATTATAATCAATATTAAAAAAATTATTAAATAAATTATTATATAATATTATATAATAAAAAATATATATAATATTAAATTAAAAAAAAAAAAAGAAAAAGCCTTGCTGGCGGTCAGCCTTGAAAATTTTCAAAGAAGCAAAAGAAACTTTTGCTCGAGTCGCGGTTGCAAACCGCGACTCGAGCAAATTTTTTTTTAAAAAAAAAATTATTGTCGAGTCGCGATTTCAAAACGCGAATCGACATAAAAACGTTAATCATTTTTTTTTTCGTAATTTTTCTTTTTTCAGTTAATAAAAAAATAATTGGGCCGTGAATTATGGGAGTCTCATCTCACTCACGGATCAATTATTTTTATATTATCAAAAAAAAGAAATAATAGAAAAATATTTTTTTTAATAAATTAACGATTTTATTACCGCGACTCGATATATATATATATATATATATATATATATTTTTTTTTTTTTTTTTTTTTTTGCTGAGTTGCGGTTTAAAACCGCGACTCGACAATAAAATTTTTTTTTTTAAAGAAAAAGGGGCCGAGTCGCGGTTATAACCGCGACTCAACCAAATGTCCCTTTTAGTATTTCAAGGCTGACCGCCAGCTTTTTGGCGGTTAGCCTTGTTTTTTCTTTTTTTTTTTTTATAATTTTATATTATATTATATATATTATTATATAATATTATATATATATAATTTATTTTAATATTAATAAATTATTTAAATAAATACATTAATATAATAATGATAATTAAATTGAAATAACGCATAAAAAGTGAGATAATGTAAATAAAATTTTAACTATATTATAATATTTGTATTTATTGTAATATTTATAATAATAGATTGTAATTTTTTAATTAATAAATTTTTAATATTGATTATAATTAAAATATATATATAAATTTATAATTAAATAATATTTGCGACAAATTATTTTGTTATTGATTTTTTATTGTTACAATTTGTACTATATAAATATATTTATAATTTATAATTCTCAACTTATAAATTATTAAATGTTTTCACTGATTTTGTAATTTTTAGAAATTTAGTTAAATCGTGAATATTTCTCAATTTTTAGTAATTTTATCTTAATATTTTTTTATTAAACCTAAATTTTCTTTTTTTTTTTTAAAAATAGTCCAATTTTTTTTTAAAATTATAAACAAAAATTGAAATTGTGTTCGAAATATGTCGGACACGTCAACAGCCGTGTCTATGGCGTTTCCTACAACGCGTCCTCTTTTTTTTTTTAGATTTTTGGATACTTCGATGCCGTATAAAGTGAGATAATGTAAAATACATTAATACATAAAATAATAAATTAATTAAATAAATATATTAATATAACAACGATAATTAAATTACAATAATGCATATAAAGTGAGATAATGTAAAATAAAATTTTAATTATATTGTGATATTTGTATTTATTGCAATATTTATAATAATTGATTGTAATTTTTTAATTAATAAATTTTTAATATTGATTATAATTAAAATATCTATAAATTTATAATTAAATAATATTTGCTACAAATTATTTTGTTATTAATTAATTATTATCACGATTTGTATTATATAAATATTATTTATAATTATAATTCACGGATACTCTGAAACATTATTCGATGTAGTATCGAACACGTGTCGAGCTCGGACACAACATCGAAGTGTCCAAAAATCTAAAAAAAAAAAAAAAAAAAAGAGGACACTATGTAGGAAACGCCACGGACACATTTTCAATTTTTGTCTATAATTTCAAACATTTTGGACTATTTTATAAAATAAAAAAATTTAGGCTTAATAAAAAAGAAAAAAAAATTCACTCTTTTTAACTAAAAGTATTAAGATAAAATTACTAAAAATTGAGAAATATTAACGATTTAACTAAATTTCTAAAAATTACAAAATCAGTGAAAACTTTTAATAATTTATAAGTTGATAATTATAAATTATTCACGGTTATAAATTGAGAATTATAAATTATAAATATATTTATATAGTACAAATTGTGACAATAATAAATCAATAACAAAATAATTTGTAGCAAATATTATTTAATTATAAATTTATATAATTTTTTTATTATAATCAATATTAAAAATTTATTAATTAAAAAATTACAATCGATTATTATAAATATTGCAATAAATACAAATATTATAATATAGTTAAATTTTATTTTACATTATCTCACTTTATATACGTTATTTTAATTTAATTATCATTATTATATTAATGAATTTATTTAAATAATTTATTAATATTAAAATAAATTATATATATATAATAATATATAATAATATATATAATATATATAAATTATAAAAAAAAAAGAAAAGAAAAAACAAGGTTGACCGCCAAAAAACTGGCGGTCAGCCTTGAAATACTAAAAGGGACATTTGCTTGAGTCGCGGTTTACCCTTTTTTCTTTAAAAAAAAAATTTTATTGTCGAGCCGCGGTTTTAAACACGACGGCAAAAAAAAAAAAAAAAATATATATATATATATATATCGAGTCGCGGTTTGAGATCGCGACTCGTAATAAAATCGTTAATTTATTAAAAAGAATATTTTTTCTATTATTTTTTTTTTGTTGATAATATAAAAATTATTGATCCCATAATTCACCACTTACAACAACATCATCCACATATTCTCCATCCCACAGTACTCCACTCCTCACTTCATCCCTTGTCACTCCCATGGCTGCAAACAACGACGAACTACGCCACCACTTCCCTCCTCTACTCAAAGAATACACAGATGGTCGAATTGAAAGGTTAATGGGCTTGGACTTCGTTCCTCCATCCGTTGATCCAGCCACACGGGTTCAATCCAAAGACGTCGAAATTGCGCCGGAGATCAACCTGTCTGCCCGGATTTTCCTTTCTGCGAACGCTGACCCGAGCAAGAAAGTCCCGCTTCTTCTCTACTTCCATGGCGGAGGCTTTATTGTTGAATCTGCCTTCTCCGCGGTGTACCATAAGCACCTCAATTTCTTGGTGGCGGAGGCTAATGTTGTGGCAGTATCGGTGAATTACAGATTGGCGCCGGAGCACCCTCTCCCGATTGCGTTCGAGGATTCTTGGCTTTCGCTCAAATGGGTTGCTTCTCAATCCACTGATGCGGGTCATGAGAAATGGATACAAGATTATGCTGATCTGGGTCGCGTCTACTTGGGTGGAGACAGTGCTGGTGGTACCATAGCACACAACATAGCTATGCGGGTCAGGTCGGAACAGTTGAACGGTATCAATTTACGTGGGATTTTCCTCAACTGCCCATTCTTTTGGGGGAAGACCCATTTTGAATGAAGAAATGGACTTAAAACTTCCCAGGAGTTTTGCGAGTAAACTTTTGCTATATGCGTGCCCCAGCATTTCGGACTGTGACGAGCCCTGGATAAATCCGGCTAAGGATAAAACACTTGCGAGTTTAGGGTGCGGAAAGGTGCTGGTTTATGTCGCGGCAAAGGATCCATTGAAGGATAGAGGTTGGTATTACAAGGATTCATTAAGAGAGAGTGGGTGGAATGGAGATGTTGAGGTCGTGGAGGATAAAGAAGAGGGCCATGTTTTCAGTGTGCTTTGCCCCGACGGTGTGAACGGGTTGGCTATGCTGAAAAAAGTGGCTTCTTTTATCAATGAGTAGTGGTTTTTGGTCTTTTGGTTTGCCCATCAACAGTTGGCGGTACATGCTTCGAGAGAAGGTTGCAATAATTTAGTGTTGAATAAATTCCATCTACTTGTATTCGTAAGGTGGACAAGACAAATATTTGTTCTAATTTTCCACAGGAATTTAACATGGGTGGCTCTTCCTTGTATGTCAGTTTCAATCACCCTTCCTTGTATGTCTGTTTCAATTTGTAAGTCATATTTTATGCTTAATCATTGATGATTTTCCATAGGAATTTAATAACATGGGTGACTTCCTGCAGGTATGTCGGTTTCAATTTACAAGTCATATTTTAGGCTTCAATTATTGATGGTGGTTGTAGTTTGCAAGATTAGTTTTTTTTCTTGTCAGTTGTCTTGGGGTCCTCCACCCCAGAGCCGGACACCTAATAGTACAAGAACCTCGGAATATCATATTCACAAGAATTGAAAATCCTCCTACATCAATTCCAGTCTATTTATAACTACCACCCTTCAATCTTCAATCCTCATCTTAATCTGCAATGGCTGCAAACTCCAGTGAGGTGCTCCATGACTTCTTCCCCTTGCTGAGAGAATACAAAGATGGTCGAGTCGAAAGATTAGTGGGCAATGACTTGGTTCCCGCATCTGTAGATCCAGAAACAGGGGTTCAATCCAAAGACGTTGTTATCGAACCGGAGATCAACCTTTCCGCCAGGCTTTACCTGCCCAAGAGCGCTGATCCGGGCAAGAAACTTCCCCTTCTTGTCTACTTCCATGGTGGTGGTTTCGTGGTGGAATCCGCATTCTCTGCAATGTACCAAAAGCACCTCAATTTTCTGGTCGCAGAGGCTAATTGCGTTGCCGTATCCGTCAACTATAGATTAGCCCCTGAGCATCATCTCCCTGCTGCCTTTGATGATTCTTGGCTCGCCCTCAAATGGGTCGCCTCTCAATCCACAGATGAGTGGATTAAAGATTATGCTGATCCGAATCGTGTTTACTTAGGCGGCGACAGCGCTGGTGGTACCATAGCACACCACATAGCGATACGTGTGGGTGATAAAACGTGGGACGGCATCAGATTGAGCGGCGTTTTCCTCAACTGTCCATTCTTTTGCAGCAAAGATGCAATGGGGAAAGAAGAAACACATCCAGTTTTTCCAAAGAGTAAATTGGATAGAATTTGGAAGTATACATGCCCAAGCAGCACGGAAGGGAGCGACCATCCTTGGATTAATCCAACCATGGATCCAAAACTGTCGAGCTTCGGGTGTAAAAGGTTGCTAGTTTACGTTGCGGAGGAGGATGTGCTGAGGGAGAGGGGTTGGTGGTATAAGGATGCAATAAGCAAGAGTGGGTGGAATGGAGAAATTGAGTTTGTTGAAGTGGAAGGGGAGGATCACGTCTTCAGTGTAATTTCTCCAACTACTGAGAAAGGCATTGCTATGATCAAAAGAGTGGCTTCTTTCCTCAACCCTGTCTAGCCCCTGCCGTGGTGCTGTTCATATACTGGGCAGGCACCAGTTGTATGGTTCGGGTCTTTGCCTTGTAACTAGTATTTTCTGTCATGTTTTTATGTTAAAAAACATATTAATGTACTCGTTCAAACCTGGGTGTTTCTTTCTAACGTTTGACATTGAGAATAAGGTTGTCGTATGAAGAAACAATACTGAACTCCAAGAGAACAAAACAGAATAAATTCGAGCAGATTTGGAATTGTTTGTTTTGGAGGGAATATTAGGCATGAGCTTGTCTCTATAAGGGAATTGTTTGGCCGGCATTTTATTCAATACATTATTTTTTTTTTATTTTGATTTTAATTTTATAATTGAGAACAATAATATAAAATATATATTTAATCCAATTTCTATATAAAAAAAAAATGGTACTCATTCAAATCGTTATGAAAATATGAATTCAAACATTTTCTCCAATTCAAATCATTATGGAAATTAAAACGCATGCTAAATGTGGAGTAATGTAGAGATAATCGTCTAGTAATAGTACAAGAAAACTAACAGAGCGTTATGTTCAATCAACACTTGCATTTTTCGGAAGGGGAGGATCACGTCTTCAGTGTAATTTCTCCAACTGCTGAGAAAGGCATTGCTATGATCAAAAGGGTGGCTTCTTTCCTCAACCATGTCTAGCTTATTTCATTTGCTGATTGGGTGATGAACGGTTTTCAGTAGCCCCGGTCGTGGTGAGGTGAGTGTCTGTTTGTTTTACCGGGCTTGCACCAATTATATGTACTCGTTCAGACCTTGTGTGTTTCTTTCTAACGTTTGACGTTGATACTGAATTCAACGAAAGCAAAGCAGAATAAATTCCATCAGATTTTGTTGAGTTAGAATTAACTCCCCGCTTGGGTCCTTCTGCCTGCAAATCCTGAAATCAAGGGAGAACCTCAACCCCGATGCATCTAATGCAGTTAATGTTTTTACCCACAGCTCGCCCTCGTTACTACAATCATAATCAGAAGCAACCAAAACAGCACCGACTCGGTTCATGTTTATCCATACATCACACCTTTCTCTGTGCTATAAACCTCGGATTACATGAATTTGCCCAGGATACAGAACAAAACTGCAAACCATCTTCCTCCCAAACACCCCACCATGTCCACCAGCACTGCTTCTGTCTTCCTCGTTTTACTTATTCTTCACTCTCTTCGCACATCGGTTTCAGCAAACGACTCATCAGACATACTATACGACATTTCTCCTTCATCAGAGTCTACACAAATGGTACAATCCAAAGATTCATAGGAACAAGTGTTGCTCCTCCGTTCACGGATCCGGTCACTCGGGTTCGATCCAAGGACATTGTAATTGACCCGACAGTGAATGTAACAGCAAGACTGTATCTGCCTGGAAACGCCATTCCAGGCAAGAGAATCCCTCTTCTCGTCTATTTCCACGGCGGTGCTTTCTTCACTGAATCCGCTGCTTCTCCGCCTTACCACCGCCACTTGAACTCGGTCGTCGGGAGAGCTAACGTCGTAGCGGTGTCGGTTAATTACAGATTAGCCCCTGAAAACCCTCTACCCGTTTGTTACGAAGATTCATGGCTTGCACTAAAATGGGTATTTTCGCACTTGAAAGGGTACGGGAAGGAGCCGTGGATCAAGAACTATGTTGATTTTAGGCATGTGCATGTGGGGGGAGATAGCGCCGGGGCTAATATCGCACACAACATGGCTATCCGGGCCGGGTCGGATCATGAAATGGGTGGTGTTTACTAGATGGGCTGTTTCTAAATTGCCCACATTTTTGGGGGGAGAAGCGGATCGGTAATGAGGATACAAGCAACATTCCAATCAAGAACATGATGGAGAGCATTTGGGTTCATGCGTACCCGAATTCGAGAGGTCTGGATGACCCGTTGTTGAACCCGGCTTCGGATCCGAATCTATCCCGGTTAGGGTGCAGGAAGGTGTTGGTTTATGTAGCTGGAAAGGATATATTGAGGGGTAGAGGTTGGTATTACAAGCAAGCATTGAGGAAGAGTGGATGGAGAGGAAGAGTGAAAGTCGTGCAAGTACAAGGGGAGGAACACGATTTTGGTGTACGGTTTCCCGACACCCGAAACGCGGTAAGAATGCTGCAAAATTTTGCTGCTTTTCTCCAATTGGATTGACGACGACTTCCAACTCTACCTCAACCTCAACCTCAACCTCAACCTCATCATCTAATTTATTTTATATAATATTTTAATAAATGAGTCAACTGTGGAACTTACTGTTATGGGTTGTACTCAAATTGTCAGAAAGAATTGCGTAAGAGATGATTGCTTGTGACATAAATCTTACGCTTCTCTCATTTAGTGAAATTTGTGTGTTTGTTTGCGACTGTTCTTTTAAGGGGTGAATAACAATTTACCCGTACATGATATTGAAAATGGATAATTTATTTTTTTATAAAAAAAAATAAATAATTTATTTTTTTGTATTTTAAAAAAATAAAAATAATTTACATTCCTGCCTAAAAAGGTAAATTTTTTTAATTTTTAAAATCACAGGGAGATAATTATTACATTTAGAAACATATAAGGGGGGTTTTTTTTTTATATGAAAATTTGTTTTGTTCTTTTTTCCCTAAACAGGTAGATAGATTGCAATTTACTTTTTTTTTGAAGATATACTTGAGAAAGATTTACGTTAAAAAAAATTATGTATATCATGATAATTATTAATTATATTTTTTCTTTTTTTAATCCAACATATATTAAATATCACATACATTAAATAAATTTATTATTATTATTATTATTATTATTATTATTATTATTATTATTATTATTATTGTCGGGGCTGGATTTAGGGAAAATTGTTTAAAAGGAAAAAGAAAAAGGCTGGATAGTTAAAATCATTTGGGACAATTTTTATTCAATTATTTTCTGGTGGTGTTTTAATACATTTCAAGTGTGATAAAAATTGGTGGTATTTTATACTATGCGGGAAGTAAAATGCTCGAAAAATTAATTTTCAGAAGGTTAAATATTAAAGTATGTATTCCCAAAACATCCTGAGCTTCATAAGGATAAATTACACTCAACACATAGATTTTTTTTTGTGATTTGAGAAATTACATTTAACACTCTAAGATTTGATTCTGTCTAACAAATAAATCTCGCTGTTAGTCAAAAGTAACAAAAAAAACTAAATAAAATTGACATTTTTCTCTACTGACTTATTGTAGATCAAACAACTTTTTTTCGACCAAATTGTCCTTATAATAGTGAAAAATATATTTCCTCACATGCATTAACAAATGTGAAGGTATATGAAGGTAATTTAGTCATAAAAAATTTATTTGACCTGTAATAAATCAATAATAAATCAACTGATGGTAAATATAGATTTTTTTTATGTTTGTGTTAATATAGCAAATTCGATAAATTTTGATTAATAGGGGGGCTTATTTGTTAAACGAAAATGAACCTCAAGAGTGCTTTCAAACCACATGGGGCTTACGTATAATTACACCGAACCTTAAGAAAGGGGAGTGCAATTATCCCTATATATATGTGTGGTGTGTGTGTGTGTATCATATAGAAATATCAAACAGTACGAATTACATGTACCACATACTTAGGGAAAAAAATTACAACAAATTTTCTTAAAATTTGTCATAATTAGTAATTATCCCTTTTAGTTTGAAAAATTATAAAATACCTTAAAGTTAAAAGCTGTCTAACAAATACCCCATAAATGAATTGTCACGAGAAGGTATTAGTTAAACAACCATTAATTTTAATAAAGTATTTGTAACTTTTCAAATAACGAGATAATTATGACAAATTCAGAAAGCTCATCCCAAAAAAAAATTGTTCTAAAGTTGGAAAAAGTGGAACAACAAGAAGTATTTACGGTTTGGAGTTTTCTTCTATCTACAACGATAGAAGACTAATACTTTGGACTTAGAACTCAATTTTTTTGTTTCTATAAAAATCAAAGCTGATATCAATTCAAAAAAAAATTATTGGTATTTAGGGAATGGAATTGGTTGTGGAGAATGTTGCAAATGCTAATTACAGTGCTATTTTCTTTCTTTCTTTCTACCCTTTTCCCCATTTCTCGTTTCTTCCATAATTTCCATGTTATTCAATCTTACTTCAACTTTGTTACATGCAATTATCAAGAAACTAATTAATGGATTTTCATTGAGTTTTTGACGCTACTTAACACCAACACGCTAATCAATTTTCAGCTGCCTCCCACAATTCGGATACTTTTTCTTCTATTGCATTAAATAATATTTCGTTCGTATAGGGCTTTCTAGTTTCATCACCTACTAGTTCCAGCCATGGAAAGTCCGCGCCTAAGATATGATTCGTCAAATTACAACGAATCATGTAATAAGTGTATTATATTTATGAATAATTATATTTTTTTTTGACGAATTTAATATCAACAAATTCAATAAGTGATGATTATTAGGGAGAGCAGCTCAAAAGCAAAAAGGTTATATTAAAGAGAACAAAAAGTCCCTAGGAAGAGGGTTGGGAGTACATTAATTGCAAAGTTAGATCTTTATTGCCGTCCCTATCCGTATAATGGGAATCATCTACTTGACGGGCTATGTTCACAACAGCAAAAAGGAATTTACCTTTACTTGTGGGAGTTCCACTACTTCAAATTGAGAGCCTATCCATTTCAAAGAGGCAAAACAATTTTTCTTTTAATCAACTTGAATATATTTTTTTTTTGGGTAAATTATAAAGAGTTTTTTTTAAATTTGATATAATTATAAATACTTTTTTTTATTATTTAAAAAGTTATCACCGTCTAACAACTAGTCAAATTTGATAATCTCCGTTAAGTTTCAAGCTATTTTTTGGAGTGAACTAATCAAAATGCACTTATGGATTATGAATTATAATTTTATTATATTTTAAAAGTTTTTGAAATTTTTTTATGGAGTAATTTTTTCCATCCACCTACTCCAATTCTTTTAAAAAAGAAAAAAGTACAACAAGCGCAAATTTGATAATTTCAACTCTCTAAGCATTATATAATTTTATCAAATATTAGAGGATATTTATTACTTCTCAAACAACGAAGAGGTATTCGTAATTATACCAAATCTCATAAGAGCTCGTTAGAATTAACCATATTTTAAAGTATATAAGGGCCACAAGAGAATGCTCAAAATTCCCCAAGACAATAGAAAATATAACAGTATGTCTGGTAAGAAGAGCTTCTCATACTTGTTACTCATTCTTCTTCATTTCCTCACAATAGTTGCTACGAATTCCTCAGACGTATTGTATGAAATCTATCCCTTCATAAGAGTATACAAAGATGAGTAGAGTTGAAAGATTGATAGGAACAGAGGTGGTGCCTGCATCAGTCGATCGCGACTGGGGTTCGTTCCAAAGACGTGGTGATCACTGCACCAGAACAACTTCATATCTCAGCTAGACTCTACCTCCCTAAAAATGCGACTTCAACACATAAATTACCACTTCTAGTCTACTTTCATGGTGGTGCATTTGTCACAGAATCTGCCTTCTCTCCCATGTACCACAATCACCTGAACTCAATTGTTGCAAAAGCTAATGTTGTCGCAGTGTCCGTTAATTACAGATTAGCCCCCGAACACCCCCTTCCTATTGGCTATCAAGACTCTTGGCATGCACTAAAATGGGTATTTTCTCACTCCGAAGGTAATGGAAACGAGACATGGCTAAAGAAGTACGCTGATTTCATGCATGTTTACTTAGGTGGAGACAGTGCTGGTGGTAACATAGCACACAACACGGCAATCCGGGCCGGGTTGGACCATGAAATGGATCATAGGGCTGTAATAGATGGGATGTTCTTGAATTGCCCACATTTCTGGGGGAAGACGCCTATTGGGAATGAAGCTAGAAACCCGGAACGGAAAGCTCTGATGGAGAGTATTTGGATCCATGCATACCCAAATTCCACGGGGTTTGACGACCCGTTACTGAATCCGGCCATGGATCCGAATCTGTCGAAGTTAAGGTGCAAAAGGGTGTTGGTGTACGTTGCTGAAAAGGATATTTTTGAGGATAGGGGATGGTATTATGAGAAGGCATTGAGAAAGAGTAAGTGGGATGGAGTAGTGAAGGTTGTGGAGGTGCAGGGGGAGGATCATGACTTCAATGTAATTTCTCCAAACAGCACAAAAGCTAAGATAGTGTTAAGACAGTTGGCTTCCTTTCTGAATCAAGGAAAAGTGTAGCATAGTTTTGCTGGTCATTTAACTCCCAGCAACTGAATAATAATGTAACTAATGATAAATTAAAAAAAATAGAATAATTCTGTAAATTTCATATATTACTTAATGAAATGTTTTTCTTCTTATATTGCTTCTCTGGAAATGTTTTTGTTTGTTTAGTAACTTTAAACACAAATAAAGCAAAAAGAAAGAAATTTACGAGGTATATATATTGGATGGCAATTGTGTACAATTGGGTTTCACGTTTTGAGATAGAAATTGGTTGAAATCTGCAAATTTCAATCCCAACTTTCCTACCTCAAACTCGAATGGTGAAGTAGTTTTAGGTGTAACATCAGTCGTTTGGGGTTCTTTAATGAATATACTCGAAAAATCAGATTTTTTAATTTCAAGCAATAAAGGAGTAGGGCTTTTTACGAAATAAACATTTGGGTTCGTATCTTCTATTGACTACAAAATTGGTCCTCCTTGTGGGGTTTATTTGTATCTACTTAAAGTCTAGATAGAGATTTATGTAACTAACTATCTACACAAGTTATTTGCTTTTGAAAAATTTATTAAATCCCTTCAATCGTCAAAAATGGGAACGAATTCAAATTCTCTCTTTTTTGTTTTTTTTTTTTTTGACAGATGTGGGATGGACGGTATATATATTATATATATATATATATATATATTATATATATAATACACACACACACTAAAACCTCAGGCTCAAAGAGAATTCTGTACGAGACAAGTTGATTAAGTGGCTTGTGCATAACTGGATTATAAGGTGGTTTGGCCTATGATCCCAACCCGGCTCCAGGCAAGTTATAGGACTTGACCAGTTCGGCTTAGATTTGTGTTATACTATGTTTTACACACATATTTGGAATATATATATATATAACGTAAGAATAAAATCGGATAGTCAAACCATGCACATTAAAAGACCATTATAAGTCAACAATTTATAAATACAAGTATATCATAGCAATATAGTAATCCTTAAAAGTTTTAGAATTTGAAACTCGTTATAATCACGATCATTTATATATTGTGGGCGCTGCACTCATGAGTAAAAATTAATTATATAGAAACTCAAATTTTAGGACTTCCTAAGAATCAAATTAAAAACAACAACTCACGGCTACTCTCCTTTGCTAATTTGTCCAATATCTACTTTTTGAACAAAAATGCTCGTCCACAAAAGAAGAAATAGGGTGTAGACTATACACACGGTAAAGACATACAATACTTCAGTTATTTGCACTAAATTCTTTAGCATTTATCGTGAGAACCTTGATCTCAGCAAAGAACCTTTCATGTCGCATCTTTTAATTCTTGCATCCTTGTTGAGAACAATCTTTTTATCTCCAAAATCTTGTTCTAATTCTTCTTGTCCGCAACAAGTATTTCTGGAATCAAGGACAATGCAAACCAGGCTGGTCCAAAATCAACACCCTCGGATTTGTTTTCATGATGTTAATTCTATGGTTTTACTTTCAATTTGAAAACTTAGATGGGAAGCTTTTTAATTTCAAAAGAGGAGGAATATAGTCAATAATTACACTAACCCAAAGGTCGTTGTAATTAAGCCTATAGCACATATGGTGGTTCCCAGAAGCAAAAAATGGTTAAGCAAGCCGCAGAAAAGCATTGATTAAGAAGTATAATAGAGTCCGCACCTTCTAAAGCAGACAATATTTTGCTGATATTCTGAGAATCATTCAACACTGGCCTACTCTTGAAACTTTGCTCAAACTTCTTGAAATTTGAACATAACATCTCTTGTGATGGAGGTCTTAAAAGCTTTTCTGGTACCTGTGGGGAAGTCCTACCCTCCTGCTTGAAGTGCTCTGCTTCATTTAAGCAAGCAAATGGAAGAAACGATTTTTGTTTAAATGAAGATATAAATAGATTCTGGTCTGCTACTGGAAATGAAGAAATTAAAGAACTAGCTGACCATGGTTCACTACATCTGCACAAGCTTGTAAGTGCAGAAGGCTTACAGCTGCGTCCACTGCACTAAAATGGTTTGCTCTCACTATATAAACCTATTCAAGCAACAAGGTAGGATTTTAAGTTGTCTAGAATGAAATTATTTGCTTTGTAAGGTGACTAGGACATTCTGAATTTTGCAGAAAGATAGAAATGAAGTTCCCCAACTTAATGCTATCAATCAAAAAGAAGAAAACCACTGGAAGACTCCCAAGACATCTAATATCCTTGCATTCTATACTTATATCTTGATCAACTTTGAGTAATCTGTTCATTCCACCAAGACTTAGAGAAGACCAAAAAGTTCTTCTGTATCAATGCTAAGTTAGAAATGCTCACTGCCTAGAACATCAAGAGAGCATACATGAATTTATTTATTCTTCAGACCTCACATTTGGATTTCTTCTATGGGCTCAAGCGCACATTATTAATCATGTTACCATGTTAAAATTAGCATTTCACTTTGATATGCTTTCTCTTTGTATCTAATCTTGTGTTGTGAGTCACTTAGTTTTAAGTCCTTTCCTTATCTAGGTTTGACCTGTCCATATCAAAAAGAAAAGTTTCACAAAACTCAATGCATTACCTTCATTTTGCATACTCCTACAAGATGAAAAACCAATATGTCACCCTCTTCTAAATTATGTGAAATTGAAAATCCCCGCCATCCAGCACTAAGTCCCTCCTCTCAGGCAGGTATTTTGTGTAGTATTCTTTATTGCTCTCATCTACTAAAGTAATCTTTATATCACAACTTGGCAAATGCAACTTGCAGAATAACTTCGGAAGTGACTGCCAAAAAAGATTTAGCACAGAATGTAATCAAACTTGCCGAACTTCAAGGAACAACTAGAACTTGGAATAGTATTCACTCATACCAGCCAGAAGCCGCCTGTGACATTAGATCGAATCATTGGTTTGACAAAGCTGGGGAACTGTGCAGCAAGATTTGCCTGAATCTCTTCTGCCCGCTCCATAACTGATGATGTAATCTCAACTTGGAAATGAAGATTATTCCTTACTGGCCTTCCCGGTCTGCAGCTTTAGCAGTATAACAGAAGCACATGTGCTCGGAAATAAATAAATCTTGGCCAATCAATTGATGACAAAATAGAAGTACACAGTTTGATGCTAACCTTCTTGGTTCACCGGCCGTGTCATGACTGTCCTGTTTAGCCCAAATTATTTAGTTCAGTTTCAAGTAAAGAAAAAATTATATAGCATAACGCAATCACAATTCACTGGAAAGATTCCAGTCTCTAAAGTTCTAACATCTTTACATGAGAAAAGTAAGTTTAAAACTGATTAATTACAGGAAAAACATCACCTCAGTCACTCACTGGCGATGCCAGACATAACCATCAAACAAAAATTGCCATGAACGACCAACAAATTTTCTTAACTAAACTTTCAAATTGAATGATCATGAATGCACAACGCCCCAAATGATGCACCCGAGCAAATTCTTCCAGAAAGAGAACAATCTTATACAATATTGGAGAACCTTGCAGCTACTTCATGCATATAACTGTCTTCTAGTTGATAGCATCCTCATTCAAAGAAAAAGTATCTTCTGGCTGTCTATACATCATCTTATAATGATACATGTATGCCTTAATACTGATGGAATAGAGAAAGCAAAAGAGGAAACATCACTAATCAAGAAAAAGGTTCTCGTGAATTTCTGAGGGGATGCTTAAAAACAATGAGATTATCTATTTGATCCCAAGATCTACCTAAAGGTAGGCAGGCTGCAGGAGTAGTATAAAAAGAGAGGATCTCTTATACACCCCAAACAGCTCAAGCATAAAGCCTGGTTCAAACCCCCTAACCCACATAGCATAAAAGCAAACAAAGTACGTACAGAATCTTACTCGCTTACGCGTATGTGTTTCCTTGATTTCCATGAATTCTTTCATAATCATAAATGACTTCCTCCTCTTTCGCTGCCATATAGATAGAGAAACGATTGTTAAAAACCATAACATTAGCACACATAAAAAAGGCGATGAGAAAAACAGGAGAGCAATCAAAAAGAGGGAATAAAAAAAAAACCTTTCGGAATGAAACATTGGGTTACCATCAGGAACATATGCAACCAAACAATCATTACGTTTTTCGTCCATGAACTACGATATGCAAGTTTAGGGATTACAAAAAGGCGGATCTGCTGGCAAGAAATTGCCGCGCAAAATAACATGAGGGTGCTTGCAACAAGGAAACCATTGGAAGCGGGAGCGTGAGAGGGAGAGGCAGCTTTGATCGTTATAGGTTGGCAGCAACGGTACAAGATGAGACGCCTGTGCGTATCTGCTGACCGTTTGATTCAAAGTTGCTGATTTGCAAATTATTTGAACAGACCCGATTATTTGGAACTTTGATCACATAATTGCATTCACCCCCTCCCACATCATCCATACTTCTATACTATGTATATATATATATATAAAAAAAGAAAAAAAAACTCATTTTTCATAGTTACTTACACCGCAATACCAATTTTTTAAATTATCAAAAATATTCTTATATATAAAACTACCCCTACTCAAATTTTTTTTCTCATCCATTTGATTTATAATATCTATGAAAATTTCACTCATATGAATTTTTTTCTTTATATCGATAATATCCTTAAATTAGTTTTATTTTATTTATTTATTTTTTTAAATGTGATGTGTATTGGTTTATAATCTTATTTTTATTTATAATATATTTTATAAATATAAACAATTATCTATTATATGCACGCAGAGACGGCGTGCCATAACGACTAATACTTTAAAAGCTAAAAAAAAAAAAAAAAAACTTATTTCTTTATTGTTTTTTTTTTTAAAAAATATATATAAAATTGTATGAAAGTGCATTTAACTGAAGGATTTTAATTTAAAGAAATAATTTCAAATAATTCAATATGAAAATAATTGAAATGCATTAATATTCCACAAAACATAGCTCAAAATTAAAATTAACCACTCGAAATTCTTTAAATTAAAAAAAAAAATCCAAATAAATTCAAAAGATTTATTATTAAGGACATAATTGATGAAATTAATCAAAAAAAAAAAAAGAAAAGAAAATAGAATTGACAGTTCGAAATTTCCTACAATTATAACACTTTTACAGTTCATCATATTGAATTAAATCTGGCAGACTTAATGAACAAAATATATATTGAACTATTTTCAGGACTCATGCAAGAAAAGTGATTATTTTAACTTGTTATTATACAGGAAAAATGAACCATTCTTCAGGTATTGAAAGCAACTTTGTTCTGTGGACAAAGGATAATTCAACAGAACAAGAAAAAGATTCGGGACAGAAATAACATCCAACCAACACAGCAAAAGGTCATACACTTTCATTATTACTTATTACCAAAGTATTTTACAGCTGTTGGATTATATATATATATATATATTAACATATATAAATCTGCCAGTATCATATACAACATTTTAGCAAACAGAATATGGAGATAACTTTGGCCCTGTTCGCATTATTCGTAAAATCCTCATCCCGTGATCAGCACAAACTGAGCTCAGCGGAAGGTAGCGAGTGATTTCACATCACAGGTAAGGAGGCACTTAATGTAATACAGGGCTACCTTTACATATGCAACTCTGTGCGCATCATCTCGATCTGTTTTAAGTACCATACATTGTGGCATCAGCGCAAGCGTTGCAGTAAACTATGTCATCTGCAACTCCATGAAAATCACGTGGTGTGTGGTTGGAGGCCATTATCCTCCACCCCTCTCAGGATTTCAGTAGACAAATTTCCAGCTGAGTTTTGTGCATATTTACTCTGCAAATTATATGCTACTTAAATCCAAAAATCTGAAACTGAACCACGCTTCAGATACCTCAAAAACTCTCATAATCTTGATCTGTGTTTAATGCCACCAAAAGGGGACCTCCTACGCACAGAAGCAAATGGCTCTCCGTTCAAGGAACCTGAAAATTTAATATCCCAACCTTCAACATTCTTTGGAACACATACATCAAAAAGTATTTGGCCAAGAACACTATTTGCGCTCATACAAGGGCTTGGATGATGGGGTGACCTCTCTTTGCTGTCCTCTGGCACAGACCCAAACTCTTTTCTGTCTTGATACTCTGATGAACTTGGCAGGAAGAAGTGGTCATTTGGCCCAACTGCAACTCTTCTGAAGCTCTGATTTGAGTCGACTGCTGCATTCTGGAGGTCACATATCAGTTCAGATATTTCGTCATGCATGTCATCCATATGGGACTTTTTCGCTAGTTTCTGAATTTTCTCAGAGAAAATCGAAACTGCCTGCTCAAGCAACTCTTATAGCAGTCATATACTGTACTGATTGATGTTTGTAATGACCTGTTGCAGGCACACAAAATGAGTGAGTTTTGAATCCATGACAAACCCAAAGAGAAAAAAATAACTTGCAGGATGTGAGGAACAACATAGACTACTAAGCAATTATTAGGAGGAGAAAAGGACATGCTTCATTCATTAATACTGATGGCAATTCCAATATCATATATCCAAAATGATCAGCAAGTTGGAAGATGTTTCTTCCGTCCATCCAACCTCATACTAAGTAGTTTCCTAATCAATGCAGGCAATAGAATTGTATAGCATGAGGAGGATATTTTAGCAGCAGGAAGGAAAAAGGACAGAACAGCTCAATAGACCTATCTATTGCCAACCGTGTTCTTGGTGAAGTGACTAGCCTGGAAAAACTTTGAGCAGTCAATCACAAAATGGGTACTATCAGTTCAAGCTAAAACTGAAGCTAACCTAGATGGGCAGTGGTACTCCACTTCACAAATTTGACATTACCCCCCAATTCCTGTATACGCTGGGCAAAGTTACACAGAGTTGAAATGGGAGCAACATCATCGTGTTCTGAGCATAAAATGAGAAACGGGGCACGCAAACCCTACACATATGAAGAGAAAAGGAATAAGAGGGTCAAAAAGACAACAGAGAGGTCTAATATAACTAGCAAAACCACAGACCATTGAAGAAACAAAAGAAAAGACATATAATTTGCATAACCACAGATCAGTTTGAAACTTACGACTGAGGAATAAAGTGTTCGCCAGTAATCTGCAAGTTGGGATCCAAACCTGGTGATAAATAAAGCATCCAAGCTCGACGTAACACCTTTTGCAAATAATGATACTAGCTTAGCTGAACCAGGCACTTTGAGTATGGAAGGATGTAAAGCAAATCGAGCACCCAAGTCGGTAGTAAATTGTACAGGATCAGAATCGTAAATCTGGCCTGAGATGCAGCTCGCAACCAATCTACTGTCCTCCTTCAGGTAACAACAAAGAAGTCATGAATAAGTTTGCTTATCCACCACAGTCCACAAACAATTGATTATTTTTAGTCCAAGGAAAATATCTACCAGACTAAGCTCCACTTCAGCACATCCTTCAATAATCTGCATCAAGAAGAAACTCAATTAACAGACCAGTCCAAGGCTTAGTTGGAACATATGCATGACAACCACAAAGAAATGATTTCCTAGGAATGTAAAGCATGGAAAAGTACGAACTTATATAACCTATTAGAATCTTAATGTGCATCGTCATGGCAATCTCAACTCACGTATATACCTGGAGAACCTTATACATACAAGCTTTACAACCACCAGAAAAGGCTGCAAAAACTACAGGAGATGGTCCACGTCTAAGCTCCTACATATGCAAAAAGATAAATAAATAAATAACACAGAAAAGCAGCTAAAGAATAACTTGCAACAGAATACTGATAAACCAAATGTATCCAAGTAACCAGAAAGGTTACAAACTGTATATGCATGATATTAGCATATGCATGGAAATGTGGTCAATATCACCAGTGAAATCTTCTCATAGGGTCATAATGTAAAAGCCAACAGAGCTTTGAAAACCCCAAAAAAAAGGGATATAAGTTCTGCGTCATTATTCAAATTTCTTGAAGCAGCCAACAGTTACAATATGTCATGAAGAAGACAAGATTGCTGAAGAAATGCGATTAAAGAATCTTCATCATCAATTTGCCATTTTTTCCACAGCAGGCATTTGCAAATAAGACTTACCTTGACAAGCTCATTAAGGACAGAAAATGCCAGTGTGTAGCTCTCTCTGGAATGAATCTGCAGAAAAGCAACTCATCAACTATCCATACTCATCTAAAGAAACATGTTCCGAAGAAAGTGCAGGTCATAAATTACAGAAGACAAGTGTCAGTGTATGTCTGTTGATATCACCAAAATCGTAGCTATACACGACTGGTTCTTGTAGCTCTGAATGTTTTTATGGATTTCAATGTGTCTCTATACTAGCATATCAAGCTAATAAAGCATTAGTAATTCAGAAGTAATGGCTAAATCAAAAGCCAACTTGAATGTATTACTTAGACAGTCTATCCACTATAATCATGTCGCTTTCTTTGCAATCTGAAATAACGGCAATTATTTCTCTATTTCACAATCACACCGAAACTCTAATACTCAGAAGACTGACTCTTATGTGGACCACAATAACGCATTATGCACCCTTTTCTTCGATATGACACTTCAACTCGTCAGAAAATGGTGATTTCTTCTATAATCGAGATATACACTTCAAGCTGCTCAATCTTCCCAGACCAACACAGACACAAAGTGCAGGCAGAATAGCAGAATCCGAAAATGACTTCACATGCTACGATTTCAGACAGACTCTTCAACTCACAGAAACATCTAATCGAAAACCGTCAACCACAAAGCCTCTAAAACAACCACGATCATCGAGCAAACAAGAAAGAAGAAAAAAAAAAACTACATATTACAGTAACAAGAGCGTACGGATTGAGATAATCGGAGCGGCAAACAAGAGAATTCCATCCAAGAAAAGAGTAGAGACCGATGAAATCCTTCAATTGAACATCACTGACCGAAACCCAGGCGAAAACCACGACTATTCCCTTGGCTTTGAATTCTTCTCCAGGATTCCGCACCCAATAAAAAATCTCCCCCCGCTGCTCATGGTCGCCAGAGCTCAAAGTTGTCGAACTAGTTCAACTGCAGATTTTGAAATTACTGGGAGCAGAATGAAGAGGATTGGTTGAGGGACAGTTGGATGAAGGGGTGAGCCTGAGGGAATAGGAAGATGGAGCGAGAAAATGATTGCGCGCTTGGTGGTGGATCGCCGAGTGGGATTGCATCAATGCCAGCTCAGACGATAGGCGGCGCATTTTAGTGATATTCTCACGACTATCCTGCGCCACATCCTGTGTGGGCCACCGCACGGCGTTGTATTATCCATCTGAGGCTGTCTTCCCACCTGTTATTGGGCTTGGGCTTTACAATGAACAGACCACATTAATCCATCATTAAGCCGATCAATGTGGGCTTTGCTTTTCAATTTTATCATTGGCCCATTGCTTTTGCCAATCCATTTTTAGGCCCAATTAACGAAAGCTACATAAAAATAGATAAAATAAGAAAAGAAAAGGATTAAAATATTTCAAGTTCAAATGTTGATTAATCATTTTTCCAGGCACAAGGAACCACCCAGGCATCTTTTTCCTCTTTTGTAGGACTGTAAGATGCTATGGGATAAGTCGCAAAACATTCAATTGACTTTTGGCTTTCGGGAAGTGAATTGGGCAGTCAATACACTTTAAAGGCAAAATATGCTACAGGCCATCCTTTTTGTTATTGGCTTTTTTATAGCTGTCCCATTTTTTTGTATGATATTTTGGTTTTTTTTATGTCTTGTACGTAATCAAAATGTATAACTTCACGTAATGTATGAACTTGTTGATATGATGGAACTAATTGTTTTTCAGATGTTTAAATAATAAAAAAACTATAGAATGAATGAAAAAGAAGAGAAAAAGTCAACCACATGACAATGAGAGAAGAGCAAGATCAAAAGTGAAAAGCAAAAATTAGAGGAAGTAGAGGTTAATTAAATTTGAATGCACAGAAATCAAAGAGGGAAGGAAAGGGGTGAGAGGAGGCAGAAATTCTTAGTTGTAGGGGAGCAATGCATCATCATCATCAAATCAGCGATCCAAGTGAGTTGCATAGAAAGAAATGAAAAAGTGAAGTGGGGTTGTTGAAATCAAGGAGAGAGAGAGAGAGAGGACCAAACCTTCTTCCCATATTCCTCATTTTTTACGTACTAATTAATTAATTAGCTAACTTCAACATTCTTTCTTTCTTCCTTCTTCCTCATCTCTTAATTAATCAATTCTTTTTCACTTTAAAATTAATTAATTAGTGCTGCATCAGATCCAAAGCACATGGAACTCAGTTGACGACCACTCCACCGCCACGTGCACATCTACACTTCTTGTCTACCAAACTACAATAGTAATATATATAAATATTGCACACTACCCATCTATATCCATATATATGTGAAACTTTTTAATTCGTCTTTTTAAGCTAAAGGGTACGTATGGAGAAGTAATAATGAGCATAGCAACTTTGCAAACACTACATGTTCTTTGCATACATTTTTTGGGGAAATTCTAATTCGAATCAAATTTAAATTAATTACATGACAAGTGCAACACATTTGACATGTGATTAATATATAGTTTAGAGAAAGTGATCAATCTCCTCTCTCTCTCTCTCTCTCTCTCTCTCTCTCTCTCTCTCTCTCTCTCTCTCTCTATATATATATATATATATATATATATATGTGGAGGAAAATTAAGGGATTTTAATTTTATGATATCAAAATAGTTTTTACAAAGTGAGGGTCGCGGATGAAATGTATATATGATGGGGCATGGAATTTTATAATAAAGATTGATAAGTTATTTGATCAGGAGTAGGTAGCTATATGTATTATAAAAAAGAATGATCAATGACAAAATAGATGCATTAATTCTTGATTGATAACAAGGTAGTAGTACTTTAGCTATATTAATAGTTGGAATAAATTATCATTTAGTAGTCAAATCTGAAGATAAGTTTCATATTAAATCCGGTACTACATAATTATTATATTGTTTATATTGTCCTAATAATGTAGCTACTAATTAAATTAATTAGTGGTTTATCTTATCCAAAGTTAGAGCAATTACATCATTTTAAAACTTTGAATCTTATATATGTCATAAGTAAATTAATCAAGGTATATAGTACAAAAGAAAAGTTGAAACACTACATCACAAGAATTGCATTGAGATAGAGTGTGAAAACTATTAAGTAGTTGTAGATGAGAAGAGAGTGAGAGTGAGAGCAGGGCGCACATGTATAAAGACCAAGTCACAAGTGTTGAAAATGCATGACATACATATATGAAAATGTTTGTTCGACATATATATTGTGTGTTTTATGAATATATGTTGATTTGATGATGAAGAAAACTATATAATAGAAATGTCAAATGTGGGTTTTGGTTTGTTGCCCATGCAATGCAACTGTCGTCCACGTTTCAACAATCATATGTCTGACAGCACCTTTGATATTTAGTGTTATATTAGCAGAAAAACAAATAATGTTTTTATTTTTTTTCCCAAAATGGTGAAGTAATTAAGAAAATAGAAATATTTGTACATAAGAACTCCAGTTTCGATTATTTCTTCTTTTTCTCCGCTATCTTTTTGTTTTTGGTCAGGGCTAGGGCTGGGGTTTTGACCTGATTGTACGTACTAATATAATATATACATATACGGCCACTCCGGGGCATTGATTCATAAAAAATAGCAATTGATGAAGGGCAGGTGCGAATTAAAAACTGCCCAAACACTATAAACACATGTTGCTTTCAAGCTAGCTAGTACGTAGAGCATAACATATATACAATTAATTGGCTCAACATATATAATCACCGACTTGAGACCACGAGATATATCGATCTGTTGTTGGGCGGCCTCATATTAATTATTTCATTTACTCATATATTGTATCCACTTTCCATGAATTAGAATCAATATTATTATAACATTTTTATTTTATAATTCACAAATAGTTGAATATCATGAGATCATTCTAATCCTCGAAAGTTTACGGGTAATTTCTTTCCGGCCGGTTTGCCTACTCTTGCTTTTGTTTCATCGTTTACCCATATTCCAAATGCAAAAGGACAAAGTTTTCAATCAAATTTCACAATCAATTCACGTGCCCCACTATATATATATATATATAAAAGAATGTATATATGAATGCATATATACACACGCACACACAGGTACACGTGTGTGTGTGTGTGTTTTCCATGCCCACTCTCCATGCAAGCAAGCAAGCAATATGCCTAAACTCTCTTTCTTCTCTCCAAATGGAATTTTGCAAAAAGAAGGGCTAAAATTCATACAAGAAGTGACAGCCCATCAAGAAACTTCCAAAAAATGCCCAAACAAAAACACCCTTTTCAAGCAAAAAAGTAAAATAACAAAACTCACATGCCCACATCAATATCATCAACTCTTTCACTGAACTCTGACAATTACCATCCTTTTGCCAGTTACAAAAGAGCTCAAGAAAAGAGTATGTGTTCTTACTACAAAACCTTTTCAGTAAAACAACTCTAGCTTCTATACATAAATAGGGGACTTGCTTGCTATACACATAGAGCTAGCCAGATTAGCTATATTATAAGAAAATGGTAAGTGGCCTCATCTTCAACAGGTAAATTAATTTAACACTAACCCCACCTAAGAAAATGAAATTGAAAAAGAAAAAAAAAAAAAAACACTAAAGTGGAAGGAAAAGATGCCTTCTTTCTTCTTTTAGGAATAACTTCATTTAAGGCTGTAAACGAACCCACTGATATTTCCCCTCCAATGGAACGTCCTTCACTATATCATAGTTGTACCTGAAAATAATACAAACCCATTCAATCAAATCATTACTCGTTTCCCCTTTTCAGTTACGAGAGAATAATCAATTGGGCCAGGCTAAAATGAGCAGGGGGTGTATATTCTGAGAGCGGGCGCCTTATTGTGCGCACCGTCGAGACACATGTAATGATTGTCTGCATATTTGGGAAGATGAAGATGTACTCACTTTTCAGTAAATCGTTTCTGCTCGTACTTTTCTGCCGCCGCAAAGAACTCCTCCAGCTCCGCCGCTGACGGCATAGTCTCCGCTAGAGACGCTGGAATTTTCCGGCGGGGAGGCGGGGAGGATTTCTTCTTTGACGTGGCGTTTGGGTACATCAATACCTGCTCTGAGTCTCCATAGAGCTCGCTAGTTGGTGTCGCCTCTCTACTGAAAAGCAAACACAAATTTGAAAACCTAAGTACACGAATTAACGGCAAAATTAAGGTTGAAAATACAATAATGAGACGAAACTGTGGAACTTAAAAGGACTGTGAAATGAAAAGTAATTAAATTATATTCACTCACCAGAAAAAAATAAAATATAAAAAAAAGGAATGAAATATACGTTCACAGATATACACAATTCCACAAAACATGTACATCTGCTATTCTGAATACAAGTACGTACAGCAGCAGATGAAACTGTAAAACTACAAGGACGTCCAAATATGAAATGTTTCATTGTTCACCTGAAAACCTCGTCGGTGAAGGCGGCAATGTCCGTTTCGAAACCCTCGGACAGCAAATCATCAACGTTCTGAAAAACATATTCAAAATCAAATTAAAAAAAAAATGTTCTCTAGAAAACCAGCTGAAGTTGAAGCTTCAGAAAAGGAAACACAAACAAAAAGCTCCCCCACAGCTACTAGGGTATCCAAAGCGAGTTTAAATTTCGAATTTTCACCTCCAGATCTGATGATCTTGAACTCCTCTTCACGACGTCACTCGACTCATCATGCTTACAACAACCGGAGGTCCTAGACGCTGCCGGCGACACTGAATTCTCCTCTAATTCCACGTTGCCACAGCACTCATTTTCGAGCTCAGAGTAAAACTTCCTCTTCTTACTGGAAATCAACTGCATATCATCCTCCATAGTACTCTTCATTGTCACACTCTTATCACATCTCTTCATGTAGTCCCCATCTCTCTCTCTTCCTATGCACACATCTCTCTCTCTCTCTCTTTATATATATATATATATATATATATATATGCGTGCGTATGGTGGAAATAGGTGAATATATATGTATATATATATGTGTGTGTGTGTGTGTGTGTGTGTGTGCGCTGGTGATCAAAAAGCAACCTGCAAAAGTTGAAAGCGCAATTTCTTTTCCACGCAACTTCACCACTGCTATAAAAATTAGATCAGAGAAGGGAGGGTAGGGGCAAAACCGGAAATGCAGAGGAGATGGGGATTTGATCGGAGGGTGGAGATTAAATGAGGCGGTTACCGTAACATGTGGTCCTGGCTCCGTTAACGGTGACAGGCACATGGTGATGCCGTTAAGGGAGATCGGGATCCTATAAGAATGATTACAGTAGGGGGAGCAAATGAGAGGGCGACACGTGGGGGAGGGTAGGACGACTGGTGATAGCCGGTTGGGTAACTGGGAATCTTGTAATGACTGCGATTTTTGTTACAGCATAACTGAAAATCACTGCCACAAATAATATTTTCATGCGGTTGGTTGTGTTGTTCGGAAGTACCCCAACTAATGTTAGTTGCATTTCTAGCAAACCTTTAAAACTAACTTGCTTTTTTTTTTTTTTTTTTTTCTTTTTATTGTTAAATTTGAATTTTTTTATTGTCTTAAAATGAAATATATTTTAGTTCATTATTCAGAACGTATTTTGCATACATTTAAAAATTTTTAAAAACATCTTGTAAGATATTTTCAAGCTCTAAGAGTAAGTTGTGAACAGCCAAACATCCTCTGTTTTTTCTTCATCAAATGACATAGATTGATGTTCGGTCTATAACACACGTCCAACAAGTCTAGAGAACGTGTAATTGGATTTCATTATACTTTTGATGCTTTCATAGAATGACAAACAGACAGTTACATTTTGTGTCCTTTTATTTTCACAGCTTCTATATGCAAAGTTTATCGAAAATTACCTATCATCATTGTTCCGCCATTATTAGAGATTTAACTATTGTTTTGAATATCAAACGACAATCACAGCAAATCATCATACAAAAAAGCTGGTGATTTAATTACTACACTACTGTAGTCATGGTGCAGCAGCAGGACAATTCATGATAACGTAGATGAAGGAGGAAAATTTGTAACCACTGTATACCTAATTAATAGATTAATTATGAATGGTTGAATTACAAATCCGATGTTTGATTAAGAGGTCATGGTTCATAGGTTCAAATCTGACCAAAAATACAAGGCAAAAGCGTTGTTGATTTCTTTCCATTTCTGGTGTCTATTGTGAACTACCTTTTATTATTTCATTTAATTAGTCTTTATGTAATTGTTATGTTCATTGATTTTGAGTTTGGTGAGCAGACAAAAAAATGAAGAATATTTTATATATTGGTGGAGGGGTAATTAATTAAAAATTCCTAAAAAAAGTTATGTATAGATATTAGGTGCAGACATGATGCATCATCTCTCTTCTTGGATATGGTATCTTTGAATGTGTATTGGACCATTCTTCATCACTAGTACTATAGCTACAAACTTATTAATAAGCTTTAGCTCATGATCAGATGAGGAACATTAACTTTACGGACTTGTTTGTTTTTATTTGTTGTGGGATTTATTAATTATAGCATTCATCAAACTTGAAGTGATGACCAATTTATGTGTTTGCCATCAAATTATTAATGCAATTGCACTTAATTCAAATGTTGGTTGTTTTATATATATATTAATTAGTAAATTATAAATAAATAAAAAGGATATATAACATGTATGTATTAATACATTCCCACACATTCAGTATTGTATTCAAAACGTAGGAGTCTAGACTGATGTCACATAACATAAATCTACAAGTGTATATATGAGACAGATAGTTTATTAGTTCTAATCATTCTCGTTTCGTAACGTCGTTTTATTTTGGATCTCATTGGTTATGGAATCAAAAAGTAGCATTTTTGGGGTCATGTCACCTTTTTGTTAGTTATTTAACAAAAAGGGTCGTGCGGTCGTCAAGTGCATGGGACCAAAAGTACTATTTTTTTAAAATTATGGGACCAAAAGTGTAAAGGCCATAACGTCCACGTGCTTAGTATGAGGCGGTACTTTTGTTGAAATATCTAATAAAAATGTGTCATGGAATCAAAAGTGTTATTTTTTAAAAATTACGAGATCAAAAGTGCTAATTCCACGTAACCAATAACACCAAAAATAAAATACTTAAGTATTTTGTCCCGAATTGCATTAAGTTAAGAGCTAGCAACAATTATACAATTAACAAACAATCAACTCAAACAAAAGTGTACAAACAATTAATCAATAATTTCAATTTTTCCATCAAATTAACCAGAAAACCCTTTGAAACATCTCTTTCAACATCTACCACACACATAATAATAAAAGAAGAAGATGCATGCATGCATGCACGGACATCATGTTGCAAAAACAACGTTACACACAATTTATTATAATGTAATTAATATCACCAAAAAAAAGATCAGACTCTTTAATTATGAAAAAATAATAATAAAATTAAATTAAAGAAAGCCCCTGAAAGAGAATTATAGGGTATATATATATAGTAGTGCAGGTAATAATTAATAGAGGATGCATCCACCATCATTATGGTGGGGGGGAGGGCAGTGATGGTAGATGGAATTTCAAATACCATATATATATTTAATTTAATAAATTAATCACAAAGGTATTAATTTTTATAGTAGAAATTAAAGTGTGGTAGAATTGAATATTAATATTGAAGGAGATCTAGAGGGTAAATGATGGCACATTAATTTCAGGACCACATAAAAATGTGGTGGGGGAATTAAATAAGAATGCCAAAGTTTATTAAACATCATCACCAATATTTAATAATGTGGATAGAGAGAGAGAGAGAGATGAGCTTCACAAATAATATCAAAGCTTTTAAGTTTGTAGATATTCTATTGATGATAGTTAGGAATGTATTGTAAATGTGGAATTTAATTACATTGTAATTCAAATGGAGTCCAGTCCATGTTTGTGAGTCTTGAATTTTGTCTGTTGGGTGCCAGATGTTGACAGTTTAGTGTAGGTATTTGAAGGGGAATGGATTTCTTTTTCATTTTTTTTTTTTTTTTTTGAGTGTGTGTTTGGTTGGAAGTAAATTTTTGGGATGAACGGATGATATTTATTATGTGATTTATGTACGACTGAAGAGAAATAATTAATCGTGTAGTAAGTGTAAATGATAGTTGGGGTGTGTGAATTTAATTTTTGACAAGGATTTTCTGTCATGGCTGATGGAATGCAGTAAATAATACAAGAAGTTATGAATTGTGCTTGGCTTTTATGAGAAAATTATCTCATCTATATCTTGATTTATTTAAATTTTTTTCCCATTTAGATGTGTTTTTTTTTTTAATTTTCCTAATACTCTATTTGAGTTGATGGAATTACAATTAAATGACGAATTTAAAAAAAAAAAAAAAGTATTTCAAATAGTTTGATTTTAAACTGATTTAAAATCCAATATTGTTATCAACAGTAGTTCAAAATGATAATCTATAAAACTTGAATCCTTTGCAATGTAGAAGTTTTCAACAAACATTAGTGGATTTATTATTTTAGATGAAATCAACAATAGTAAATCTATTAATTCAGACACGATATAAAGTTTTGAGTCTTTTTTTTTTTAAAAAATATATATTTACAAATTGAAATTCATTTGTATATGTGTGTGTATATACACGTTTTTGCAACAAATAAGTGGAGTTTTGCTAATATTAATCCCATAGTTAACAGTCAACATCTAACAAGCATTCATTAAAATCAAACGAAGTGTTAAATTACTGAAGAATATCAAGATCAGTAACTGATATCTACAGATAGAACATAGGAGTAGTAGGAATGGTAGCCTTAGGCATTTCTGTGATACAATATTATGGCAACAGTAGCAACAATGGCCATGGCTTTAATGGATAAAAATATTGAAAAATAGAGTAGGAAAGTTACTAGTCACAGAGAGGAAAAGCTGAGATCCAAGAGTTGACAAAGAGGAAAGGAGGAAAATAAAAGAAGGGCTTTCTGAGACAAAACTGTGAGGGAAGCCATATTTTCACAACCAAACGAAATGAATCTGCACAAGTCTGCAACTTGTGAGAGAGATGTGGTACAAACCAACATTGGATTCCATTGCCAAGCATTGGAAAATAAGAACCCAAGGGGTGGCCCCACAGGAAGTATAGACAATTTGGCTCTAAGTGGCAACCCTCTTTTCCCCCTACAAACAAGGGCCTCTGTCCCTGGCCTCCTCACCCACAAAAAACAGGCGCATACGCAAAGATTTGAATGCTGCTGCAGGTCTTTGCAGTTTGTTGGCCGAGGATAATAACAAGATATGCAGGCATTCTTGTGCGATGAGCCTCATCTGCTCTGATACACGGACACCCGTTGCTGCTGATGGGGTGGCTATTGATGGACAGGCCATCTAAAACTTATTTCAATTCCACTCGTGCTCTTTTCCTCACTCTCTCTCTCTCTCTCTCTCTCTCTCTCTCTCTCTACACATTTTACATATTTGGGCGTTTTCTGGAAATCCCACTGTAAGAATGAGCAGTAAACCGCCACATAGAAATGAACACACTTGGACCAAGAGAGGAGAGTGCCTCCCTCGAACACATTCAGCTTCAGGTTAAGAAGACTACTGTTACATGTGTGTACAAGATGTATTACTCACGTTTTTGGACAAGTTGAATGCAATATGTGGGTTGCTAAATCCTGCAAAATTTACAACTGAGAATGCATGAAAAGAATTCTATTTGAAAGATGCGCCACACAGTGTAGTACAAATGCAGCTTTGCCGTTCCTTTCTCTCAGAAGAGAAGAAATACAATACAATTCCAATACAACACAGTGGCATCAGTTTGAAAAACATGCGCATGAGCACCTTGATGAGAATGTTCTATTTGGATTTTTAATGAAACTCCTGGCGTCAATTTGCTTCAGCACTCTATGACCCGTTCATAAGATGCTACCATTAAAGTGTGAAATGCCACTGCATGTGTTATATAGGTCGTGTTTCTCTCGTTTTGGTCCCACCAACAATCACAGGACTCAGAGATGTGTAAATGTGAAGTTCATATTAGATGTATTTCCTGCACTCACTTCAAATATCTTAGAGTGCCTTCTTCACCTTAAAGAAGTCAGGGTGCGACTTTTTCGCAGCATCAACGTCGTCTGGAGATGCCACAGCAACCACAACACCTTTGTCCTTAACTGCCTCGACAACATCAGCAAATTCCTTGAAGTCCTCCAACCTAAACCAAAGAAACAATTGAACACACAGGTTAAGAAAGCTCGTCTCTCATCCAGGCAGAAAGAAAATAATTAAAAAACAAAGATGTCTCTCCATCACATAGAACAGACACAATACTTATCTCCTAGCATCAGGAAATTACTAGATGTTTTGAAGTTGTTGCAACAGTACCAGGGTTAGATATATTATAGCCACTGAAATGAAAGAAATTTTCAATTCTGTACTCAATTATGAGCTTTCTTCATCGTTATATTCCCATATCTTTCTCATCCAGTAATTTGTGATGATCCCAGAAAATTCATTTTAAAGCATAGTGCAATGACAAGGACATCTGAACTAAATTGTTGCTATTTTCCTCTTCTCCTGAATACATAATTTGCTATGTTCCTCTTCTCCTGAATACATAATTTGCTATGTTCCTCTTCTCCTGAACTAAAGCATAGTGTTCTAACATAAACTGCAATCACTACAGATCATTTCTTTGCAATTACACATAATGGATAACAGAAATTCAAAACTTCCAAAATGAGATTCCCTTCCAGACATCTCAATATCAAAATGTAGCAATGGAGAAGGTAAGCAGGTACTATTTGGAAGTACCAAACTGTGAATGGACATGCTGTCAAGTAGACATGTAGAAAATATATGTTGCCTGGTTTTCATGGTTCAAATGTTTCAAACATCATGCCCATCCTTACAGTTAGCGGTACTGGTGAGCAGGAGCTCATTTGCAATGAGAAATAAGGAACTCATAATTCTAAACTGCAGTAATGCACTTGCTCTGTAGCGAAAGATAAATTTAAGTACCTCGTTGACAAGATCTCTTCTCGTCTTATTTGCCTCTCTTCCTCAGTGACTCCTAGCAAGTATCTCAACAAACTGAACAAAAGAGTGCAAATATCAATACACAGTTATGGCAGCCTTTAAAATAAAAAAGAACAGATAAAGAAAATAACTAAATTAAACTATCCCACCATGTTCAACATCATATTATTTCTAATAGGACAATAAAAACATTAAACAGCGGATAACAGAGTCACGAATTAACCGGAAAGTTGGAATATACTTCCTCCATACTTGAACCCTTTCAAGGTTCTCATTTTCCTTTTTATCCTTTTTTATAGTGGTGGCAATATATGGGTTGAAACCCATGGTTACAACCCAATCCACCTAGCTTTGAGTTGATTTGGGTTAGGATTAAGATATTTAAATTTGGGTCCAATGTCGGTTGTGTTTAACTAATCAACTATATTATGGGTTCTAATTAGGTTTCATCATAGTTAATTTTTTATTAGTCAGTCAAACGTTCTTTGATAACATCACACAATTCATGAAAGGTGTTGCTATAACAATGAATTCAAGGTCTTGTGTGTTTAATAAAGTCCAAATAGATCTTATATTCCATATGGTTTCTAATGGGTCCTAAATGGGTATCATCATATTTATTTATATTAATTAATCAAAATTATTTTTTATTGTTTTAATATTGATTAAAAAATATTATTTTTAATAATATCATGTAACTAAGAGATATGCTACTATATTCATAATTATACAAGAATTTTTTTAATTTTCTTTTAAATTTATATAAATATAATATTTTCTAAATAAATACATTCTCATTTGGCTTCAGGAAAAAAATAAATAAAAAACAAACAAAAAAACATGATACACCTCTAACTTTTGGTATAGTAAATTATTGCGTCATTGGAGTGTTTATTCTATAAATCAAATTGAACCGAGATCTTAATAAATAAAAAAGTCAGTGCAATATTTTGAGAAAAGTAATTATCAAAGGCAAGCAACTCATAATTACATTTGATATCATAAAGATATACATAACTTGTTAAAAAACTAGCATACCAGATTTGATGGCAGTTCAAAATGAATACCTTATTGCATTGAACCCAACCATATCCACACCAAACCCTATTCATATTTTGACCCATACAATTGAACCTGTTCTGAACCAGACCCATTTAAACCCAACCCACCCAATCTGCCACCTCTACTTTTTTGTGAGAGTGGCAAGTGTGCCTGTGTGCAGCTTTTTACTTGGTACTGAAAAATTTAACACAGGACAAAGTTGATCCTTTCTGAAAATACCCTGTAAAACACAAGAATAATGATTGCATAGAGGCAGGACAGCAATTGGCTTACCTACTATATCCTTTTGCATCAGGAAGCTGATAGGCATCAACATCTCCAATAGTCCCAATAATTGCTTTGGTGAGAGCATCATCATCCATCTCAAGTTCTCTCAAGAAATTGCTCGTTCCATCATAAACATCAAGTGTCTTCAACAAATTGGGGTCTCTGTAAGACAAGTATGAGAACACACCTGAACAGAGAAGTCCAGGGTTAGGACAGTCGGAAGTTAGCAATGAATGACAATGAAACGAGCACTGAAACTGTCCATTGCACCTGAGTGAGTGTCGAAATCACAAAATCCTCCATAAGCCCCACCACTGACTCGCACACGGTCCCACAGCCAAGTATTATTTAAGTATTTGGAGATCACATATGCACTGCCTTTAAGTTGATAGCCAGTCTCGAAGACATTAGCTGCTTTTCCAACATAATTTACCTGTGGTAAAATGTAACTTAATTCGTAATTTAAATCCCCAATAAAAAAGGAATCAAGTCGAACATTAAATTTCTACTAACTTGAGTAGGGATCACAATAGCCTCATTAGTCGGAGGGAGGCGAGCGTTCCAAGCGGTTGATCCAACTAAGGAAGTGTTGGGAAGCATATCAAGAAATTTGCTGACATGCTTCTCTGAGTTCTTCAGATTCTTCCCATCAGCCGTCAGATTTATTAGGCAGTCATTTTTTGAAATCAATGTCTTACGTATCTCCTCAAGAGATGAAGATATTTCAGGCCAGTCATCATCAACCTTCTTTTCCAGAGCTTGTAAATATTCCAGGTAGCTGAAAGCACATGTTAATATTAGTTAGGGCCATATGCAACTTTTGAAGTATGAACCATGAGTAAAATGACGAAAAGTGAAGGTATTCATCTCATGGCTTTAATAGCCAATAGTGACAGCTGAAATTCAATAGTGACAACAAGAATGAAATATCATCAAAGAAAGTTTCTAAAATTCAGAAAATGGCCAGCAAAGGCTTAGTCATATAACAGATGGTGATGCATCTCATAATATTATACGACATCAACATGTTTTCCAAATATCAAAGGTGAAAATAGACTCCAAACAAATCAACCTGACACCACCCATTTGTTCAGAGATCCAACCAGCAACGTTGAGCTTTGCATCCATCCTTGCAGCTGCAATGCCATGTCCACTGCCTCTTAACCGATTCTGGAAATCAACAATTAACATGACTTAGTTGAAGAAAGCAAATTAGTCTCAGTTCTGTCAGAGATCAATATATACCTCCATTCTTGCTTTGCTTTGAGAAACAAACTGCTTAAAACGCTTCTGGTCAGTCAATTGAACATCTTGAAGAACACGGTTAACCTACAGTTGACAATTTCAAAACCGAATCAATCAATCTTCAGCGGTTTCTGAGAAATTTGATAAGGAAAGTGAAAGTTGAGGACCAAAGCATGTTTTCCCATTGAGCTATGACAGTTGGTTTCATTAGAAAATGACAAAACCTACCATTCAATTCAATAAGACCAAAACTAGAACACAAGGCAACAAAACAAAACGAGAACACATAGGGACCAAGCCCCGACCACCAGATGCTAACTTATCATTTGTCCCCTTTCCTAAACCTTCTAATATATAGAGAAGTGCACCATGCTTAAAAAGAACATGAACAAAAGAAATGTATATAAATATGCACACAAGTACCTATAAACACAGTAACTAGTATTCCCCCCATTAGACATTAGACATATATAAACATGAGAGATGCACAAGAAATACACCAAACTAAATGGACGGAAATAGATATGAAGTTATAAACACAAAGCATATTACATGGAACGAGAGAAGGAACTCCAATAGGTACCTTGGGTCATGGCTTAGTCACAGTAGACTACACAAACTATTTATGTAAAAAAACTGGCTTACAAGTATCATCACTTTTCAACAAAGCCATGACCCAGTATACCTTCAGTCATGGCTTAGTCACAGTAGACTATACAACTATTTATGTTAAAAAACTGGTTTGCAAGTATCATCACTTTTCAACCTACCCACGCAGTATTCTCCGACATAGTTCAAAGAAATCTTACACAATTTCATTCAAACATCATGATAACATTGTTATAACCATCCACCAACTTGAAAAGTGACATTGATGATGCTAAATTCGCATATAATTAAATTACCAAGAAAAATACCAGAAATTACCAGGGTAAATAAATCTTCAACACGTTCTGACATAGCTTTGCCTCGAACAATTATATGGCTGCAGGGATCCTCCTTCCCTCGAACTGATGATGTGAAAGGATATACTGATATCCCACCAGTTTTTCTTCCAATTAATTGGTTCAATTGTACAAAATCCAAATCTTTAGTACCCATCTCCAGCAATGACTGGCTGTTGACACCACATATCATATCAATTTAATGTTTGATTTGATGACGAGAGCTACCATGAAACTACTAAAGCCAACCGAAAACAAAACCAATTATCTTCGGTATATCACATGAGGTTCCAATTTCTTGAAAACTAAATTTCCATTACAAGACTGGTAACAACCTTAAGTTTCAACAATTATACTCCAAGAGAGGGGGTAAGGTTACAAAATTAATCATATTCATAACAATGGCATTCTAAGCACATAAAAACAAACTAATATTCCCAGGTTTCTTTCTTCAAATATTACAGCATAAAGATTTCAAAGCTGCTATGGTTTTTCTCAAGTATGTATACTTTCAGCATACTAAAAAAATGGACATTGGCAGCCTTCAGACATTCTGCTTTATTCAGCCATTGATGGATGTGTGTGTATACTCACGCTCATAGACCAATAATGAAAAGATGTGGGATTAACACATTTTGCTCCGTTCAACAGATTCATAGAGGGTGCAGAATAACGATTCATTCTTGGCACATAAGTTTTTAAATTCAAGAGAGAAACAATAAAAAATGGAGGATTTGAAAATGTTCAAGCCGAGCCTCAGACTAAACAGCTTGGGTCACTCTGCTTGACTGACTGCCCTGCTGTAGTTGACTTTGGAGGTAATATGCAAGGGCAGTTCAGATGGTGGTATAGCACATGAAATGGGCATGACATAGTTCCATCCATCACATGAAGAAGGGGGAGGTGATCAAAGATGGTTGATTTTCTGATATTGATCTATAAGTATGGGTTTTTCTTTGCAAGACTGAAGGCAACTCAGATGGTTGTCAGAACAGTGGTACTATGGGGAAAAAGGAGGTTCTAGGAATGATTTACTTAACAGAATTAACAGTTTTTAAGAAATATATCTATGAAAAGCGCAGTTGGTTCCAAAAAGAGGGTTGTGGAACAACGACTAGTTGCCATCTCACCAGAATAATGGCACCAATGGAAGAAGCTCTTGCTTCAAAGATCTCATATTGAAAACAACTTCAGCATATAGAACATCATTTGTGAATAGATCATGCTGCAAGACCTTTATCCCATTGATGTCACCAACCTACAATTGGAAGCAATGAACTTTATGTCATCAGAAAAAGAGAAGAAATTTACAGAAAATATTTATAGTATTTTCACCATCTCATCACCTCAGTTGGAACGTGTATAGGCTTTTTAGGAATGTCTTGTAAAGAAAGGCTCGGTACACATTTCAGAGCTTCTGGTGGATCAGGAGTCTCCTGTTTCAACTTAAGTTCATGTGTTGCACGAGAGAGTTCAGCAAGATCCTCCTGGGTCATGCTAGCTCTAACCTTTGCCAAATTTTCTTTCTCAGCTGCTTCATCTCGAGAAGCCTTCTCTGGATCTGGCTGTTAAATAACATCAAGGAGCATATGAAATAGCCATGGCATATTGCATCTAGCTAAAATCAGAAGTAGCAGTAGAAAAGATTACCTGCATCTCAATAGTTACACGATGTGGATTATTCAAAATGAATTTTTCTATTAAAGGAGCAAAGACTGCTTTGGAGCCTTCCTCAGCTATTCTAGCTTTCAATGCCTTTAAAGGTTCCTGATATTTTAATGGCTCGAAGGGATCCATATCATAAATCCAGTTCCCCTGTCACATAAAAAGTTCTTATGAGAATATTTCAGATTTCCAAAAGTTAAAAGAGAAAAAGGAGCAGAGAAGAAACCAAATTAATGAAGATATGATAACAATATAGGAGTCCTTACAATGGATCGAAGCATCAGTGCTAAGCCACGAGGAAATGATCCGGTATTGTTTTCTCTGAGAGAAAACTCAATTGTATTCATTGATGCTTCTACAGCGTCAGAATTGAAGCCTTCTTCTGCCAGCTTTGTTAGTGTGCCCATGATCAATTCTTCCACTTTTTGAATGTTATCTTCTGATACACCTTTTAGACCAATACTAAACTGAGGCTGGAGGAGCTCATCTTCAACTCCCCCACCAACAAGAGCATCGCCAAGACCACTCTCCAGCAGGATTTTTCTCAAAGGAGAAGCAGGAGTTCCCAACATTAAATGGTCAAGAAAACCCAGGGCCAACTCAGTCTCCAAATCTAGAGGTGTTTCAGAGAGGAGCCAATTAAGGCACACCATGTGCTTCTTTTTCAGGTCATCCCCTTCAGCAGCAGGATATTTTTCAACAATCCTAACTGGTTCGGAGAACAGTTTCTGAGAGCCAACTCTTGATTCCTCAGCAGCTGAATTTGCTTCAAACATATCAAGATATTCTGCAAGGGAAAGCATGGTGATGTAAGGCAAAACAAGCTTCAAACTAAGAGCTGATTGCATAATTGGTTTATCAGAAGGCATGATGGTTAAGCAAGGAACAGAAGGATGCAGAGTTTCTTCATAAAATTTCCATCTAACATCATAGCAGATGAAACCTTGCAACAGACAAATACGCACACATATAATCTTATATAAGCAATAACAGTTATTTTAGGTGCCTGTTATATGGAGGATACTCAGTCCGACAGATTTCGGGAACTGTCTCCAAGTTGGTAATATTCTTTTTCCATATGTGTGATTTGAATTAGACCAAAAAACAGTAACAAATCAGATTAATGTAGTTACATACCGCTTAAAATTCGTAGCCTCTCATTTGGATCATCATCTCCATAAAACCATATCCTGGCATTGCTAGGATGGTAATATTTACGGTGGAACTCCTGTAAATAAGTAGAACACATCAATACATGACGAACAAAGCCACATCTACTGCCTATATACATTTGGTTAAATTCTGTAGAAAGATAAACTTCACCGAGAATTAACAATAGAGCCACACTTCCAGTGATCATTTTTTCTCACATAAGCATGTTTTCTATAATTGAAATACACAAGAACTGCAGAACTAACCTATCCAAACTTCCATGTTTGCTGCAGACATGTGAAGTACTACTTCATAGTATTTCATAATCAAAATACAAGACACGGCAAAACCAAGTATTGTAAACATCGTAATACATGTACCAATATATACACAAAAGATGTATATTTACCTGTGCGTGATGCATGCATAATATATATGATATATGGGCTTGTGGCGTGTGAATATTATGTCCCTTTACTCGCCTTTGGAGTAATTGTCACAGCAATTTCACTGTATTGTGACTTTTTAATGCATTTTCAAAGATGATTAAGGATTAATGCCCATTCTGCAGATAGGAAAACAGAGGCCTAGTGGAGGTAAAATATCTCATGGGAAAAGAAAAGATCCAGTAAGATTTGCATGTTCCCATACTCGAAGTATTCTTTGACACTGGGCTAGATGAGATGCTTTATGGTATTCGTCTCATAGAATACTCAACAAGTAATTATTTCAGTCAATGAGAATGTTAAGGAAAGACAAATAATAATGAAAAAACAAAATATCTAAACATAAAAAGCAATGCATTAATACAATGGACAGGAAATCAACCTTGAATTCCTCAAAGGTAAGTTTGGGAATAACTTGTGGATCACCACCACTGTCAACGCCATAAGTATTGTCAGGACAAAGAGCCTGCAGAGAAGTTACTAGAAGAATTAAAACCATGATTGCTCATTTTACTATGTTCTCTATAAATAAACCTCAACAATTACTTCAATCAGCAAAAGACGCATCAAGTACTCTTTTATTTGTTTTTTTTCATCCTTAAAAGAACGCATAAGATAAATCATGGCATAATAGCATCTATAAATTTCACCAACCTCAATTCAGTTAGCAAGAGAAGTTTACCTGTTGGGAAGCTCGGCCTAGTATGCTATCAGGCTGAGAATAAACACCTTTCATCTCATTGAAAACAACACCTGGGAGTAAACCACATAAACAGTTATCGATGATGGGAAGCATTTCTCCGCCCTTCATGAATGGATTGTCAAGATATACAGGAGAGCTGGCACTTTTGCAGAAGACAACAAAATTCTAGTGGCAAATACCAACCTTTGTAGGTTATGTCCTCTGAGGGGTCATTTAGTTCATAATGCCAACCTTCTTGTTGAAATGTTTTAATGTCTTCCACACATTTAGGGAAAAAAACTGCATCCAGGTATACATCAACCAAGTTATAGAAATCCTGCACCAGAAGAGTAACCAAATGTCAGTTAAAACCTGATATTAAATATCTGTGCTTTCACTTGGATTGAAGGAGAAGACCTTTGTATTCGTGGAAGCAACAGGATAGCAAGTCCTATCAGGATATGTGAAAGCATTCAGAAATGTGTGCAAGCTTCCTTTCAACAACTCAACAAATGGTTCTTTCAAGGGATACTTCCTTGAACCACATAATACACTATGCTCCAAAATGTGAGGAATTCCTGTTGAATCTTTTCTGCATCAACAAATTGACGTACCAGAACATCAAGGCTTATCCATAATAAATTGGAAATAAGAACATAATTTGGTAAGGAAAAGTAACTTGATCCACTCTTTGCTTATTTTGTTCTTTCATAATGATAATTGCATTTATTAAATCAGTATTCATCTATGATGCAAAAGGGCAGACTAGTTCAGGAGCATTACACACCAACAGAAATCCAAACAGAACTTTTTGCAATACAAGAACTTCAAGCATCTGCTCTTGATTAGGAAGGGCTTATGCCACAAGGAGAGTCTATTTGAACTCCACAGCCAGGAACCTTGAGTTCATACAAGTGAATCTGACTCGGTAGCCTGAGAACTTAGTTTTGTTACTGTTCTATAGGATGTTTCTCTAATTCAAAGTATTACTTTAGATTTTCTATGGAATTGTTAGTTTACAAGCAGATGTTAAAGAATAATAAAACATTGTCAGGCTCTCGTTATGAAGGTCTCTAGTGGAGTTTTAAGAAACTAGTTCTTCTCGCGTTTATTCTCCACTTTTTTATCTAGTCAAGAATAAAGCATGTCCTGGAAAATGTTTCCCATTTTTGTCAGCAGTCAAGATCCAGGAAATGGTTCCCATAGAAAATCACAAAGTGATCATTCTGCGACGTATAGGCATAACCGCATAAACAAGTTAAATATATTATTGCAAGGAAGTCATCTTCAGACACAAACTCAGACAAGCATGACTCTACTTCAGTGGGACACAACTAGAATGGAACTAATTAAGGTAACTCCATCTTTGTGATCATTGCTCAAACTCAAAGTAAAGTAAGCCACTACAATTCTGTCGCACCAACAGCCAAATGTCGTGCATTATCACTTATCCAGCTTGCAAAACTGCAATCTAAGGAATGCTTTCTCCTAGTTTAACTATCTAATGCTCTCTATATCCATATTCGAATTGTTTTATCTGAACTAGACGAAGTTTTAAATGCGAGGTTCTTCCCGATTTTCAATGTCATGGTAACACTCAAAAACCTAGCAGTCACTGAATCAAATAAGTTAAGTAACAACACTCTAAATAAGAACTATTTTACATTCAAAAGGAAAAATAAACATTACTAGAGCATGCCTAATACAAAAGTTTTAAGTCAACGGAAAGCAATAAGCAAAGCGGAGAACATATTTAACTAATCATCAATTGTCAGAGAAACACTTACGGAGGAGTCCGGAAAACAATGCCGAAGACTTTATTCTCGTCTTCGTTGGACACTGACATGACCTCAGCGCCAGTCTTCTTGTGCTTGTACAACACCGCTCTAGATTTACACTCCTCAATGAATTCATCCGATACCTTCTCGAACCCAAGCTTCTCCGCCACGTCATCATCCGCTCCCAAAACCTCTGAATATTTAACGACACAGTTATTACAACAATCAGATTCAGTTAAATACTCACACAGTGAACAGAAGAATCACTCAAGGTTACCAGGGGAAGACTGCAGAGGCGAGGTGGCGACGGCGCGGACCGATAGAGAGCAGAAGTGTCTACTCAGTTGAAGAGAAGGACGGGAGACTGGTGAGATAAATCCGAGGTGTCGGCGGAGGAGAGACCGCTGGTGGACGTTGGGGACCAAACGATGGCGTCTGGGGAGGCGAGCGAGGCGGTGGACGGAGCGGGAGAACAATCTGGTGGAGGATGCGAGGGTTGAGGAAGAAGACGAAGAGGAGAGAGAGCGCAAGAGCACCGCTCTCTCCATCGGAGCTTCGAGGAAACTGAAAAACGGCGGGGGGTTGAAGAAGACGAGAGGAGAAATTGCAGAGTGCAGTGGAAGGGTAACAACAATATCTACTCGGCTACTCCTACCTGTGTGTTGCAGGGGTTTATGATGGGGAGGGAAAAAGGAAATATCAAGAACTTGTGGTGCTTTCTTGGGGAAAAAGAAGTGTGAAATTTTGTGCTTACACTAGAGGAGTGTGTGAATTTTTCTGGTTGACGGTTGGGACATCTTGCATGCTCCCCGTCCTCTATTTTCCAAGTAAATCATCATTAATTAAAAATAAATCATCAACTTTCTGGTAATTACTTTTTAGTTTGTCTTAAATAATATATTTGTACTATTATAAAAGAAAAAAAATTTATCAATTTATCCTTCATTTCATTTTTTTCCTTTAATAAAATTTTGTTGGATTAGTAATTTTAATTTTTTTAATAATATCACAATTATATTTTTCTTCTGTTAACTAACCACTACTACAAATTTATCTCTTGCCTTATTTTTTCATATTTATTGTAATTTATTTTTTCTTATCATCTCACACAATATATATATATACTTGCGATAATTGCATACAACGATAATCAGTATAAAAAAAAAAAGAAAGAATAAAAATGAAATCAATAGGTGTGGCAATGGATCAAGATGAAGTATAATTTGATTTATATATTTTATTTTAAATATAATGTATTTTAAAATATAAAAAATAATTTATTATATGTATATAAGAACAACTAACATAACTATATTATAAGTAAAAAGATATTATAGAATGAAGTGGTAATTTTGAAATCACTACACCAATATTTTGTGATTAAAAAAATGTCATCTAATTGATCAGGTAACTAACAATATTTAATTGTTTAAATTTTATATTTATTTAATTGCATAATATATATTTATTTATAGTATATATTTAATATATTAAATATTATTTATTACATTCACGTGGAGACGAATGTCACAAAAATTAATATATTAAACAACAAAAAGAAAACAGAGTTGGAATTCAAACCACTATGACCCAAAGGCTGTGCCAAAGGCTTCAACACCCACCCCAAATGGAAAGATTCCAAGCCTGAATCAACTTGAACCGGATAATTGGTCTGCCAATGGGCCCAATAACAGTCAATCTCCTTATGTCCAAAACAAGAGGCCCATAACAAAATAAAAAGGCGTATTTTCATGGGCTCGTTTGTTTTTTTTACAAATTAGATGATGATAAAGAAAGGAGTTGTAAATAAAACGGGCGAAATATTAAATGAAGGAAAGTAATGTGAGTATTTTGAGTTTGACTGAATGAAGGATGCGAGGCGGGTATTTATAAGTTACAAATCAACCTTGCAATAACTGGGTCTTTATTTGCCACACACGTCATTTGCGTAGCATCGACTCATAACTAATGATTCAACCTTTGTATTTATTATACTAATTATCATTGCACGCAATTTTTATGAATATTTTAAAAAATCGTGGTATGAGATAATAAAAAATATTATGAAATAATAATAGATATGAAGAAGTAAGATAAAAATGTGGAGTATTGGATAGTTAATAGGAAAAAAATAAAATTATGATATTATTAGAATATATTTAAATTATTATTTGATCAATTTTTAAAATAAAATAAAGTGTAAATTTGAATTTTCAAAAATTGATACGTCCATAAATTTTATTTTATAATAGTATAGATGGATGGATAATCAACACACCAGGCTTGTTCGTATGGTAATTTCTTTTTTTTTTTTTTACTTTAATTATTTAATATTATAAAAGATAAATTATAACTTTAAAATTCATTATTGTTACCCAAAAAAATTATAGTGTTTAGAACTTTTATATTTTACTTACTGTATTATCTAATGTTATTTCTATACAATAGAGAAATATAAATTCAAGAGCTGTCACATGCTTTATATAATATACTACACAAATTTGATTTTCTTCGATTCAGAACTCTGAATTTCAATATTTTAATTGTAAATAATTATTTATTAAAATACATAATTGTTATTTTGAAGAAAAAAGAAAAAAAACAATAAATGATTTTTCGCATAAATATAGTTAAAATAATATATATATAAATCCACTTAACAATGTTATATATATATATATACATATAAAGACATGATTTGAAATAGAGAATTTCATGCCCAGAAAAACAAAAACAAACATACAACACATATTTTAAACTAATTTAAGTTATGATACATTACAACTGATTATCATGATGTTTGCTATGATTTATAAATACCCAATTGTGACAACTCATTGTAGTGAAGAGTATTTCCACAAGTAAAGATAAAAGACAAAATAGATAGATATTTTTCATTCAACGTACGCCTTTTGCTGAAAATACGGAAAAAAAGTAGGTCTTCTCGACGGATTTGATTTGAATTTCAAACAGACGATATCGTCATCTTAAATAATTATGGTTTAAATATTGTCTCGATTCCTGCCATCATTAAGTCGCTTATTCGATGAATTCGATGCACCAAAAGAAATAGTAATTCGAGCTGTCAGTGCTTTTACGTTTCAACTTGTAAGAGAATAAATCATATATTTAAAAACGAATTTGAAATTCATGATTACAAATTTCATCAATCTCAAGCGGAAAAAAAAAAAAAAAAAAAGGAGAAGAAAGAAATTATTATTTTAAAAACTAAATAGGTAGATAACACAAATAACGAAATATAAAAATAAATATCCAACAAAGATAAGAGGACTTAAATTGAAAATAATTTGAAAAGGAGGGGCGCCATTTGACAATAAAGGGAATTTACCCAAATTTGTGAAGAAATTTACCAGACAATATTATGGAAATAGGGACAGGCAGTTTGGAGCAACTTGGTTGCAACTCATAGTCACAGCAACGCTATATTTCCGCAGTATGGCCCGCGTTTGGCTGTCTTTGTGTGCTAAGCTGGCTTGTGGAACCTGCGTTCTCTCTTTTTATCTCTCCGCTCGCCCACACATATAAATATAAGTAATCAAAAAAGAAAAAAGATTTCTGTAAGACAAAGTTGAACTCAGTAAAAACTGTTGGCAGTGTAAGAGAAGAGAAAAGAGAGACACAGGACAGGACTGATGGAAACCAAGAAACTGAAAGAAAAATTACATGAGATTGAGACCCGAAACTGCACTGCTTCTGAATATAGCTCAGACCATACAGATAAGGTTTCATTTTCTTGTCTATTTAGTTTCTTTAATTATTTGTTTTGTGTGTGTGTGTGTGTGTGTGTGTGTGTGTGTGTGTGGATTGTTTGACTGTATTTTCCTACTTTATGTTGTGTGTGAGATGGGTTTTCTCTTTTGCAGAAAAAGAAGAAGAGAATGCAATTACAAAGGAAGAAAAAGGGGGTTCCAAGGAAGCCCAAGAGTCTGAAATCTAAGGATAAAAAAGTGAGTATTTTCTTTTCCCTTATGTTTCTTATGTGTGTTCTTGGTGTATGGATCCGGCGCCCATCTTTATACTTTGTAATCTGTGAGTTTTTTGAGTGGATGCATGTCAAATTTGTGCTTTCTGTAGTTGTATCAGTTGATGTTATTGAGTCTTGTCACTGGAGATTTGCCATAGATGGCAATTTGCTGCAGTTTCATGTGTGTTCTTTCAGTTTCTTGAGGATCTGATAGAGTTAATTCGAGCCGGTAACGCCGTGTCCGAGTCGTCGACAGTGGTGAAACTGCAAATTTGCCCAAATCCAGAATGTTTTGAAACCCTAAACTCTATTTACTCTGGATTGTGCTTGTTGGCGCTTTAGCATCCGATGAACGTGCATCGTTTTGGGATTCGGTTCATTCGCATTTATTGCAGTTGGACCGGATTTACCGGTTCGTTGAGGGTTATATTTTCAATATGATGTCTAATGCTCTAACCGGCTGGCTCATTTTAGAAATTAAACGGTTTCTCCAAAATTTTGTTTCGAAAGTTCTTGAGCGTTTGACGCTTTTAAGTTCTTACACGCATTTGAATATGATGTAGTTCTCAAATTGCCCGACAGAGGTTTCATTGAACATTCTTGTATTATATGTTTCACTGACGTAATTGTTTGTTAGATGAAACGCTTCCTAATGTTTCGGGAATTTATGAAATAATTTCACATTCGAACTTATGCTGATAATTGATATATCGGATAGTATGTTCTTGAATAATTATGATCTCCTCAATCTTGAGGTCTGATTGCCATCTGATCATACAACTTTTGTAGCTACAAACGTGGCTATATTGCTCCACTATATTTTTTTCTTTTGGAGTCAATAACTGGATGATGGAACATGAAATTTTAATTTATGCAGAGAGACAATGTGCTAAAGTATATCTGTACCTAAACATCTAAGAGTTGAAATTGGGTCATTTTCAGTACTTGCATGCGACTTTATCTAACTCCAGAAAGTTTTCTGGCAGACGGCTGATAGTCGTGCCTCTATCAAATTCATCATATGCCCTTCTGATGAGTTGATTCATGTTGAGGCTATAATGAAGAACCAAAGAATTACTTGAATTTATACGGCTGTTGCTACATCCGGAAGCACTCCTCTTGGATTTAGTAATAATTTACTGAACTGATGCATTGTTTTAATTCTCAAACAGGTTTGCGCAGATAATTCCAACAAATCAGGAAGGTAGACAATTTTATATGAATGGATTTCAATCTTCATATCAGTCCCCTTGAAGACAAGAGAAATACTAATTATTTAAATTTTTTGTGACGTGAAACATAAAACAGCACTGCTAGAAAGAGGACCCGATATACCGACCTATATGACGATATTGAAGCTAAGTTTTCAGTTATGGAGCGAGCAGAAAAAGTGCTAGCACGTCTGGAAAATGAACTCCCTCACTTTGTAAAGTGTATGCTCCCATCAAATGTTGCTCATGGATTTTGGCTGGTAAGGGTTTGAAATTTCGTCCTGTTTCTAAAGCATATGTCAAATACAGACGAGCTAGACGAAGGTCTTTGTGCTAATGCTTCTTATGGCAGCATCTACCAAAAAAATTCTGCAGTGTTTATCTGCCCAATCATGATACCTCCATCGTGTTGGTGGATGAGTGGGGAAATGAGTACAAGACATCTTATCTTCTGGAGAGGCACGGCCTAAGTGCTGGATGGAGGGGTTTTTCCATATCGCACAGATTGCTGAAAGGAGATATACTAATTTTCCATTTGACGGGACCTTGCAAACTAAAGGTGATTTTTTCATTACTTTGAGTTTATATTTAAACGTACTTGAGTAGACGCTGACAATGATATACGTATGCACCACATAGTTTTGTGTATAGGCACATGTCATTGCCTTGATATTGTTATTGCGTATTACGTCTTATAGGTGCACATTGTGAGAGTAAATGACTCGGACGTCGTAGGAGCTGCACTTTGCCTCATGGAGATGGATGCTTCCAGGAGAGGGACAAATGCTGGTTAGTTTTTCTTATCGATTTGCTTTCATTATTGCGAGAGAATAAAAACTGATCTCTTCTATTTGTATATTTCGTTGTCGTGTTGTATCTGAAAGAATCCGCAAAGAACGATAACAAGAAGCGAAAGAAAACAAAGTATGTGGAGCCGTTTCTGCTTGATATTTCTACACCTCTCGAAAACAAAGAAAGAAATGCACCAAGCTCTATTCTGGGGCCTGTAGCGGATCGATCTGCTAGTAAGAGTGATGGTTTTAGCTACGATGGTATTGAAGGTGTGGATATATTTTCTTTTCACTTTGAAGATTGACATTTGAGATCCCTGAAAATTGCAATTGACCTGAGAAATGGTGTTTGTAGGTTCTGAAATTACGAATCAGCCTCAACCTAAGGACCTATGCTATCCTAAGACGTCATTTCTGCATGACCATTCTCGTGAGGGCGTCATTTGTGGGTAGACTCCCAACGAGAATGTGGCGAAGAGCAGTTTTGACTGCCCGCCGCCCATTTTGTAGAGTCCATAGGGCATCAAATCAGGGGGAAAAGATGTAAAAAGTCACAACGCATTTGGTAAAGACGACACAAGTTTTTGACTCAATCCTGAATCATGAGAAGCTTCCAACTGCAAATTTCGTCTTGGGGACGGTAAGGGTAGAATATAGAAACTGTGAAAGTGTTTTGAAATACAATTCTGACGGAAGGCCTGAAATATATATAGTACTGATATTGAAATCAAAGGTAAAAAGTAAGTAAATCGAATTTGTAAGTGCATGTAATGTCTTAGATGTATGATGTCTATACAGAACCTCGAGCGGAGGATTTGTAATGAATGCAATCCATTATAGTGTTGTCAGATTTTTAAGGTGGCTTTTTGTGAATTATGCGGAATCTTTTTGGGTTATGAACAAGTTCGAGTTTGTATCAAAGGATCACATTATTATGCTGCCGTATTTTGTTGCATAGTCAAAAAATAGCTGCTTTCAATTTTTGTTCGAGTTTCACCTGTTTCCACACTCATTGACTATACTTAATTGTATGATGATACGGATGTCGTTTCCGCACTGATTTTGTTCATTTGTTTTGTTTGTTGTCATTTGTTAAGTTTCGATGTATTTTTGAATCTATTGATGTACTCCGTCGTTTACATCTTGATGTATTGGAGTATATAATGAATCGCTTCAATGAATATGTATATATATAGAGGGAGAGAGACAACAGTTACGCTGGTCGGATAGATAATAATAAATTGAAAATGTTACATGGCATTGGCGAATTCATTATTATTATTATTTACCTTGAAAATTTCGTGTAGTTGATATGGCAAATTAAAACAAAATAAATAAAAAATAAAATTATTATAATTCGAAGGATAAAATATTTCTGACTTGGAAAAATAATAAATTACAACTTCATAAGATGAATCAGAATGAGTCTATTACTTTCCATGTTGTGGTTTCTTGACAGTCAATATTGACTATGAGGGTCCTTCTGAGACTATTTTAGGATTTCTCTTCCATTTTCCTTTTTTAAAAAGGAAGAACCAATAAAAGAAAAAAAATAAAAAAAAACTTATTTATTCATATCTGAAAATGTGAAATTATATATATATATATATATATATATTTTTTCAAATAAATTTTGAAATACACTTACACCCCATTCGGAATTTCTCCATGCTTATTGAATATTGCGATGTATAATTTTGTATAATAAATATAATATCTATATATGGTGATGTCAACATCATTATATTTTTTCTTATAAATAATAAATTATTACACGAGAATGTTAAATGAAGGATAAAATTAAAATTTTATATATTTTTTTATTAATTTCAGTATTTTTTGCTCAAATTCTAACAAAAGAGAATCAAATATAAATATTAAATTTAAAAAAAAACATATCTAAGTGTAATTTTTAAAAATATATTTTATATTTTTAAAACGAGTTTAAATGTAATTAACCCTAAACATATCCCACTAGTATCACTGCACTGGCTCCACAACCATAAGGCTTGTAGCTCAAAAGTTGGGTGAAGTTTGAATTTGAAATCTTGACAAGTGGGCCCCCACCAGAGGGTTTTGGGAGGGAAAATTAGAAGATGGAAGGGAAGGGTTATTACAAGAGTACATAGTACAGACCACATCATATTTATTCCAACGGTCTTTTCCTATTCTTCTCCCATCAATTTCCTCCTCCTCCTTCGCTCTTCTTCCACTCTTGTACAATCCCAAAAACCCATCAAGAACAACTTCAATTTCAGAAGAAAAAACAAAAAAGGAGAAGTCAAAATCTGCATTCCCAGAAAGTGAAAAGAGAAGAAAAAATGGTGGTGGCGAAGAAATCAGCTTACGAAGCGAGCAGGCAGAAGAGGCTGGAGGAGAACAAGAAGAGAATGGAAGAACTGAATCTCAACAAGCTTGCTCAAGCCCTCCGCACTCCCAACCCTTCACCTGTATGTAAAAATTCCCACAAGAATCTATCATTGTTGTGTGTGTTTTTGGGTTTTCTGAAACAAGAATCAGAAGGGTTTCTTCTTACTGTTTGTCTTCTTTTTCCACAGATGAAGAAGGTGAAGCCGAAGGTTCCAAAACAGCCTCTGAACCCCTCTGCCGTCCGGCGGTCGAGTCGGGTTGCGGATTTGCCTCCCCGCAGCTACAAAGAAGTCCGTAACTAATAACTATTTCCTAGTCTCTCTGTGTCTCTGTTTACTTCAACGTGTGTGTAAATATCCACTTATGTCCGTTTGTTGCAAATTTATGTTTTATCCTATATTTATGTCTGCATATGAATGCGAAATGTGTTCATAGGAAATATTTTTATGCACAGGGTGAAATTTGTAATGGAACATTCCAACTGTGATTATCATCAAGATATGTGAATATTCTTACAATGGCATGTTATTGAATGAAGCCTTTGTGCATGCATAAGTACGTAACTTAGGGTCGTCGAATCTTCCATGATCCTACATTTTTCCCTGAAAGATACAACTCATGCATAAGTACGTAACTTAGGGTCGTCGAATCTTCCACGATTCTAACATTTTTCCCTGAAAGATACAACTCATGCATAAGTACGTAACTTAGGGTCGTCGAATCTTCCATGATTCTAACATCTTTCCCTGAAAAATACAACTCATGAAACATATGTAAACAAAATTTCTGAAATCATAACCTTTATTTACATGTCTTGATCACAACCGGAACCTACTTGATGAAAGTACAACATGCGTATTTGTAACATCATGTGGTTCAAATAATTATGCAAGTGTTTTTTATTTGTGTTTCTTTGTAGGTTCCAATTGAACCTATGGGGAGGCCAAGGAGGTTAGTGTAAGATATTTTTCATTTCACCATATTGTTCAATGTGATTACTAAATTTCTGATGCATTGTGCTGTTGGATGCTCTGTTCTAGTTATCAAAGAAGGGATTTGTTGAACAGAGTGTACGCCTCAGATGAAGATAGGCAGTATGCAATACAACGGGCTGAGGAACTCCAATCAGGTTTAGACCAAGATATTCCCAGCTTTGTAAAACCCATGCTTCAATCACATGTTACTGGTGGATTTTGGCTGGTACGTTGAAGACAATATTATTTCGGCTGTTGTCTATCTTCTCAAGTTAGTCAGATGAAATTGAAGATTGTCCACAATAACACAATCGATAATGCTTTTAATCTACCACTATAATATAGAGAAAAATAAAGCTTAAGAGGTTGATGAATTCCTGGTAAACCAAAAAACATTTGTGGTGAAACAGCCAAATGTGATTGCATAATCCCTAAGGAAATAATCTGTATGTCTGTAAAACGTTTTCTTTATCACTTAGATGCTCTCATCTCATTAAACGTAGAACGGGCTTAGGCCGAAGATATTTATGAATATATGAAGAGGTGTATGAGCTTCATTCTTGATCTTTCTAGTAATATTATTAAGAGAAAGCCTGCCAGTTTTCAAGAAGAAAACATAAATTGGAACGAGAAGTGAATAGTTAGTTTAAAATGTGACCTTTAATTTCGATAGGGTCTTCCGGTCCAGTTTTGCAAGACACATCTTCCAAGTCGTGATGTAATTATGAATTTAGTTGATGAGCAAGGAGAAGAATCTCCAACAAAGTACCTTGCTTTGAAGACGGGTCTGAGTGGCGGGTGGAGAGGTTTTGCCATTGATCATGAGCTAGTTGATGGGGATGCGGTTGTTTTCCAGTTAGTTGAACCAACAACCTTCAAGGTAATCCTGTTGTACTCACTTCATGTTCAGGAAAACTACATGTTAACAATAAAAAATATGTAAATTTTTTTATTCTTATGGACGCTCAATTAGCAGTTTCTTTATCTTAGACAGACGTGGTTACTATTCCTCTGATGATTGTACATACAGGTTTACATCATAAGGGTAAATGAACCTGGAGACAGCAGCAACTGACAATTTTACTTTATACTACCAGGTTGATTAGAGGTACCTCAATCAGGTATGCTTAGTATCAGAAATATACATTCTGCGATGAATCATATGTCATGTCTTCATATTTCACTGAAAAGGCTCTAATGTAGTAAAAGACATCTTAGGATTTTTGAATCCCGTAAACTTGGGAGACAATATGTTTAATTTTGTAGACTAGGAGCACGCCACAACCTTTAGGTGTAGCTGTTACTGGGGGGTAAAGCTAATTATCATTCTTGTTAGTTTCATAACATTTTTTTGATAAATTGTTAGTTTCACAACTTTCAAGTGGTAAAAATGGTCTTAGCATATTTTTCATTAGAGCCTTGATGAAATGAATAAATTATAAGATCTCCATTTTGCAGATATTTAACTCATCCGCGATGTTTGTGGTACTGGCCACATTTTGACTGGTGCAGAAGCTTACTCGTCTTGGCAGGAAGAAGCTCCTCTGCTTGTAGATTTATTGCCACCGCAAAGCCTCTGCCATGATCATTCTTAGCAAATTATTGTCAATATGCAATAGGAAGAAACAGCTCTGTAGCAAACTAGAAGTTTGCACCTTGAAATTGGATATTGTGCGTGTCAACATAGTTTAAAGCATGTTACTTATTCCTGCTAATGGCACCAAAAATTTTCATGGCTTCAATTGGCATAGTGAATGATTTGCTGGAATCAAATAGTTCGAAGATAGAACCAAACATAATGCTATGGTTTTCGCTCATCAAAATCACAGATCCAAAGCACAGAGCGACAGAAAGGCAAAAGCTGAAATTTTCACACTATGTTCAAAATGTGAAATATCATATAATTACAGGCCATTAATCTGAAATACTTAAATGACACGTCTTCCATCACATCCTTAATATGGCAGCTACCTTATTTTTTTAACCTATATATGTGTATCGAGGCCTTGTGACAGGAAAATTAATCTGTAATTCTTGCAAGAGAAAAATAGTGGATCTCGGCCATTATGTTCTCATAATTTTGCGGGATGATGACTGAATGTTGGATCAATGCACACAACCACCTGCAATATTTAATTGAAATTTTAGACTGTTTGCAAGCATTGTAATTGACTACCTTTATAAAGGAAACTAGAAGTAAATAGTTGAGAGATATATAAACTACCTTGCCAACACTTTTACCAGAATGGAGATAGTCAACTGCATCAGCAACAGAACGAATGCCCAAGAATGGTTTGGGGTCTACAGCAACCTGTCGAACAAAAGTGAAGAAGGGTTGCAGATGATGAATCCAGAAAGCAGTTGAAATTAACAAATATGAAGTGTATAATTTACCTTGAGCTTTCCTGAGGAGTATAGATCTACTAGCTTATCTAGGTGTTCTTGCCAAAGGTGAGCATATTGTACCAAGAAAAATCCAGCCTGGATATTTGGAATCATCAGTAAAGAGAAGAAACCATTAAATAAATACACTTGAGTAATCAAAACAAAGTTTCAAGTATACAAAAGTCCAAGTTCTTTTAAAGAAACGTACTTCCTTAGAGTAATGTATTCACCTGGGTAAATGAAGTTTGAAGAGTTCTTAAAATCTAATGGATCAAGGTACAAAAGGTGATGAACATATAAAGTACAATTGTAAAATTATTATTGCTTCAGGTACAATAAAAATTGATAATTTGATGTGAACAACAAAAGCCAAGACAATTTCCAGACCAAACTCAGCAATGAGCAAAATTTTAGGACTTCAATCAATAACATCTACAAAAATAACTAAAAACAGACTTGACTCAACAGAGCATCAAAGCATAATTGTGCCTGGAACATCTATTATTGTCTATTGAAAATTACTTCCGGTGGTAGAAACAGACTTAGTTTCACCAAGGAGTTTGGAAGAGTGAGAGGGAACACCAATTAGTTTATTTAAGTCAATTACAGTGACTATAATTTGCAGATATAAGTCACTTACCACAGTCTGGCTCTTTGCTAGAATCTTTTCGCATAACCCAGTATAAGCCCGTGGCTTCCATCCTTCCTCTCCTTGATACTGTAAATCACATAAGTTTTTGTGTTGATATGTCATGGCAATGAATTAGAGACCAAGGGAGATGCTTGCTTTGAATTCAGTAAAGTTATCTTATGATTCGAAAACAGTGCTGAAAAGGATTTACAAATAGTATACGTTTGAGTCAGAAGTTGCAAACCTGAGAGATCATTCCAATCACAACTAGACGTCCATAGGTGGCTAAAGCATTCAAGCATAGATCAAACATTTCACCGCCGACAGACTCATATACAATATCAACACCTTTAGGGAATTCGTTCTTTAGAACCTGAGAAGAAAATATATTTGAAAAGAATTCATGAAATCAAGCATTACTAATATATCGTTCTGAACATGTAAGCATTTGGCTTTGCTGAGAAAAAGGGGAAATGAGAATCTAACAGTCAGCCCTTGTTCTGCAAAATTTGATAAAATCTTTCCCAGAGGAACATGAGTAGTTGCATTTTTATTGAACTAAAATGAGGAAAACATGTCGAGTTTTGCTGCCACATGGCATTATACATAGCTGGTTATGCCCTCAATTCTCTCAGAAAAGTTCAGTTGCATGTCAAAGCTCAATCAAAAGAAAATATGAGGCTGTCATTGCTTGTTGGAAGTTTCCCATCTAGTCTCATCTCATCAAAATTTCTTCATAGAGATGCTTGTTTGTGGGATTTTCTCTAAAGTATCTCAGGACACATTTCACTACTTCCAAAAAGAAGATATCACATAATCATTACGGTTTATCTGTTGTCTAATATCTTCTGCACATCATCACCTATTCACCATTAAACTTGATTTCAGACCAAACAAACTTGACAATCCTCTCCATTTCACCAAAACTACTTTTTCTTGCTTCTTGTCTTTGAGATGAGCCGTTAAGCAATCACAAGAAAATAACTGCACGTAATTATCTCATTGACAGACAAACAGTATCAGAAAGATAAAGAAAACATGAGGTATGCTGAACAACTGAAACTTGGAATGTTTGGAGGAACTTGATTCTAGATCAACAAGCAAAATGTTCACGTCCACAGGCTCATGTTGCTAAATGAAAATTTTGAGAAACAACATTAAATTTGTACGATATCCAATGTATGTTTCTTTATAATAATTGAGCTTCATTTCAGACCTCTTACTTGATAAGAAGCATTTTGAGAGACATGTATGTTCTCCAAGTAGAAGAGCCACAAGAAAAAAGTTAACTAGGAACTTTCTAAAATCTGTTGATGAAGATGAAACTGCATTTTGGATATAGCTGGCTGTTTATTTCGGAACGCTGGTAAATCTTTGCTAGGAAAAGGTATGAGGAAGAAGCTCTGAAGTTTTCATGACAATTGAAAACCAGAAGCAAAAGTGCAGGTTTCACCTCGAGGAATGGAAGAGATTAGAACCATGTGGCAAAACTAAAAAGAATATCCCAAATCTCAAAGATGAGCTATTAAAGCTCTCCTAATTTCTTGTTCCTATATCATGACCCCTAGCTTTGCAAACTTAAAAGAAGACATAACATTTTCGAGACATACAGTTTCCATATTTTCTGCATCCTAGTCAAAGACTTGATAAACTCCCAAAACTAATGGAAAGAACCATCACGAACTGTTAGGTAGCACAGCTAAACAAAAAGTATCACCCCAGCAAACAAGTGGCTAAGATATTGCTGATTCCATTCTTCTTCTAGCCAATTTAAATTTTAAAATTCAAGAAACATACAGTTTTGATATTTTCAGCTTTATAGTCAATGACTCGATCCACTCCCAAATCCTTCAAAAGTTTGGCCTTGTCTTTTCCTCCACAGGTCGCAATGACCTTATTTCCAGCTAGTTTTGCCAACTGCAGTAAGACAATCCACATGATTAAGTTACTTATAGAATTAACTAAAAGGCAGTATGCAGATCATAATGGAAATGATTAATACAAACGCTCTCCTAAAAACTCATAGGATAATCAACAGCATGTGCCCTGGGAACATTATGAAAATGCTCCAGGTATGACATGGAACCAAAAGCTCAAGATATGAAAAGGCTTCCCTACAGTGTGCGGCTATGTACTCACATTTTACCAATCCCTAAAGCTTAGACTCATGAGCTCAGGCATTGAGACTTCCTTAGATAGGAGGACGAATAATAAAATACAGACCACAAGGGTTTGAATTACTTCTTTACTACAAACTAACAAATACATTGAGAATCATGCATTGGTGACACCGTTATGCTCCAAGATTCAACAACTAGGAATTCTTAAAGTTCTGATTCTTGCATCAGGATATGTATACCTGGACAGCGAATTGTCCTGTCCCTCCTGCAGCTGCAGTCACAAGAACTGTTTTCCCCGAGTCCATTTGTGCTGCCTACAACATTAATAAAAGGAAGAAGGCAGTAGCCAAATCATTCTACAGGTGAGATCCATTTGAACAGTGAAGCCTGTAACAAAAAATATCATCTACTACCAAATCTGCACTGAGGCCAATGTTTTAACTTATGAAGATGAAAAAAGAAAAGCAAAGAACTGGGAGAAGAAAAATGTATCTCGTTGGAAGCATTAAAACACCTTTTCTAAAGCTATAGATGCTGTTAGCCCAGATGTGAGCATAGCAACAACTTCTGGATCTGGTCTTGCCACAGGAAGGATGTGTTTTGCGGGTACCTAAATTACAAAGAAGCCTATGCTTACATCACATTCAGGAAAATGTAAAAAACCTAAAAGAAAAGGATAGGAAAGTATTATTAAGTTTCAAAACCAAAACAATGTTTCACCATCGTGAATTCAGCATAACTTCCAAACGTCATGATTGCAGCAGGAGTGCCAACTTTTAAGTGTTTAACTGAATCGCCTATAGCAGCAATTATACCAACACCCTGCAAAAAGAGATCATGATTGTGGCAGCATTAGATGATTACACTACTTTTCCACAGAACAACTTCTCTTTTCCAGTATAACTTCCACAGACTAATAATTGGGCAACTAATGCAGATAGAGGTACTCCAGCTAAACTAGAACCATCTCAAATTTCAAAAGAAAAGCAAAAGTAGCAAATTGAAAGACATCTTCATCTGATGCAGGAAGGATCTGCCTGAAGACTCCAGACCATGTTCAAAAAGCCTCATAAAGATCTTTTACATAGCATCTTTCTCTCTATGCAATATTTGGCCAGCACATTCTGTCTATCCATAATTTGGAGCAGCACTTCAAAAGTACTTATAAATATAATAAAAGGAACACAAAATTAAGATTTTCCTAACCTCGAAGCCAGCATCAAAGGGAAGGAGGGAACTGATGTCTTTGTTGCCCCCACCAAAATACCTTCCAGAGCTAAAATTTACCTGTTAAAATGACTGTGATTAATAAACATGCCAAGCTTAAGAGAGGGGCGGTAATCAAGTTCGCCTTGATCATGACAGTCCATCTCTAATCTTATAACTAACATATGCAAGAACTGTAACTGAACTTGAAGAGGCTCATACACAAATGTGTTGTTGTAGGAACACAATGTATTTGCTACTCATAGTTATACAACTTTAAGTAATACAATCAAAACCAAACAACAAAGCAATAGTGATACTTATGAGGGAAACAAACTTACATCACTAGCATTAACCCCAGCATAGATGATTTTCAGAAGAACATAATCTGGTTTAAGCGGCAGTGTCAATAAAGTTCGTTGTACACGTGTTGCAGTACGGAAGTTGTGGCTTAAAGTGTGAACAACTCTAGAAGACAAGACCAGAACAACAAATGTCAAGGTAAAAGATTAAATCAATGTCTTGGTAAGGAAAGCCGTCTGATTAAAGTATATGATTAAGTACAGATGCAGGTTCACTTTTAAAACTCAAAATAAATATAGCAAGCAAAAAGCATGTATATAGTTCTGAGTACAAAAGTGAGAAACAAGAAATAATAGAAAGGTATCATATTCCAAGAAAGCTTCATAACGGTTACAAGACACTGCATTCTGATGGGGAATTTAGAACAGAGCATTAATATAGTCATCCACTATTCCTCTCTACACTGGAAAAAGTTTCGTCATATTTAAAGTACTTATTATCTTTTTTGATCAAATTTCAACTTGAATCACACAAAAAATTTGGAAAAGAAGATGTTGAAGAAAATATAAGTACACTAACAACATAAATGAGAGAAAAAGGATTCATAGGTTGCTAAATTTATTTCATATAAGCAATTTGCATAAATTCAAGATTAGTAAAGGCGTTCTGTGCAACCATTAAATAACTACTGGCGGTTTACAAATTCTATCAACATATTGTATCATAATTTACATGAGTGAATCATGTCCCATATTTGCTAAACGTTGTGGATTTCAAATTAAGGAAAACTCAGATTGTTCTAGTCTTTATCAGGCAACATTCAGTACACGTGTCACTTACATTTTCTCAAAACTTTGAGGGAGTTGAATATTAAGTGGGACAACATCCGGAGATTTTCTCCTCAAAGTCTTAGGCCGTACACGGTATTTTTCTTCTTCTGCAGGAGTGGGCCAATACTCCAAACCCCTTCTGTTAGATATCCACATGCAAGCCCCAGCTTTACTCTCATTCGTAATAAGCTCAAAGGCACCTATATAAGTTGAGAATTAAAAGATCAACCTAACAACATAATAGTTTTTACTTTATGAAGTGCATCAAGTACTTTATTACTTTCTATAAGCTTTACATAATGCAACGATCTGAGACTAAAGTGCTTGTTCCATAAATGACCTATTTTTTTAGAAGAGTCTTGAGGTCTAATGTATATAACAATCGAACTAGAAGATCATCAACGTTGGATTCCCAACATCAACTTGCTCTCATGTCCATTGCTCATCTCACAATTTGAAAATAAAGGGAAGTCGGAAAAATAAGAGCCTCTAGGCAAGCTATACCTACTAGTATTGCATATGAAGGGCATCCCTAGTGATCATATCCTTGATTCATTTCAAGAAGGATTAGAGAAATTATGTCTGTGCAGTACATATGCTGCATTCGAACATGAAGGGCAAAGGATTTACTAGCCAGACACACTTAATGCACAGAGTGCACTATAGGGTGCAGACACTACTTGCAACATAGGAAAGACTGAAGGAGAGGGGAAAAGAACAAGAACAACAATCAACGAGGCATTCATCCTTTATGCTTATCCATTTGCAACCATTACTGTCATTTTCCCATGGTTTTGTTTCCATGCCTTGGAACTTCCCTTCAAGGCATTTTGCTTCTATTGGAATTAAACCTGAAGGAAGCTTGTAATATGCAAGTATATGTGACATAGTGCAGAAAATAATGATCCAAATGAACACATAGTGCCTAGTTTAGTAATCTGATGTGAACAGTCATAATTACTGGAAGCAAATCACACTAGAATGCACATAAACCCAATGTGTCTTACATTTAGTTTCCTAATTCCAAAAGAAGGTCCAAATTGAAATAGCACGAAAACATACTGTTCGGTCTCCTCTTCCCTTTAAACCAACCATGGAGTAATGTAAGACTTCTAGGTTGTCTGATATGGTGGAAAGAAAGAGAATCTTTCTGATGTGAACATAGCAACAAGAGGAGGAATGAAACAAGTGGATATTATCTTAGTAATGCTGAAAAAAGAAGACTAATTTTATCATTCATTCTAGACGGTTCAAGAAATCAGGTATCAGTGCGTATATAGAGCAGCAACAGAACCTTGAAGTAGAGCAACAATGACATAAAAGAAGGGAATCACGCTACATGACATTGTTGCTTTTCTGTTTTTGGAAATAATATTGACTAGGCTGTGATAAAGTTACTCCAAATAGCTCATTTTCAGGTACAATCTGGTCCAATAAATTGTGTAAGTTGAAGCAAGGGGAGATTGAATCAGAAGTTTATTCCTCAACAAGAATCATAAAGCGATACGGGGACACAAAATCTTGATGCACAAGATAAAATATTGGTTAGAATGATATTTACCTTTCACAGCCATTTCCATAGGCAAGAAGCCACCCATCAGATCAATAAACTTAGGATCCACCTTAGAGGCCAACTCAGTTTGAATAAACTGCAGAAAGTAATAGTTGGATGCTATATTATTTACCAGATTTAGAAATTTGCAGTAGTCAGATCAGCAAACTTAAAAGGATAAGATCAGAAATTTATTCTGTCATGTAGATACCATTAGAAACTTCAACAACGGGATAAGCTGGATAGTAGTAGTAAAGGTTCCTTTCTTGGAACAATAGAATGGGAAAATACAAGCAATTACCCATTCTATAAGCCATCTTTGGCAGGGTAAAATAATATCAGTGTTGGAAAAACATAAAAGGATTTTTCAAAAGAAAGATAATGCAATTGCACTTTAATAAGATCCTGACAAAAGTTGGACTTTGCCCAGAAGTTCTGAGGGAGTAGCAACTAGCAGAGAAAATAAAGAATTTGACACCGTAAAGCAAAATTGTTTGAAAGTGTAAATGCCTATGCTGTTGTACTTTTGGTTCTTTAGCTAGTTTGTTGTATCTATATGTATCTAATTCTTTTCTAGAGGGAGAAGTGGGAAAAACAAGCTTTACAATTCCATATACTTGGCTTCAGAACACACAATCTTTCTCGAGTTTTTAGATCTAGGTGACTCTCTAGTGGAAGGAAAGAACATTCTGAAGTCTGCCCTTAGGGAGATTAACTTCCAGCCATTTTCCTAGTCTGAAAGGATAGGTACATAAATAGGTTCTCCTTTGAATATTGATTTACATTTGAAGAGCAGAAAGCCATGAGGGATAGACAGCCTCCAATTCTTGATAAATAATTTGATAAACATGTGTCTATTAAACGTCCCAAATCTCCTTTGTTGAATGATGGAAGCTTTTAGTGTTTTCTTCCTGTGATGAAGAATTATGAGCAAAAATATAACCTAACGCATAGCTCACCTCAGGGCAAAGTACATTAATACGAATCCCTTGACGCTTGTAAGGAGCCAGCGATCTGGTAAAAAGTACTACTCCCCCTGCGGAAGTTATCTCATTGATCAGAACAAAGGGAATATAGTGATGTAGACAAGTAATATAGACACAACACAAAGCCACGCATCAAGAATAAGTATACTAAATCTAAAGACACAAATGCAAAGAGCATCAGACCTTTGGAGCCAGAGTAAACAGGGTCAGGATACATAGGGTATAATCCTGAAGCAGAGCCGACGTTAATGATCACACCAGGTCTTTTAGCTTCTTGCATTGCTCGAATCTGCGGACCAAATGAAAAATAGTACTTGAGAAATATGAGAGAAAGGACATAAATCAACAGGCACATAGCTAAAGATGCCAATAACAATTATAGGCGATGTAAGAAACCTAGTCCACTTTGCTGCTTCTTTTAGATAACTTACAACTCTCCTAAACGAACAAGCTAATCAATGAACTTCACAAAATTGAGTCTCGCCTTAACTTCAGTATTCATCATAGTCGCAACAAGATTGATGCAACAAAGCTAACAAAATTGAACTCATACCGCGAGGCGAGTGGAATCAATAACTGCAACAAAATTAACATCAACAGCGCGTCTCCAAGACTTAGCGCCGTCAGTCTTATCCTGATAAAATGGAACCGGAGTCGCGATTCCCGCACAGTTAATACAGATATCCAATCCCCCATACGTCTTGACATGTTTCTCGAAAGCCGCCGTAAGTTCATCTAAACACAAATCAAGCATTTCACACACACTAATTCCATCTGCCAATCGCAATGAAAATCCAAACATCTCTTACTTACTTGAATCGGTCACATCACATTTGATGAATAGAGCAGGTGCAAATTCCAGTCTGGAGTGAAACTTGGAAACTTCTTTTTCAGCTAGTGATGCAACTTGTTCCCCTTTGTCTTGAGAAAAATCGACGACTGTGACGAAAATTCCTTTCTGCGCCAGGGCCAAAACTAGTGCTCGGCCGATGCCGGAGGCGCCGCCGGTTACGAGAGCTGAGAGGCCAGGCCTGAGCTCCATTTGCGTTGTCGGAAGGAATGGTATGATTGTTGAGTGGTTTTTCACTGTGGACGCGGGGTTGGATTTTTACGTAAAAGTCGCAGGTAAACTCATAGCATAGCTCCTACGTATGTAAGGATGTAAGTGTGCATCGCTTTCCAATCTCTTATTTTTGTTGACTCTAATGCTGGATGAACTTTATCCTCCTCGATAACAGCGCCACAAACATTGTCCGGATGCATAATAATTAGTTTATTTTAATTTTTCTAATGCGCGTAAGGGCAATATTAATAACAAACAACATATTTGATATTTCGATTAAACTTGCCTGTCGTCTCCAAACTCATTTGAAATTAATTTATTAAATACTACTCGTCGTCATGACAAGTTGTTTTAATATGTATATAATATATAATTTTTTATTTTTAAAGATAAATAAAAGAAAATTAATTTCAATTATTATGTTAAAAAATAAAAGAAAATTCATTTAAATTATTATTGACACAATAAAAAATTTAACATAATAGTATTAAAACGGTTTGTAGCCATTTTTTTACAAAAAAAATATTTATTATAATTAAGTTTAAAAAAAACCAATTAGGGATATGTTGACTCTAATCGTCGTTTGTAAGTTTATAGTGCTATTCTTTTTACCCCCTATAATATGATAAATAAGTCCAAAAAAAAATCTTATGAAAAAATAAGATAATAAATTACCCCTTGTGTGTTTGAAAAATAAAATAAATTACGCCCCTATCTAAACCATTTATAGGGGTAATTTGCTTTATTTTTTTAGACATAATATTTTATTCACAGTAAGGTATTTGCTCATTTCACGTATCATATAGGTAAATTGCATTCAACCGTTATTATATGTAATATAATCTTTTATATTTAACAAGCCTTTAATATTTATTCAATTGCTGGAAACATTTTGCTCATGTAGTGTAACTGAAGTCTAAAAAATCCTACATAGGGCATAGAATTGTTTTCACAAAAAGAATGAAATAAAAAAAGACCACACATTTTTTAATTACCAGTATTTACTATATTAATCTAGGATCTCAAACAAACAAAAATAAAAAATAAAATTTACTCTATTAATCTTGGCAAGAAAATGTAATACATATATAAATAATTTATGGAAGAGCAAGAGTAACTTTTACACTCCCAGTTTATTCCCCATCAAAGTCTAACTATCAAATTGTTATAAATTTGAATTCTACGAAGGAGGTACCTAATAGGGGTGAACGTAAGGAGTCTCTTCTATATTTCTTCACTTGCGTGAACTTTGTGTGGTGAGTTTAATTTAATTATAACTAAAAATTATATTTATCCTTAATTGATTTATTATTGAGTTATAGTAGATTGAATATTTTTTTTATGATCAAATTATTCTCACATGTCTTCACGTGATAATCCATATGAAAAGGTTTATCTTCATCATTATAATGGTAATTTAGTAAAAAAAATAAAAAAATTGGTTTGACCAGCAATAAGTTAGTAATAAGTCAATCAAGTATAATTATTAATTTTCATTCAACTTTTTTTGTTAGTATCAACAAATTCAATGAATTTTGACTAATAAATGTACTTATTTATTGATGGAAACAAACCATAAGGGTGGTAGATGTAATTTTCGAAACAATAAAGGGTTTAAGTGTAATTACATTAAACCTCGTGATAAGGGAGTGCAATGATCCCAATTAGTTAGGGATTGAATTAGAATTTTGTTAATAAGTTCGTTCAATAAAGATTAAGGAAGGTGATACTCCTTCATTGATATTTGGTGTAATTACACGTAAATCATCGTACTTTGAAAAATTACATATAGCAACCCTGATATTTTTTTATGTCTAACAAATAAGTTTTTCAATTAGCTAAAATCCATCAAATTTGTTGATATTAACAAAAAAAAAGAAAAAAAAAGAAAAAATCTATATTAACCCATTGTTGACTTATTATTGATTTACTATTAGTTAAATAATTTTTTTTTAATCAAACTACCCTCGTACGTTTTCAATCATTAATGCATGCGACGAGGCATGTCTTCACCATTGTAAGGGTAGTTTAGTCCTAAAAAAATTATTTGACCTACAATAAGTCAGTAATCAATCAATCGAGGATAAATATATATATATATATATATATATTTGTTACTATTAGCAAATTCAGTTAATTTGAACTAATAAATAAACTTATTTACTAGATAAAAGCAAATATGAAAAATACTAAATATAAAATTTCAAACTATAAAAAATATATGTATAATTATATAAAATTTCATGGGACGACGTAATTATCCTACAGATTACATAGGGGTATAAATGAGCCGCTTGCTTGATGTAGGGAGCTATGTGTTCTCATGCCATAGATGCTAATATATATTATACACACACATATATATGTAAAAGAAAAATACAACCTTACGTGTTCGTAATTGTGAAACAAAAACTTGACTATTCAACAAGTAACATCACCAATACTGTTTAGTTCCACAACATTTAAACCAAATTGATTTCCTACTTGCGCATGTGTCACCTGATTTTAATTTTTAAATCTCGAAGTGATGAGGAAAAAAAACAAGAAAAAATACATATTATTGAGATTAAATCGACCGATTTATGATTTTTTTGGTGATTATAGTAAAATATTTATTAATTAATACTCAATAAATTGATAATTTACCTAATATATATATATATATATATATATATTTATCCCGATATGGCCAAAGTCTAAATTAATAATTTCGCTAGATGAATAAGATCATAAAATTTCAAAAGACCCTTATATAAATTTAAGGCCCCATTAATATTATAAATTAACAATTCTATAAAACTACAAATGTAGAATGAACCTATATTAAGTTTTAACTAGTACTACGTATTATGTACAATGAACTTTATTTATTTAAGGGGATGTGTTATATTTGATAATTAATTAATATAATTTAAATTAATAAAATTACGTGATCCTGACATTATTAATTTATAGAAATTTTATTATAGTTGTTTTGTAAAAAATAATTATATTTTTCAAAGAATAGGTAGTGGCATCGTATTTTTATTTATAGAATTGTGAATTAAAATTTTATCAAAATCTCAACAAATCTGAAATTAGGTGCCAAATCCCTTACCATGCCTGTAAGCAAGTTGCATTGTTATCAACAATCATCAAAATTATTTTATTTTAATCAACCATTTGTATTATATTATTCCTCAAATCAAGGGTGCAAATCCACAAGAACAAGGTACGTTAACTGACAAGATACTTCTTGCTAATGATGACAAATGAGGGAATTTGCGAAAAGACAAATAAAAAAAAAAACACGGAGAGTCAATAAGGTACATTTGAATAATGTCAGAGCAAGCATATGATTAAAGTAATTTATAAATAATAGTTTCATTAATAATTTAATTAAAATTACATTTATTTTAAATGATGTGATTAAAATAGTATATATTAAATTATAATTACTATAAAAAAATCATAATATCTCAAATTTGAGTACTAATTATGAACGAATAAAAAATAAATATAATGAAAATTAATTATTTAAGATAAAAGTTGCCTAAATGTATAATTTTGCGGTACAATTTCAAATAAAATACCGTTATCCCTTGTTGTTTTCCAAGCATATCGTAATCTCAATCTCAAATTTTGGAGCAAACGAAATAGGACCAATCCAATCATTAACACGAAACCAATTCCCCAATCCAAACACGACTCTCCCCAAACAAAAGTCTCTCTCAATTTAATTTCTCCAGACCTAAACCCTAAAACTGCAGAAGAAACGAAATCAGTATTTGTTAATCTTGGTTTGTGTGGTTTGATCTTCTGAATTTTGCTTGGATGGAGGTTCCAGCCTCCATCAAGACCAACTTCTCTGTGTATACAAGTTTCTGAAACCCTAATATTTGAGGAAAAAAACCTTCCAGAAAAAGGAGCTGCATAGAGAATACAGGGAAGATGTTTTCGTGGAGTATACCAAAATCCGCGGAGGCGACGTTCTCGCGGTGGGCTATAAAACGTGTTTGTAAATTTTTGTTGAAGAAGAAATTGGGGAAGCTTATACTGGGAGATATTGATCTTCATCAGCTCGATGTTCAGCTTGGTGCTGGCACAATTCAGCTCTCAGATCTTGCGCTAAATGTTGATTATATAAACGAGAAGGTAGGGGGTAGTAACTTGATGCTCGTTAAATGATTTGTATTTATTTTTTAATATTTGGACCGCATATAATTTGATTGAATGTTGATAGTTTGTTCAATAATTGTTAAGAGCTTTTTTACGGCTATAATGATATGATGCATGTAAGTAATGTCTTAGCAGTAGGTTATTAGGTGGGAAATTAATTAAATATCAAATTTAAATGCGTGTGATGATCGATCGTCCACTGTTTAAACATGTTAACTGTTAAGTCAGGGCGGGGATCTTAATTTGGAAGAAAAAACTGAAGCGTCCTTCTTCCTTTTTTTTTGGGTTAATAATCTGGATAGGATAACTATAATGCTTCCTACTAACTTCTGTTACATTTCTTTTTTCAGTTTGGGACAGCAGTTTTAGTGAAAGAGGGGTCAATTGGATCATTATTGGTAACAATGCCTTGGAAGGATGGAGGTTGTGGAATTGAGGTGGATGAACTTGAGGTTGTTCTTGCTCCTCGCAGGGTGAAGGCTTCTCCAGATGAATCTGAAACTTGCAGAAACAGTAAAAAGTGCAGCAGTAGTTCCAGCCATGGTATTAAAAAGCTAGACAATGAGACACTGAACAGTAGGGTGGCAAATGCTTCTGTTGATGTTCATGAAGGAGTTAAAACCATTGCCAAAATGGTGAAGTGGTTGCTAACTAGCTTTCATGTGAAAATTAAGAAATTAATTGTAGCATTTGATCCACTTCTGGAAGAAGGAAATAAGAAAGGCTTAGACAAAATCTTGGTGCTTCGGATTAGTGAAATAGAATGTGGAACACATATTTCTGAAGATGCTCCATCGAACAGTTTCACCACAGCTGATAATTTTCTTGGTTTAAGTCGATTAACAAACTTTGTGAAATTTCAGGGAGCAATACTTGAATTACTTGATGTGGATGGTCTTGATCATCAGTCACCACATGAATGTTCCACTGACATGGCTGTTGGCAACTCGTTTTCTGGCTACTGTTCATCGGGTAGCATGGTTACAATCATTTGTGGAGAAAAGGGAGGTTTCTCAGGGAATCTTAAGTTAAGTTTGCCTTGGAAAGATGGTTCATTAGACGTTTCTAAAGTGGATGCAGATCTTCACATCGAGCCTATTGAAATAAGGATTCAACCTAGCACCATCAGATACTCCGTCTTCATGTCGGACCTATTTAAAGGAATTGGCGAGGAGAGCGAGGACCTGGGATATCTTGAACCATCAGACAGTTTGTCAGCTCCAAGCTCTTGCATGCTTCCTTCCGATATGGGGCTATTTGGTAATGAAGGGTTCGTCACTGATAGCTGCTTGATAGAGAAAGAACCAGTAAATACCCTGCTATCAGAGTCGCATCTCATATCTGATTGGGTGAGTAGAAGCCAGAAATATAGAAATGAAGAAGAATCAGACTTTGGGGCAAGGTTGGTATTTTTTGTAAATCAAGTTGCTGGATGAATATTTTTGAAGAAATAAATTGCTTCAGGAACAGAATAATGCAAAAAGGATTGTGTTATGTTTAAAATCAAGGACATATTAAATAGTTGAATAAAACCAGTTCTATTTGGATAAGCGACCAAGTTCAACGTCATCGTATAGGTGCTGTCATCTGTACTTGTTTTGAACATGGATTTAGTCAATTCACTAACCTCACTTGCTGTTCCTTGAAAAATTTGAGCCATTGGTTAGGAATAGTTGCAATGGCTCAGAGCAATTAAAATTTTGATATTCATAGGGAGTAAAAGTATTTCTTCCATTTTATTTTTGCCCAATTTTCATTGCTCAAGATTGGCTTAAAACTGTGCTAAATCTTTCCTGTTCTCTTCTAAATGATTTGTTGGCAGTGTGGATCAATTTTTTGAGTGTTTGGATGGACTAAGAAATTCACAGTCAGCTTTAGGGAACAGTGGCATGTGGAACTGGACTTGTTCTGTGTTTAGTGCAATAACTGCAGCATCCAACCTTGCCTCTGGATCTTTACATGTTCCTTCTGGTAAGTACTTTGCTCCTTATACCCTATTGGCCTATCATACAAATCTTTATTACTAAAGTAGTTCTAAAGTGTGTCAGTTTGTTCACATTCTGTGTGTGTGGGTTCGGGGTGGGGGATAAATGCATTCTGTCTGTTGCCAATCCATCAACTCATTCAGGAGACCACGTTTATTTGCTTTCTAGTACGATGGAGCCATTAACTGGACCAAGAAAAGTTGGAAATTTGAATATTAATCATAAGTGTGCAAGCAGGAGTGGTTCTAGGTGGATGCAGACTGCTGGTGTGGATTAACTAGTTTGGGATTCTGTGAGAAATCTGGAGTCTAAACAGGATCTACAAAAAATATATGGTCAATGTTTCAACCGAAAGATATTATATTCATTTGCATCTGGGGGGTGACACTGTTAGCAAGGTTAGTTTTCAGCTATTCTTTGATCTTAACTTTGCCAAGCATGCCTAATCAGCTACCACATCATGGCTAGATAACGTGGCTATTTTTTGTTGCACAAAGGACAATAAAGAGTAGGACCTGTGTGCTGAATTTCTGGAATAGTATTTCAGCCTCTAGAATATTAAGATAAGTGGATAACTCTGTTGGATAGATACGATCAAAAGAATCAATGGTCAAATTGGCCATGTTAGTTCAATGAAGTCGTTATGTAAGTATGTGAATAATTTTCTTTAATGTCTCCAGTATAGAGGAATAACTAGATTATGGTTTTGTGCACCTGGCTTTGCCTGTTTTTTTTTTGAAAGAGAGAGGAAGGGTGCTATGTCCTCATTGAATTTTCTTATCATACCTGCTTTGGATATCAGCAACCTTAGAAATCATTTGTTAAAGAGGTGAAAATGAAAAAAGAGGAAATAAGAGTGGAGAATTTTGGTTAATTGGCTTCTGCTAGAAACCTGTCAAACCACCCACTTGGAAACTGAAGGTCTTCAGGGATTGATGCTTGAAACTGGCTCTACTTATCGTTTAAAATGGTTTTGAGGTTTCTTATCACTATGTATTTATGAATACATAAATCTTTATAAATATATATTCTATATACACATATCTTGTATATTTATAGATATTTCTATATGTATACAGGAAGTGTTTATTACTTTTTTTTACGGAATGTTAGTTCCAGTACTGCATCACAATTACTTGTTCATCCCGGAAACTAATATTACTTTCTTGTCACTTGGGTGCAGAACAGCAGCATGTTGAAACCAACTTCAATGCAGGCATAGCAAAAGTATCTGTGGTTCTATCTTTCATTGATGAAGACCAGAAATCCCTGGAAATGAAGGATGCTAAGGGCAATACTAATTTGCATATTCATCGTCTGTGTGCACAGTTTGTTGACTTATTTTGTACATTGCAGGTAATTCTGTATTCGAATTTTCTTTTCTGGATTGGAACATTGTGTTGATGTCTTTAGTAACTTCAGATTTATTTGATTTTCTTATTATCCACTCCACACCATGTCCACAGGTTCGACCTCGAGAAATGAATATCGAAATGATTATGCAACATATCCAACTAGTTGATCACCTGTGTTCCAAAAGAGACTTGGCGGATCACAAGATGCATGGTTGTGATGACAATTCTGAAAGTGGGACCTTAATTCAAAAAATGCAAGAAGGTGTACAAGGTGCTCTTTTGACTTTCCAAGACTCCAAGAAAGTTACTCGAAAAGACCACCAGGTTGATTTTGGTATTTCTCTGAGCATCCAGGACAATGATGGATGTTGTCATATGATAAATGGAAAAAATATCTGTGGAGATGACAACAGTGTTACTTTGCTAAAAACCTCAGGTGTCAGTCAGTGCCATGTCAGGGTAAACTCTGGTTCTTCTGGTGGCTCGTTAATGGGTCCAACATCTTTTTCATTAAAGCTACCACATTTTGTTTGCTGGGTGAACTTTGATCTAGTTTCCAGGACACTAGAATTTCTGAAAGAGATAGAAAAGTGTATTGAAGTAACTCACATGGAGAGTGGTTTTGGACTGGAATCTGAAATTAAAAAGTATGGTTTTGCACCTATGGGTGACCAAGGTAAAATTTCACGTCCACGGTCAACAAATGTGTCGACGAAAGAAGATCTTGAGGGGAATATATTCTTGTCAAATGCTAGAATAATACTGTGTTTCCCTCTGAAGGAGCAAAATGAATTTAGCTGCTACTCTTCTTGCGGCCAGTTTATTGCTTTGGACTTTATTTCACCAACAACTGCAGGGAAAGATATTCAATCTCCTAAGCCGATACCTGTTGCTAAATCTGAAAAGAGCCACACCATGACAACATCGTGCTCGTTGAAGTTTAACTTCGGTGATGTTTATCTCTTTTTCATTAACTCAGTTTTTAAGGAGAAGATTGATGGAAGTGAAATCTACAACAGGCAGGAGGCTAGCTTTACCGTTGAGAAAATTATTTCTGCTGTGAACAAAACTGGTCATCAGTCTCTTGTTAGTTTGATTTGGCAGGAGAGTCCTGTGACTGGTCCTTGGATAGCGAAGAAAGCCAAGATTTTGGCTTCTTCAGAAAATGGGAGGAGGGAAGATGATAAAGTTGTGTGGAGAGGTTGTGAGTTTGCCTCAGTAACAACTGTTAAAGAAAGCAAAGATTTTGGTGGTCGTACCCGACAAGAGATTTTAGCGAGCTCTGCAAGTTTACTGCATGGACTGTTACCTCCTGTTACAATTAATCTCAACAAATCTCAGTTTGATAGCATATGTGGCCTCCTAAATCAGATGGTTGAGAATTTCTCATGCATCATTTCTGAATCAGTCACAAGTAGGGAAAAACATTCTGCAATGCAAACATCAATTCTGATGGAATGTGATTCTGTAACAGTTTCCCTGGTGATGGAGCCAGTTGCGGATGTCAAGTCCTCCATACACTCAGAACTTCCTGGTTCTTGGCTTAGTCTAACTCTCCAAGTGGACAAGTTTGAGTTACTTTCTGTATCAAATATTGGTGGAATAAGTAGTAGCAATTTCTTGTGGTTGGCCCATGGTCAGGGCAGTCTGTGGGGTTCTACCGTTGAAGGTCTACATCGGGAGTTTCTTCTGATATCATGTATTGACTCTACAATGGGTCGTGGTGATGGAGAAGGTTCAAATATGTTATCTTTGAGGTATGCGGGATCTGATATTATAAGCTTATGGGATCCAGAGAGCAATCATAGTTTTACTTCAATTACCATAAGAGGTGCCACTATTGTAGCAATGGGGGGTCGCTTGGATTGGTTCAATGCAATATTTTCCTTTTTCATTCTACCATCTCCTCAATGTGATCAAGTGGCTGATCATGGTCTGGAAAAGACTTGTGGATCTTCTTTCATTCTTAACCTGGTGGATGTTGGCTTGAGTTATGAGCCGTACCTTGAAAACTTGTCGGCTAATGAAGGTTTAGGTTGCAAATCTTCTTATATCAATAGCAACGAATCTAAGGATGAGCTCCATGTTGCTTGTCTGTTATCTGCGTCTTCCTTGACACTTTCAAATACAACTGCTGTTGATTGCAAAGAAGGGGAGTACAAAATTAGACTGCAAGATCTAGGTTTGCTTATATCTGAATCTCAGTTCGTTGGTCGTACTTATACTGTAGAACATCTTTGCAAGCATGGTTATGTGAAAGTTGCACATGAGGCACATGTTGAAGTGCTTTTGAGGACAAACTGTGAGAATGGCCATGCGTGGGAATTAGAATGCGCAGAGTCACACATTATGTTAAATACGTGCCATGACACAACTTTTGGATTAATTAGATTAGCTGCTCAACTCCAAAAGCTGTTTGCACCTGATCTGCAAGACTATGTTGTGCACTTGGAGAATAGGTGGAACAATGTGCAGCAGGTGCATGAGAACAGTGACAAGATGACATTAGGTTGTGACTTTTCTCCGGCACTTTCACAGACAGAGACTTCATGTGTAGATAAGAAATCCAAGGTAGGGAATTTGATGGATGAAATATGTGAAGATGTTTTCCAGCTGGATGGGAACTCTGATGGCCAAGCTAAAATTTTTGAATCACATGTTCATGCCTTCATCAATGACAGTCCGGTTGTAGTTAGTGGGGCTTCATCATCAGAAGAAAAGACCCCTGAGTTTATAGAAGAATATTTCTTGTCAGATCTTCGCCCCCTCTCAGAACTTGCTCTGAAAAGCCAGTCATCTGACATTCTTGTTTGCAAGACTGATGTTGTTGGAGAGGCCCGACCAGGACATTGTGGTTGGTATGCGGATACCCCGGTAAGAATATTAGAAAATCATGCTTCAAAAGTGCAGCAGACTAATGTGCGGAAACCTTTAGAGTTTGAGGTTTCTTTAAGTGTTCCTGAACACATTGATGATGGGAAAGCTGAGGGTCGCATCTTTCTTAGGAATATGAACGTCATTTGGAGAATGTATGGTGGTTCTGACTGGTGCAACCCTCGGAATATTTCTCAGGCTTCCGGAGTGACTTGTGCTAGGGATGCAGCTGTCTGTTTAGAGCTTGCCTTGTCTCGAATAGGGTTTAACTATGAAGTGTACCCTGATGGCGAATTAACTGCATCTAGGCTTTCTCTCACCATTCAGGATTTCTGCTTGAATGACAGAAGTGATGATGCACCATGGAAGCTGGTATTCAACTAATCTGAAATTCAGTGTATTATATTTGTTGATTTTGTAGTACTGTAGTCTGATTTGCAATTTGGTTTTTGATTGGAAGATGCTTGGATATTATCACTCAAAAAACCATCCAAGAAAGGTCTCTTCAAAAGCAGTGAAGCTAAATTTGGAGGCTGTTAAACCAGACCCTTCAATCCGTATAGAGGAAAACCGGTATGTATTTCCTTTTTCATTTACCTCTTTGACCACTTCTTTTGGATCTTTGAAGGAAGTTTGTGTTGGTGCGTATTAGCTTGAATTCATTGTTTCTGTTGGATGTTGGGATATCATGTTAAAACTCCATTCAGTAGGGACGTAAGGCTGGTTGGGTAGGGGGTCGGGTTGCGATGGGAACTACCAACTCTTTTTCATGTTTCATTAGATGAGATGACGAGGGTGGAGGGGAAGAGAGAGTGTAGGGCTGAGGCATTCCCTCCAACTACTCAATTTTCAGATCCTTCGTGCGGATGGGTGGAGAGAAATCTATACTCGAAGACCAATTTACGTTATTAGTAATGGGAGTGCTTTTGTTTGTTTTGTTGCAAATATGGAAGAAAAAAGATTGTGAAGACCTGTAAATGGGGTCCCTTCCCTGCGTCCACTGCCCATAACCAAACAAAGGATAGGGGGTGCTCTGCCCTTCAGCTTAATCAGATCTGACTTTTTCTCTGACCTGAAGTCTAGATTTCCAGGGATGCTTGACCTTGTATGAACTATTTTCTTTTGCTTCGCAGCCGCTCAGGATTCTAAGTCATTCTTTCGTTGGCCCTTTTCTGCTGTGCCATTGTCATGTACATCTGAAGTGTGGATTTTAGTGAACTGTGGAAACTCTTTTTTTTTTTCTTTCTTTTAATCTAAATTCTCTGGTCACAATTCATACTGCATAGTTGCACAGGCCCATAGTACCTCTCTGTTTATTCATGAGCATAAACTGAACACTTTCTATGTGGTTCTTTTCTTATTCTGGTTATATTTCTTTTCCAGGTTACGTATTGCTTTACTTCCTTTGCGGTTGCATCTTCATCAGAGCCAACTTGATTTTCTCATCAGCTTTTTTGGAGGGAAAAGTTCATCAGATGACCCCTCCCCTGGGACTCTGGGTTTGACTAATTCAGGAGAACCATCTGAGAAGAGTGGCAATCTACAGGGTAGTGCCATCAGTGAGGAGGCATTTCTTACTTACTTTCAGGAAAGTTCGAGTCTAATTAATGAATGGACCTAATTTAAATCTTCATTAGACGAATACACTAACACTCTATGGAATACTTATATTTACCAGGAAGATGGACGGTCGTATCTTAATTAGAACTGACCATTATTATCTGTGCTCTGCTTGTGTTGATTTTGCTTTGCGCAATACTTCTAAGTCCCAATATTCCTGTTAGCACTGTGTCATATCAGTTATTATGTTGCTACTAACTGGGGCTTTGGTGATACACTATGCCAACTTAATTAGGCTTGCTTAAATTTCTTTGCTTTCTTACAGAAATTTGAGATATGGCCGATGGCGATTCGAGTTGATTACAGTCCTTGCCGTGTCGACTTAACTGCACTTAGGGGTGGCAAGTATGTTGAACTTGTTAACCTTGTACCTTGGAAGGTAATATTCTGATTTATGCCGACTCTTAATCTGATAGCTTCGACTAATGGTTTTGCAACCCTTGAAAGATTACAAACTGAACACATGCAAGACCTATGATTGGATGAATAGACTTAAATATTAAATAAAGGAGGAAACTAAGGTCTCCGACTCTGAAAAAAGAAACTTACCTGAGATTTTGTGTCATGAACCTAATGGTCTCCATTGATATGCATATTCATGCTTGTAACTTTATGGCGGCCACTTTCCTGTGTTGGTATTGCAATGCTCTTTTGTCTGCTGAGAGTGCTGAGGGATACTGTCTCTTTCATCTGCTTGCTGTGCCCTTATGCTTATGTATATGTTGAACAAATTCTTTCTCCAAAGTAAGGATGGAGCGTAGGGCCACATGATTTCTGTAAATGACTCCCTTTAACAGCCAAAAGATACATGTGCTATTTAAAATTTTAAATACAACATTATTTTGCTATAGTTCCTCCAGAACTCTCTCTTTGTGATCCAACTTCGTGTCAAAGTTTACTTATTTCAAAACCTGCACTGGAGGCATCTGGTTGATGCTTGCAGTTGCCTTGCGTCATGCTTTTTGAATTGCCACATGATGCTGAAGGAGGCTCTGCATTAGCCTATTGGGTGTCATGCTAAATAAGTCTTCTTTTCTGAAAATAAAATTTAATATACAAGAGGCTAGTTGTTCACCCACACAGGAATATGTGACTTAACTGTTTAAATCCATCTATAATGGCTTCTAATCCAGGGTGTGGAGTTACAACTCAAACATGTGCAAGGAGTTGGTCTCTATGGCTGGGGGAGTGTTTGTGAAACCATATTAGGAGGGTGGTTGGAGGACATTTCTCAAAATCAGGTTCCTTCAAATCTAACTTCATTTCACTTTCTTATAGATTTTTCATGATTGCATGAGTATTAACAAACTGCATATCCCTTTAGATTCACAAACTGTTGAAAGGTCTTCCTCCCATTAAGTCACTGGTTACAGTTGGTTCTGGAGCTGCGAAGTTGGTGACTCTGCCTATGAAGAGCTATAAAAAGGATCATAGATTACTCAAAGGAATGCAAAGAGGTATAACCATTGCAATGAACATATCCCATCTGTTCATAGTGTTGTTTGCAAGATGCAAACTCTGAGCTTGCATCTGTTTGCATGTGCATCTGTGTCGTGGGAGTTCTGTTTACACAATCAATCTTCGATACTTGTTCTTTGGTAGTGCTGAAGATACAGAAGTTGAACAATATTACATTGCTCTGTTGTGAACTTGAAAAGACATTGAGATTGAATTCAGTTTATACATAAAGTTGCAATGGAGAATGCATAATTTTTAGGTAGTTTGCCATTGGCATTCGATTCCATGACTGGAAGAGCAGTTAACATGAGGAGAAACAGCAAACAATGTTTTGAAACGAGTAAGCCTGGAATGGGGCTGAAAAATTAAGCGGACACGTAATTGTTCAAAATTTGGTCAAATGAAAATTTTGTGAGCATGTGGACTCCGTTGGAGCTATTGAAATGGATGTCCTGCTGGCAGATTTTAGAGCGTGAGATTAATTAAGCCATTTTTATATTTCATATTTTCTATGCTCATTTAACACGAAGTCCTTGATCACTGAGCATGTAACTGTATTTTGTCCCCAATCAAACACTTATAGGCAACCTTCATTCTTCGATTGCCCCTTTCAAGATTCATTTTAAGTCTATGAACTACCATTATAGGTACTTTTGCATTTCTTAGAAGCATTTCGCTTGAAGCTATTGGGCTGGGAGTACATTTGGCTGCAGGAGCTCATAATATCCTCCTCCAAGCAGAATATATTCTCTCTAGTATTCCACCTTCTGTACCATGGCCAGTAGAAAACGTGGGTGCTAAAGTGAGATCAAATCAGCCTAATGATGCTCAACAAGGGATTCAACAGGTTAATGTTCCCAATCATCCGAAATGTTGGTTGGTTGTTATGGTGCAATCTTGCTTTATTTTGAAATATGAAATCCTGAATATTCACTCAAGCTGTGCAAAAAGGTTTTTCTGAATTTTCCTACTGCTGGGAAAGAATAATTGCAATGTCATTTTTTCCCATAGTTCCTCCTGTAGGTGGCAACACTTTTTGTTGCTGTTTCTTTGAATAAGTACCTGAAAATTTTAATGGCAGGCTTGCCAGAGCATTAGTGATGGCCTAGGCAAATCAGCTTCTGCCTTGGTACAAACCCCCTTGAAAAGATATCAGCGTGGTGCTGGCATTGGATCTGCTTTGGCTACTGCTGTGCAGTCTGCTCCAGCTGCAGCTATAGCCCCAGCTTCTGCTGCTGTGCATGCAGTACATTGTGCTCTTCTTGGCTTTAGGAACAGGTTGAGAATCCCTGTGTGTGTGGCTGTGTGCTCTGTTTTATGTATTTTATGCCTCTACATTCTGTTCTTCATTTGTTGTGTGTGTGTTGGTACTGCTTGCTTAATGTATCATGGAAATTTTTGTTGTATGGCAGCCTTGATCCTGAGCGTAAGAGAGAGTCTCTGGAAAAATACTTGGGTAGAACCCCGCCTCAGGAATTCATGCAATAGGTGTGCACAAAAGCAAAAGAATTATGACAGCTATTATGGTTGAGACAAGCTCTGTAGATTTCCCTTTCTGGCAGTTCTTCAATACATAAGCGGGTGATGAAAAGACGATGCTACTGTCATACCAGAGATCAGAAACTTCGTAGCTACAGAGAAGAGCATAGCATTTCTAATATCTGATTACGTTTTCTTAGGTAAACGTTCATTATACAATGCGACTTGGAGCTCTTACTGAATATGCAAGCTTTTCTTAATCTGCTGAGATTGTGATCCGTCTGAAACATTTATCCAATTTGTGAGCATGACCTTCCGCGCGCATGCATTTTGCTGGTTTTCAATCAAATGTAAATCATGGCATATAAATAGGTTGTCATCTTGCTTGGATGAAGTGCTACTTGAGAACGAGTTTTTCGTCATTCATTCTATCTACAGCAGGATCTTATCATCATATAGGATAAACATTTGGTAACCTTCGAATTGTGTATCCAAGTGCCATTTAGACTTGTTTTCGAACCAATAGGTCGTGTTCCATAACATTATATGAATAAAGAATCCATGCTTTGAGTGGCTTCCCATTTCATGATGAATGAGCAAAGTAGACAGAATTCGTTCAAAGCATGCTCAAACACATGGATCTCATGTAGCAGCCTGTTATGCATATTCTTTATTTTCCACTAATAGCATTGACTTGCATAGTACCTGCATTACAATTTCAATAAGATACAGATTTTGACCCTAAATCTGAATCGCAAGGTTTCCATTATCCATGGTTCATGCAGACTAAAATATTGCATCACATGTAGTGTCATAACTAACAACAATTTTTTTATTTGTTAACTTGATATATGCTTGTGTCAGGTATACAGATGTATATATATGCCTGATGTACAGATAGGGAACACCATTAAAGGGACATTTTTTCTTGTCAGAAGGCAGATTCTGTAGATAAATGTAAATGTTTGATGATTATAGGTTTTTAACACATCAATCCCAGCCTTGTAATTAGTGTTCATTGATTTGGCATATTTCAGCCTTCTTCAAATGTAATTATGATTGCTATTTTTTTGCTCTCATACTTGTGATGCACATTTTTGCTGTAAATACCTACATTGTAATTAATGATCATTGGTTGGATTTAGCATCATGTTCTTGAAATGTAATTATGATTGCCGTACAAGTTGTTTTGCCCTAATACAATTATAATGCTATATTTTATATTGTAATCCTGAGAAATGACTTATTCTTTCAGTCATATTCATATGATGCACTCTTTCGTTTGTATTAGTTTTTGTTCTACCATTATGGTAATTGGTTTTGAAAGAAAACTTATTTTTGTTCTTGATATTTGGAGATGATGTGTTTACCATAATATTCGTTAAATGCAAATTTTGTTTTGTATATATATATATATTTTTTGGCTCCATTCAGAGATGGCATTATGATAAATCTGGTGAGTATGGAAATTTATCCCGTTTTATTTGTATAATTGTATTCTATTAGCAAAAATGCCATACACATAAATCTATAAGCAAACAAATGATGAGTTTCATTGCATTGAAGCAGAAGAATCAAATTACACATACAAATTATTATATTAGAACTTCGATTCCCAAATTTGTACAGTAAAAAAAAAAAAGAAGAAGAAGAGCATGATTGGCTGCAACATTTTGTGTACACAGATCCCACAAGTTATGAAAGGAGGACGAGGGATCAAACTCAAGAAATCCATCTCTCTCTACATAATCCAAACCTCAGATTAATTCCTCTAACATTAGCAGAAAAAAAAAAAAAAAAATCTTCCTCGTCAACACCAATGAAACGAGCACTAGAAAAACCCTGCAACACGAACATCATAATCAACACAAAAACTCTACATCCAAAGTTCTAGAAATTATCCTATATTTCTTCAAATTTCAATGTTGTCTCACCTTCAAAGTTCTCATAAACGTTCTACTGGGTCTTCATCTCATCCACACTTTCCAAAGATCCTTCATTATTCTTATCAGATTTCTTAGGTACAACCTGTGATCTCTTGAGACCAAATCTCTCCTTCCACCGGTTTGCGCCTTTGGCCAACCTAGGCGACACATCCTCATAGTCATCACCACCAGCAAGAAGCTCATCGCGAAGGGTAGTCGTTTTCGTGCAGTTTTCCCTCAAGGGCAGCATTTTTCCCTTGAAGAACAGCTCATCAGCAGAGATCATGGTGTAGTTAGGGACAGAGAACTCAAATCCGACGAGACGGGAGCTTCTCTGTAGCTGTTGTCAAGCTTGATGGGCTGTTGAGGATCAGCAAAATCATTGGAAAATGATATTCTTGGACTCATGGTGCTGTAGAGTCCTGGATGTTGTTCATTGTTGAACATGTTTAAGCATGCCATTGGCAGTTGTAGAAAACAAGAAAAAGAAAAGAAGTCAAGGGCTGCTGTAGTTCAACTTCTTCTTCTTTTTTTGAAGTTCACATGCAGGGTGAGAAGTGAGAACCCTTTATATAGTGAACAGTTGTCTCATGTGCATGTAGGAACTGTTTATGTAAAAAAAAACAGCAGGTGAAACTTGTAAAGAAATATGGATTGTGGGCTTTATTTGGATTGGCATGATATGAATAGTTGTGTGTTTATTCAAGACAAGAAGACCTCAATTATGGGTTTCTTTTGGAGGCAGCAAAGTGGACATAGCATATATAATAATCTTCATCAGATCTATATCATGTAGGAATAGGATACTCTTACAATTTTTAACTTTATTATTAACTTTTCATAAGACTTACAAGTAAGACATGTGAACTCCACACTCTGTCTCACTAATGCCTAACCACCTGTGTGTTCAGTCGCATGTTACAATGACTTGTAAACACATTTACTTACTATTATTATTATTATTATTATTATTATTTTCATGAAAATTGCATTATCATAAAGTAAAAAAGATAAGGTGATTATATTACCAATTTCTGAAATGAAAAAAAAAAGAAAAGCTCAAATTTCTTCTCATCCAAAAACTCAAGTGATTGGATATATATAGTGTTGGTGTAGAGAGAGTTGTCATGAGTAAGGATTAATGTTATGGTATGTAGATGGCAGTTTTGAGCTTAAAGCTACATGTAATGTGAGAGCACTAAGATCCAAAGCAATTTCTGAAATCAAGGGTTCAAACAACATCAGCCAGTCAATACATTTGAGAAGAAGCAAACATATCTGTATTATTATTATTATTCATTAGTCTTATCAATATTATCAAGGCTTTTAATTTTTAATCCAAATCCAAATACAGACAATCAAGAATGACGCCAAAAAATGGTCTTTCGTGTGGATCGCTCGTGCAACTACCCTTCAGAATGTCCTCTTCGAGTCCTTCCTTCGAATAGATCGAGCTTCCCCTCTCCAGATGTCTATGGACCAGCAATATCGTCATTTTAGGATCTCAATATTGCTGATATATCTTCTCTAGAGAGTACGGTACGTTCTTTTCCTTTGGTAGGAGATGCAGTAAAACAAGGGCTTCCCCAGGCGATATATGACATTGTTTATGCACATATATACAATCACAACATTCACTGTCTACTTCTGACATCTGCACAATTACGTACGTTAAAGAGTTGCAATAAAATGGGCATTAATCCTCCACACGGGCAGCAGAGATGAATTGGGAAAGATGGATGTGGTCCAAACGATGACAGTAACGAAGCTTTTTAATGAAGTCAAGACAGCAAAATCTTGATATCTTCAATAATTTGAAGTATTTATGAAAACACCAAAGCTTATATAATTGTACGCTTCAAAGCTTTTCATACACATAGCACAAACAAGACAAGGATGAGTCATAGATATATTGTATTCACGGATAATTATGCCCTCCTCTTCTAAGGTTTAATGTAATTATATGTAGATCTATTGAGGTTTTGAAAAATTATATTTAGCACTCCGTATTTGTTTCTCTCTAACAAAATAAGTCCATCCGTTAGTCAAAATTTACCCAATTTAATGATATTAATTAAAAGTTGGATAAAAACCCGTTTGTACCCCAGATTGACTACTACTGATCTATTGTAGGTAAAGTAACTTTTTTATAGTCTAATTACCCTTGCACATCTTCACAAATAGACTAAATTTTGACTAACGGATGACCTATTTGTTAGACAAAAGCCAACCTCATAGGTACTAAATATAATTTTTCAAACCACATAGGATTTAAGTATAATTACACCAAACATTAAAAAAGGAGGGTGTAATTATCCCTTGTATTTGAGAACACCTAATCAATACATAATTGGTCTTGAATTTCAGTAAAAAGTATATATATTAGAAAAATATTTTCCCAATTTAAAACATTAATTTCCATAACTAACTATAATTCGCCAAAATATTTATGTACATTTCGAGTAGGAAAATAGAGAAACTTAGAAAGTTTTTCATAATTTTTTAGTGTTGAATTTACTTCCCTTATAACTTTCTCGTTTCATTATAAACTAATCAGTAAAAAAGCATTTTAAGAAATACTTACACAATCTAAATTTTTTATTATTTGGGCTCCCAATTTGGTAATAAGTGATTGAGAGTAAGTTTATAGACAAAATTGGAGTTTAGTTTAGGTCCACAATAATATGGGTATGTCAATAGTGAATAGTGTTGTGTTCTCTCCCAAACTGGCAGTGGCTCCAACGCCAACTCCCAACTCCCGCCCCCCCACATGTGCGCTTACAACACTTACTTTTTAAGTATGACCGACATTTCATAAAACAAACACTACTTTTAGCCCTTCAATCTTGACCAACACACTCACACACCCACACCCACATCTATTGTATATGTGAGTGTGTGTGTGTGTGAGAGAGAGAGAGAGAGAGAGAGGGGTTGGGAAAAGAAGAAGAAGAAGAAGATTAGAATATATGAAGGGATGGATGGATGGGCAGAAATGAAGGTAACATCACATGGGTTGGGTTAATCCTCTTCTTAATCTTATTGGGATTAGTCAAATGAGTTTACTACAGGTGGCTGATTCTCCACTTTCTAACCTCCTAATTAACTTCAAACTCTTCAGCATTCTGTCTCTTTTGGTCTCCCCTCCACCCAACACTCTTTGTCTTTTTACCCCTCAAATTTTTCTACCTTCTATTTCTGTTCTCTCATCATATCAAACACTTGTTTTATTTAAAATAAAAAATAAAAGAAAATAGAGTGATTCTTGGTATCTTGACTATATTCCTGTGGGTGTGAGACTTCTCATGCATAACAAACATATATTGTTCTGTGGATAAGTTCTCTCCACATTTTACTTTTATTATATGCAGCGCCATCATGTTACTCAATGTTGATTGCTGGAGTTTGGTCAATTACAAATATGCTTCCATTTACAATTTAGATCAATATGAAAATCCATTGACCATACACTGAAATTTAGCCCAAACCTAATTCTTCTACACCAAATCAAACTTGAAACTTCAGTTGTAAGGAGTGTTTTTGGAGAATAGCAATTACAATGCATTCACATGGAAGCTGTCAACGAATGTTGTTTAACATTCTTATTTCTTTTACCCCTCGACACTATGTACTAGTTTATGTTACTTAATAGTTGTAGAAAATATGTGAATTCCAGCTACTTTTGGGTTGCTGTAGATGGTTTATAGTTTTACAGAAACTTCATTTCCTAGAAATGACAAGAGCTACAATAATTTATGTATCAAACGTAAACGACAAGCTTCAACAGATGGGCTTAACTGTCTGAAAACTTATACTAGAATCAAAGTCACTAAAGGTATTAATTCAGCCAGACATACAGCCCAACTGAGTAGAAACTGAAATTACTGCACTTGATGAGGAATCAAAGGGAAAGAATGAAACAAAAAGTTTAAGAGGTGGGGTGGGGTGGGGGTGGGGGAGAGAAAGCAAGCTCCATTATAATGTTTTCCCACTGCATCACACCCCCTCAGTCAGCAGTATGGAACTACATGTTTGTAAGCTCACAGTATATAATGATGATACTTTCACCACAATAATGATGTGATATTAAGCACAAGATACTTCTAATAAAAGCACTGTTCAGTATCAGGTATTTCTCAAATACATATTTTATGTGAATATGAAAGTCTATAATTCAAGTAGAAAGGAACAAATATTGAATACAGTATCTAATAGAAACTTTCATAAAGCAAAGGGCCAGAGGAAAATCAGCATATGAACCAGAAAGCACATAAAAGTACATTGTTATTTGTTGTCATTTCACAACAATGTACAAACAGAAAACACCAGTACTAATTGTGAAGGCTGAACCTTCGAAAATATAATGGAATAGTTCAGCAGCTAAGAACTGGCAGTCCAATTACCCCTTATGTACAACATGTACTCATTTGACAATCAAACAATGACCAAAAAATCGATGTCTATAAAAGCATTTTTATCAAGCTAATAATTGGATTTAATGACAAATAGAATAAAAAAATTGTCAACACAAGTAAACAGTCTTCTTTTTTCTGGCCCAAAGCATATGCCAAGACTCAGGTCCTTTATGCAATGGCTTTCAATTTAAATATTTTTTATTTTTGACTTTTCAAAGTAATAAAGCTTCTTAAGCTCTTCTGAGATTATATCAAACTGATACTTGACTGGTGCTTCAGAAGTTCATTTGGGGCCACAAGAACCTAGATGCCAGCCAGCTCAGGATCATATAGTCAGTTGATTTGAACAGTTAACACAACAGTCAGCAAAAAGAAAAGTTGATAAGCTAACAGAGGAAGACAAACATCAACTGATAAATTAAATAGTTTCAAACTAAGATACAAAAGTAATGAAAATTGTTCATTTCTATTCTATTTCATTCTTTAAGACAGCAGTTTACCATGTAATCATGGTAAAACAATATACAATAGCTACTATTACATACAAGTTCTGGTACAAGAAAAATTCTCTTTATCCAAATGGCAAATACTGTTCTATCAAGCCTGAACTTGACAACTATGTTATTGTAAATCATACTGGCTGACTACCAATTAGATTTTGTTGATAAATCTAGGAATATTGGAAAGCAAGAGGGTGAAACATTTCATAAAACCTGTTCTGCTGTCTAAAAGTTAGTGAAACAAGAGGAAAAAATAAGCGAACCAATCCAAAATCTACTGAAAATCATCATCATTTATGCAAGTAGGAGACAATTGATTTGAATTTATTTTAATACCAGAGGATACTTTGGGCGACAGCTTGACATGAGCTTTACCTTCTAACATTCTCATTAATTTTGAGTTAGGCTGTGGCAGAGGCTTCAAATTGAATGAGCTCCCAGTAGATTCTCTGTTAAAAGAGATTGACGGCGACACTTTTCTATGTTTATATGATAATACTGCTCGTTGGGGGAGAGGTTTTCTGAAATTCGTCTGTGTTTCTTGGTCATCCACCTCCTCTGTCTTTGATCTCACAGTTGACTCAATGGGGACAAGCTTCCCCCCTACTTGATTTGTGAAAACAAATGAAACCTACGGTACATAAAACACAATTCTGAGAATCATCCAGTTGGCATCAACAATAGACAGCAACAAGACCAATGTTTTCCCAGCAATCAGCATATTTGAAATTGGGTTTGTTGTATGATTGGTTCAATCCTCAAATACAGATAACTCTCTTTAAGGAAAGAAATTGATTTAGTCGAGGTCCTATTTCTTCACAGGATTTAAAAGGGTCCATGGCCATCACTCCTGGTTGGACCATGCAGCAATTAATCGTTCTTCTCCATAGTTGTGAATCCAATTCTTGCTTTCCAGGATTTAGATTGGATTCAATCGAAAGATTAAGGAAATTTGAAGAAAAGTTAGAAATGACACTTCTAGTCATTTGGGATAAACAAATAAGTCAAGAAGAATTCACACTTCATGAAGGCAGGCCCAAATCCAGACTAAAGTTTAAAGCAACAGTACAGGTGTTCAAGAGTCATTAACAAGAAACCCAAAGAAAAAGTATATCAAAATCAAGCAGTTGGACATTACTTAACAAGTAGCCAAGACATATGCAAATGTTGCTCATCATCCACACATTCTCCTGATCTCCTCTAAGGAGTTTGCTGGCATTTGAGAGGGAAAAGGCTAACATATGATTGGCAAACATGACGCAGATTAAGATTGAGATTTAGAAATCAGGATTGCTTAATTTGACCTGTTCATTGACAAGTAATCTCCAGTGCAATCAGAGAACAAGTCAGTTTAAGCAGTCACACACAAGAAAGGATTAAGTAGCAATCACTCTACTTGAAATTTTCACCTCATCGCCAGCTGAAGCCTGAAATATGCAATCAGGCACAGAAGACGGAAAATGATGATGTCCCCAGTTAGCTAAATCCTCTTCCTTTGGATTTCCAACCTTAAGGAAAATATTTAGTGAGCAAAAGATTATATCTTTTGAGATATTCTGATATTGTGAAGTTCACTAACCTGTTTCTCATGGTTTCTTAAATTGTTTAAGCACCCAGCAATAGCTGCAAACCCCCCTATATCCTCTTCATTAGGCTGGAAGCCTCCATTTGTGTAATTAGATCCCATAGTGCTGTTGGACATAATTTCATCTCCTATACAACGGCTGCAGCACATCTTCTCATGGATTTCAGAACTGTATAGGTGCATCTTTAGTAAGTGGGAAAGAACATCACACTAATATGGACAGTGCCATTTCTACCATCCCAAAATTCCTTTCTGCAGTCCATTTCTTTGTACATTTCATACAAGAAAAAAGGAGTGCTGGAAGGAAAATGAAGTACAGAAACCGGCACTCTCAATAAACAAAAAAAGAAAGAAGAAGAAGAAGAAAAAAGAAAGAGGAAAAGACACCAAGACTTTGGAGATTCCACACAAGGGCAATATTGTAAGAAACCAATTGGAAGAAGGCTGATAGCAGTAGAACCTCTAGACCAGTCTCTCTAAGTGCAGATGTGATGTAGTCATGATTTATTGCACAACTTTAATCATGCTGATAAATGATACTTCATACATCATCAAGATATCATACCCCTAAGTGCATGCATCGTCAATTCTTTTTCTAATTCATGATGTTCAATAACCAATCAAATTAAATATAAAAAAAACATCACCACCTCTGCATCATTGACAAGTTTATGGCAACCTCTAATAACATTATATAAATAGCACAAAGTTCTAAAAAGATGAAGCACCTCACACTATCATGAAATGTGAACAAGTCTCGCAGATCTTCTGTTGAAAGGAGATTTCCCTGGTAAGAGAACTTTGTATCAAGCACACATGAAAAGGAATAGACTGTATCGCGATTATCAGAAAAATAACAAAGTACCTTCTCTGAATCTACATGCTCTTGCTGAATAACTTTTTGAAGTCCTTCTTTGGACATCTGACGCTGGTATACCTGCAGCAAAGTTAAATCATAATTGCTTAAAGAGAAGCATAGATAGGGAAGTAAATGCATCAAGAAATTACTGCATCAAACCTTTTCTTCAATAGTTCCAGTACTCAAAAATCTATAGATGTAGACTCTCTTCTTCTGTCCATCCCTCCAAACCCTTGCTGCTGCCTGCAAAATTGAGAAAATTGAAGATGGCAACTCTGTTAATAGATTCCTATGATACAAAAATTCAGGGCCAATGAATGAAGTTTTTTTGTCATATTCTGGACCATTCATAAACATCACGACAAAAATTATTAGGACATTTATGGATCCTATGTAAATAAAGAACTCAGCCAGCAGCTACAAACTGTGGGTTCGATAGAATAAGGACATAGAAAAAAGAACCAATCACGACTACAGCCTTGACAAATTACTTGTTTATCATTTGCTGGATTCCAATCAGGATCAAAGAGAACCAATCGGTTTCCACCAATTAAATTGAGGCCACAACCTCCAGCTTTGCTACTCAGGAGAAATGCAAACTCATCCTGAAAAATATATTAACAAAATCAGATGATGGTAAGTTCATTCCATAAGAACAAGATTTTTTAAATACAAAAATCACATACCTTTGATGGATCATTGAAACGATTAACCAATTTTTGTCTTTTGCTGATTGATGTAGTCCCATCAAGTCTTAGGAAGGGATATCTTCTTTCACGGCATAATTGAGCAAAAAGGTCTAGTGTCTGCAAAAGGAGAATAGAAAAGATAGGCATACTGCACACGTCAAGGAGACAAAGGATATAAAAATTCTTATAAGGGTGTTTTTACAACTAGAAAGTGGAGCAATCATAAAAAATGCCTTCACCACTAGACTCTTAATTGCTAAAATTCTTCCATGTGAAGTGTGTCGACGAACAAAATAATGTTTCCGGATGCACACACTACCCAATGTCAGGTGGAAAGTAATGTTCGACAAAATAATTTTCCATAACAAAACCAAGCGCATCAAGTAAAAGAAACTAAAATGTTCTATCATAAATTGAACATGAAATTGTAACGTATAATTTGGATGGAAGCACAAAACAGATCAGATAAGCCCTCTCAATATGTTTGTATTTTCCTAAGAGAGAGCATCCACGCTTCATATCATGAAAAGCCCACTTCATTACTCAAATAGTTGCTAAATTCTAACAAAACAAAGAATTCTTTTAGGAATGCATTGGTTAATGATTTGTTTTCTGTAGATTGCCAATAAACATAGAAGCCATAAGGCAGCCTCATCAAGTAATATCTAACACAAAATTAAATTCTGGTCCTTTATTATGTTCAGCTTTTCTTCTGTCCACCAATCCAAGAATAAGTCAGCAGGATTAGTACTATGCCCGTCCATAGAAATAAGAATATATCCAAGACAAACCAAAACTAATGTACACTTTCCTGCATTTGTTGCACCATTCATCTGTAACTAGGTGGACATTTTATGTCAGAAAACGGCATACAGTACTTGCAAGCCCTCAACTAAGAAATAACGAAAAAAGAAAAAAAATGCAGAATAACGTCACATAAACAACATATGCACCACCAGCGTTCATCCAACTAAAGGCTCAAAAATTGGTACCTGGGTGTAATTGGAAACTAGGACAATCCTGTCATCTGTTCTGTGACGGAGTTGAGCAAGTAGCCGGGCTAAGACATGCATTTTTCCTGATAGTTCAACCCATACCCCATCACCACCAGTCCACGATCCAGATCTGATAGGACAGCAGGGAGTTGTTGTCTAATACTAAGATGAGGTCATACTAAATCCAGTCAAAAGAACAGAAGTCTGAGAATAAGGAAGAATTCACCTTCCAGAGAACATTTCTTGTGGGAAGAAACGCAAACAATCTTCAAACCCTGATGTTCCTGGACTCCCACTTTTTATTGTGTCATATATTAGCTTCAAATATAAATTTATCTGGCGTTAGTACCTTAATAGCTGCAATCGAATCATAAAAATGCAAATCAAAAGACAGTAATGTATTCATAAAACTGGCGGTTGATTACATCCCTAAATCATCCCATAGATTTCAAGGTAAAATGAAATTCAAGTGATCAGAGAGATCTGTATGTGAGAGTAAAAGTTTCACACTGACAACATAACTCGATCGTAGACTCATAATTCATTGTATATGACAGCAGACAACATGAATTGTCAGCCAGGATATGAGCTTCACTGAAGGTTTAGGCATAACTAGTTGTTAAGAACCTGAAGCTGGTCATAGATGGTGAGACACTATTCCAAGCTCACTGGGCTTCTTACAGATCCTTCCATCCTACAATTGAAGAAAACCTGGTTCTACACTTAACACCCAAGGGGCTTCTATACAGATACCGCACCATGCTCAACCACATGAGTTTAAACGTGGGACATCATTCTCTTAGTTTTTCCTTTTTTTTCTTAAACAGTAAAAACAACAGAAGAGTCTTTGGGATCTAATGCAACTGGCCAGCCATTTTTAGGTAACATTTTGCATAACATGATACAATGTACAGAATTTGACCAATGATAATATGATCTGTTTTCATAACTAAATTCCATCATCATCAAAGTAAAATGCAAGCAGCTTCATCTTTTCTTGTGCACCGGGAACTAATGCATGAATAAAGTATTATATCAGGAAAGACCTCAGCATTTCAGATGTAATCCAAATAAGATCTTTATCAATAATGCAAATATGCAATTTACTTTCTGTTCTGGCAAAAGCAATGACAATCATAGATTCATCACCCTCCAGTAAGAGTATACCTTTGGGTGATTGCAGAGCTTCTTAAGAGCTGTTATGTAGGCTAGGATTTTTGATTGCTTTGCTTCTTCTGAAATAGCCCGTTTCACCTGTGCTTGAAAGTTGAAAGTTAGAAGTCTTTCTCCTGTACATTGAAGTAGAAGAAAAAGAAGCTTATGCAGACTGCAGCCATAATCATATAGAGGAATGAATATTACATTTTTTGAATGTATAAAATGGTTGTACAGCTCAGACTGGAGAGGCGTCAACTTGCAGCATACAACTTGAATTATCTGTAAGAAAGGAGCAATTACTTTATTTAAACAATCATATCAAAGAAGCCAAACTTAAGTTGTTTAGATATGGAAAAGAAGGGAGTTGCAGATCTGGCAATATAAATTGTTTAACAGAGGATATAAGAACATATAAGGGAAACTTATTTTCGAAAGTTTGAAGTTTAGAGTAATAAAAGAATTCCATACGGTCCCAATTTTAAAGAATAATATTGTATTTAGCGACCAGGAAGAATGATGAGATGAATTGGATTAGTTCTGAACTACATTAATTCAATGCCCTAGCTGCAGCTCGATTTGTTCCAAGCTAAACAAGACCTGATATCAGAATACCAACAGATCCAAATTGCTCTAAATGCAGCCCTATAACGGGGCCCCCATATTACAGAGTGGATAAATGAGATATATGTAAATAAACTAAGTTGGAAAAATAAAATTAGACGAAATAAATCCAAATAAACCGAAATTCACTTTACTAGCTACCCATCCAAAACCATGTCAGGTTTTTTCCAGAGCATGCAATAAATCCACATTCCACGTTATGTCCAATAATATGACCGGAATAAGAGACAGAAGGCAACATTTTAGCTCCACAGAGTGCAGTACACAGTCGTTATCTTTTGTTTTAGTTCTCTATAGGTATCTTTAATGACCATCATATTCTATGTCAACAAGATCACTTCTCTACGATATATCCAATCAAGAAGTCAAAAGGTGGTAGTTCATCAATTAACAGTCTAGTGCTGAATAAACACAAATTCTCCCCACGACAGACTTCATAATTGCAACCCAATTCTTGATCAGAAGTCAGGCATATCATAGATGAAATGCTATTACTTCAATCAATTCATCTTTGTTATTCTTTTGAAAGCATACCCACAGTCTAAGAATGGACAGCAAGAAAGTAACCAAAACAAAGCCATTGAAAGTTAAGGAACAAAGACAGATATGAAGCAATATGAAGAGTATCTCTTTAAACAATGATGTCAAAGGATCAAAGCAGCAACTCTGGAGCATTACGACCATAGTATTATGGAGAATACAACCAAACCCAATATAATAGATATTTTTAAATATAACGATCTCAAAAGGCTGCAAAAGTCAAAAAGACCAGATAGTCATAAAATTCTTATAGCCCCGGTTCTACATCATAGTAAAAATTATGCTAATTAATGCAAAAAGAAAAATACAAATAATGCAAATTGCAGTACCTTTGGTGGTAAGTGATTAGACAGCAGTGCATTAGTCCTCCGCAATATAAACTGAAGTGAGGGGAAAGAAATAAGTCAGAAGTTAAGTCAAATCTACCAATGCAACCCAGGGACGAACCCTAACAAACAAAACCATTTCTAACGAGGGAGAAAATTTGTGATCCTATGGAACTCAATGTATATAGCTTTTTCAAGCCGACAAGAATTAAGCACACACTTGGCATTAGATATAGGGAAAATATAGTTACCTGATTTACTTTTCCACTTAGTTCTGCAGATCGCTCTGAACCAAGCCTCTTTTCTTCTTCAGTAGCAGTAGGTTCTCGACCACAAACAATTGGTGTCTGCAAAAATTATAGACAACTAAAAATAAATGCTTGCTATATATGGCAGCGGAACAACTAGACTTGGCAATGGTACACTGCATGTTGTTCCTATTTCACTCGTTAATCTATTTTTTTCATTCTTGTCATAAAGCTGACTGCCATGGTTAGAAGTTGAGAATAGAAAGGAGTTAAATGTCTCATGGTTATCTTCCACTGTTCCCAAATTCCAGGAACGTAGCATACCTCATAATAACGGCGAAAATATGTAGCATCACCCAAGACTCCAGGATTAGTGAAATTAACCATGGCATAGAACTCCTCGAGATCATTCTGAATTTGTATGACACAGAAGATTGAATTACTGTCATAATGTAACAAAGGAATACCATGAGAAGGATGCAGGAGTAAGGATATTTAGGCATTTCTCACTTGCATTGGAGTCCCTGACAAGAGGATGCGGCGTTTGCAAGATAGAGCAGCTAATGCCTGGTCCATAAGTTAATGAAGGTCATCTCAAGTCCAAATTCATCATGACCTCATCCAGGGAAAAAGCTCAAATAAAAGAATTTGATGTATCTCACTCGATTGGTCAATGTTTGATCATTCTTTAGCCTATGCGCCTCATCACATATAAGCAGGTCACAGGATCCAGTTTGGTTGAATTTAGAAGAATGCATCCGAAATGTCTCATAGGAAACAATCAGTACCTGTAAGACCATCAGTTTAGTTGTGATTATTGCTAAACAATTCAGATAGCGCAAGAAAGTCACCTGAAAAGGGCTACAAGAACTAGTGAAGCTATCAATGCCAGAGACAACATCTTCTCGAGTACTCTCACAGAGAGCAAGAAGCTTCACTCTTTCTCCAGTCCATTTCTTGATTTCAGCTTCCCAGTTACTCACTAGACTGGTAGGAGTCACAATTATTGCTTTTTTAACCATTGGTTTGCCATCAAACCCCTGACGAAGAAGAGTATATAGTAATGTGATTGACTGCAAGGTCTTCCCCAAACTGAACGACAACAACCAAAAAATAATGAGAATATCAAAGACAAAAGATGTAAAATTGCTTTAATCTAAACATTCAAAATTGTCAGTCAGCCACAGAACGTTACCCCATATCATCAGCCAAGATGCAACCATTGATGTTGGAAGCACTAGAATACCAGAAACACAATCAAACATGAATTGCACCCCTTCTCTGCAAGTGCATACCAAGTGAACCTTCAAATTGAATGATGTAATAAAATCATCAGATTATATTTATCCTCATCTATGCAATTTCATGGTTTAATAACCAGGATTCTAACAGCAGAACTACAATCAGCTGTGAATACTAAATATCATAAATACGAAGCCATGTACCTCGGCATTTTATAACCCAAAAGTAAGCATTTCCACCTACGAAATTATGTCTATCCTTTTGGAAAATGTAAAAAAAATACTTTAGTACATGTGAGATATGTTTGCAAGATGCTAATGAGAAAGTATGTTCTGAATTTATCAGGACCTCCTCCTTAGGTTTTAAAAGATGTTTTATATCTTTTAGTTTCACTACCGCAACATCTTAAGTTCTTAACCAGACATTCTGAAGATGGAAAACATGTGGAACTCTTAAACTTTGCCTAACTGTACCTCTGATGGGGCCTGAGAAACTTCACAAGCAAAGGGTCCACAATTATAGACATACAGTCTCTGTCTCTCTCCCCAGATTCTTCCAGCTGCCATAGCACTAGAGGCTCGATTCCTGGCGGCAGTGATACGATCTCCTCTGAATCATCATTCTCCTCAATTACGTTGGGAGTACTAAACCTGTTCGTAATGTTGACTAGTGCAGGTCTTGTGGACCCCCATGGCACAAACCTCTTGCGAGCCCACAGCCGACGTGCCAGCTGCTCCTTATTCTCAGAGTAACCACGGGAAGAGGGGGGCTTAAAGGGCTTCCTTAATGTGCTCTCGGCATCAACTACAGAATATACTCTAGGAAATAGCGATTGCCGCTTCACTTCTAGGTTTCCCCTGATTTAGGAACATCATATTTGAAACAGAAATAAGCATGAAAGTAATGGATCTCAATAAAATTAAGATTCTCACAGTTGCAAGTTACTGCTTATATATGGTTAAAACATGGTGCTAGATGCCGTTAGCACAATCAGGGAACCTTACTGGAGACAAATTTCTCAAGCCCAAAACAGAAACGATTAAACCCTAGCCTTAAACAGCCCTATCACCTTACATACTAATAGTTACCGACCTCAATGGCGATGACTTTAAAAACTAATAATCCAGTTAATGAATACTACCAGATCATATAAAAACTAAACAAACCTTACAAGAGCTTCCACGTTTGCGACTTCCTTTGGTGGTTCCTCGGCGGAGCTGAACGCGCAGCGGGCATTTCTTCTTCGTCATTATCGCCTTCGGAGCCGTGTGACTCTGATATGGATTCGGGCGAATCGGATTCATGTTCCGACTCCATTGAATCGCTGGAAGGCGATAGATATTCGTCTTCGTCTTCCATCCTTCGTTCCATCTACGGGCACTGCTTCCCTGAGTTCCCTCCCTCTCTCTCTCCCCCTCTCCCTCTCCTTTTAAATTCACAAAAACTTGGCGGTAAAGTATCATTTCTGTATTTGTTGTTTTCTCCTTTTAAAGGCATGTTTGGGTGAATTTGTAACTATTTTCAAATATTTCATAAAATATTTCTTTACGAGTTTATAAAATGATTAAATACAATTTACCCCTATATATTAATAGAAAACACAAAAAATTCCTACAAAAATATATATATAATTTATCCGCCTATGATTTAAAACATGATGTAATTTACTTCCATTTGGATGGGAAAAAATAGCATCATTTTTAATGTCACATACTCACAAGAGGTAAATTATTTTTTTATTTTTTCACAATACTCTTTTTGCACTTTTCTATTATTAAATGGGATGAATTGCACTTTTTCTCAAATCTACATTTGAATGATGTTTGCTTGGTTGAAACTTACAATTTTTATACTCATTAGGAATGAGTTTCGAACAAAAAAAAATTATGTTCATATATAGTTTTTTTAGTAACTCTTTAAAAACTTTAAAGTAGCGAAAAAAAAAAGTCACTTAAATTTAAGTGGAAGTTTGAAGTTGATGGTGCAAAAAGCATTCGGCCCGAAATTTTGAATAATTAAACTATCATATAACATAAGTTTGTTTTTTTTTCCCCTCATTTTAACGTTGAATTGTATATTTATACTAACACAATACTGCATTCATTTGGTAAGTCGATATTTTTTTTCCTTTTTTTTTATTTGGTAGATATTTTCTTTTTCAATACATTTCTTTTTTTGGATGTTAACCTTTTCATTTTAATTAATTTATTTCCTTCATCAACACCTTCATTTTCTGAAATGTCAACCTTCATCATTTTCATCAATTTTATTTCATTTTTCAGCACCTTCATTTTCATAAATTACGATATTTTTATTTATAGTTTGATTTTTTCCTCCATCATAAGTATTTTTACTTTGTTTCTTTTAAGGGATAATTACACCATTTTTGTTATGTTTAGTGTAATTATACATAAAATTAATATAGTTTATGAAATGACATTTAGTACTCACGAGAACAACTAGATACATCCCTTAGTCAAATTTGATTGGATTTATTGATATTAGTAAAAAAAAAAAAAAAACTTTGAATGAAAATCCATATTCATCTTTGATTAACTTACTACCAATTAACAACGGGTTAAATAAATATTTTCTTACCAAACTACGTTATAAGGGTGACAATATACATCTTAAAGTGTATTAAAATTTGAATATGTATAAGGGTAGTTTGATTAAAAAAAGTCAATAATAAAACAATGTTATATCAATTAGGGATAATAAATTTTTCTTTTTGCTATTATCAATAAATTCAATGATTTTGTACTTTATTTGTTAGACATAAATAAATTTTGAAGATACAAAATATATTTTCAAACAATAGAGAAATTTATATGTAAACCTCATGGGATGGCTATATAAGTATAAGTTCTCTTTATCAATATAATTCTGTTGGACATGCAATTTAACTTCGTATGATACGAGGAGTGGATAAAGTTTTCATGTAATATGATAAATGTATAAAATTATTATGTAAAAAAAGAGAATAAATTATTATGTATTTAAAAAATAAAATAAATGACCCCATATTTAAACTATTAATAAAAAATAATTTACTTTATTTTTCAAAATACATAATTTTCTAATTTTTTTGATAGGATTTCTTTTATCATTTCACACATCACAATAACCTTAATTTTTTTTTTTTTTTGGCGTAGAAACTTTTTACCCTCGGCCCGGAGTCTGTTAACCCGAATCCGGATATAAGTTAACAGCACCCACGACCCGTTACCCATATTCAAGTCCCGCCCCCTCCGTCGATGAGCACACGTTCTTCTATGCAGTAGGGTTTATCACTCACCTGGGGTTTAACCATTCTCTCCCACACCTACCAAAATGGCGTCTCCTCTGTCGTCAATTCTCAGAGCTCGATGCTCCTTTCCTACGACCATTTTTCTTGGCAAGGTACGCCCCTCTCTCCCCCTTATTTCAGTTCCCAAAACCCTAACCAGAAACCCCTCTCTCCCCACTATCAGAACCCTCTCAGCCTCCGCGATACCCGACGACTTCCAGAGGCCGAATCCCCAGCCCTCGGCTCCTTCATTCGATTTTAATTCGAACCCAGAGAATCAGTGGGCCCCACGGAACAGCGGTTCCGGAAACCCTGTCTATAACAGGAACGGTAATTTCCAGAATCAAGGTTATAATAGTGGTTATAGTAGTAGTGGCGTGAATCAGGGTTTCCCGAATCAAGGAAGTTTGAGATCGGGTCAAGGGCATCCCCAGAGGGAGGAACAAGCCCTAGCAATTTCCCAAATCAGGGTTTTCGGCACAACCAGAATTATCCTCCCCCCTGGAAATGTTAATCAGTGGAGTAATAATCAAAATCAAGGCTACGGGCAAAACGCGAATCTGGATAGGAATTATCCCCGGCAGGTAGCGTTCCAAAATCAGGGGTATCAGCACAACCCTAATCAGAGCCAGAATTATCCAAACGGAGGTGCGAATCAATGGAAGAATGATTATAATCAAAATCTGAATCCGACGCACCCACAACTAAACCAGAATCAGAGGGGCTCATATGGGCAGGCTGCTGTAAATAATCAGGTTCAGAGTGGAAGTCCGGCCATGAGCAATCAAGCGATAAATGCAAGTGGGCCGCCTGATATTGTTGACTTACTGAGCTTGTGTAGAGCGGGTAAGGTTAAGGAAGTGATCGAACACATGGACCAGGGGATTCGTGCAAATGCTGAATGTTTTAGCTTGCTTTTTGAGTTATGTGGGAATTCAAAGAAATTTGAGGACGCTAAGAAGGCACACGACTACTTCTTGAGGTCGACTTTTAGGAGTGACCTACAATTGAATAATAAGGTGCTTGACATGTACTCAAAGTGTGGAAGTATGACTGATGCAAGAAGAGTTTTTGATCACATGCCTGATAGGAATATGGATTCCTGGCACCTGATGATTAATGGGTATGCAGCCAATGGGTTAGGAGATGATGGTTTGGCATTATTTGAGCAAATGAGGAAGTTGGGGTTACCACCAAATGGAGAAACTTTTCTTGCTGTTTTAGAAGCTTGTGCCAGTGCTGAAGCAATTGAAGAGGGATTTTTACATTTCGAGTCTATGAAGACTGATTATGGGATTTCTCCAGGTATTGAACATTATTTGGGCCTTCTAGGGGTCCTTGGAAAGTCCGGACATCTTGCTGAGGCCGAGGCATACATCGAAGCCCTTCCATTTGAACCCACAGCCGTTATTTGGGAGGCATTGATGAACTATGCACGTATACATGGAGATATTGATCTTGAAGATCGTGCAGAGGAATTGATGGTCAGTCTTGACCCTTCAAAGGCCGTTAGCAACAAGATCCCTACTCCTCCCCTAAGAAGCAATCTGGGATTAACATGCTTGTTGGGAGGAACAGAATACCAGAGTTCCGTAACCCTACCTTCTACAAGGACGACGAGAAGTTGAGGGCTGCAAAGAAAGAGCAAGTTTATGTGCCCGACACCAGATATGTTCTTCATGACATTGATCAGGAGGCGAAGGAACAAGCACTTCTTTACCACAGTGAGCGTCTTGCTATTGCTTATGGTCTAATTAGTACTCCTGCAAGGACACCTCTGCGGATCATTAAGAACCTACGTGTCTGCGGCGATTGTCACAATGCTATCAAGATCATGTCCAGAATTGTTGGGAGGGAGTTAATTGTCAGAGACAACAAGCGGTTTCATCATTTCAAGGATGGTAAATGCTCTTGTAATGACTACTGGTAAATTCCCAATTGTTGATTCAGGTGATTTATGGTAGGTTGCAACATCTCCAACATGATAAGGGCCTGTTCTTCTGTGGCGACTAGCATGTGCACCATCTAGATTGTCATGATTAGTGGGAACAATTTGCACGCTGATTGTAGAGATGACAAATTATTCTATCATCATGGAGATTGTAACTTCCATTTGTGGAGCTTGTTAGCATAATTATCATAGTTCTTATTATGTCTTGCCTGTTAGCAATGAAATTTCTCTCATTGGCAGTTTAGTTCATAATATACATCAGTTGTGACATTGATACAGAAGGAGGATACTGCAGTTGTAGAGTGATTCCGAGTTCCCCTGTTCTCTACCTGCTTGTCATTTGTTATCCATTTAAACTCATTCATAATACTGACTACAATTATATTTTATGAATCATTGCTCTTTTAAGTACAAATACTAATAGAAGTACCTATACACAGTATATCTAAAATCGATTAGTGGACTACACTCACTTGCATTCCTCGAGAGTTATTCATCTAACATATGATCATGGTTTTCGTCATCATAGCAATAAATTCATCTGAGTCAATCACACCATCCCCATTGGTATCAACAGCTTGTACCATTTTCCGGCAATCTTGGATGCTGCACCGTTCCCCAAGCTTCCGCAGCAGTTCATACACTTCTTCCACTGTTATTTTCCCATCATTATCTTTGTCGAAGGCCTGGAAAGCACTTTGCAGATCAACTATCTTCACCCCACCTCCCTTCTTCTGTACTTCTACAAACTCATTGAAATCGATGAATCCATCTCCGTCCAAATCTGCAACCTCAAATATCTTCTGCACTTCTTTTGTAAGGAGGTTTCCTTTACCCAAGGCCTTCAGTATAGCCTTGTACTCCTCTGGGGATATTTTGCCATCTTCATTGGCATCAAACTTGTTGAATACTTTTTCAGCTCTTCCATATTTGGCAAGTAGATTGGAAATACCCCGGAGATTTGTTTGTCTCTTGAAAACATCCTTGAAGGTTTCCTCAAGAATTTTCTCTTGGAAAGGTTGTATTTGATATCAAGAAAGCTAAAACTCGACATCATCTTCTGCTTGGTCTTCGGGTGAAGAAAGCGAACAAGAGGTTGAGGTTTGAGACAACTCCAAAGACTGTAATATACAAAGGCATCGTGATCCAGCACCTCAGGTTCTGTGTAATAAGTGGTTTGAAGATGTTCTGATGCTTAAATGATAATACAGAATAACTTGACTCCTGGATGACTTGCAAAGCACAAAATATAGATTCTCATTAAAAATAAGAGGAATAAAGTGCAAAGGCTGATTTCAGAAAGTGGAAAACAGTAGCAAGAGAAGAATACATTCTTATCCTCGGCTATATGAGCAAGTTAACATGTGTTTACTTGATGCTGTTTGTTAGATTCCCTGGGACAAGGTCATCCTTCTTATTAACAGATATAATAGAATTTTCTACAAGTTGTAATCATGAAACTACAATGACTGAAGAGTACAATAAATGCTAAATCTTTATGAACGTTCCTCGGAAGGAAATCCTGGGGGTTAGAAAAAGAGTAAAGAAAATCCTGGAGTATAAGAATGCATTTGAATACATATCACGGTGGTTTTCCATTATCCAAGTTCCATCACACTAAATCCGTGCGTGCTGTTATCTTCTGCACATATCCTGCTAGAACAAATGTATATCAGGTTTCCAATCCTTGACCAATGTCTATGAACAGATATTCATGTATGAAGAAAACTTTACAATATCAAACTTGAAATAGCAACAGTGATAAATGGAAGATGCAGACAGAAAGATGAACAAATATAAATGAGAAAGGCACACACCAGAATCTGAAACCAAGATGTTAAGTTGTAAACGACGACAAATGTTAAAAGAAATCGATATATAGAACATTTGTACTAATTTACTAGCCATGTGACCTACTTGGCATGGGTCGAACCCAGTTTAGGCCGATAACACAAAAAAGTATGATGAAACAATAAACAGGAAAAATATTGTGGTAGAAGCATAACTTTAAGCAGAGTTACCTACACATTCAAAGACTATAAAAGACAAAATAACAGCTGGAAAATGAGCCAAAAGAAAAAGAAGAAGAAACTTTTCCTGAAGTTTTATCAATTTATTTATTTGAAAGAGACAACTAATAAAAGATGCCCTATGCAGCGGTAGAGTTCAAGTCAGTAAATTATATTTCATGCAGGAAAAAGGCAAGCATCATCAGTACATTGGCCTTGCAACCATTAAAAATTGTCAAAAAATTATTGCATTTGATGTCCATTTATTAGTTTTGTTTGGAGTATCAATCTCTTACTGTAACAAGAAATTAGGATGTCCTAAAATCAACTTTCTTGGATTCTTATGCTCTTCTGGAACCTTTCTCTAAGCATCATTGCAGCAAGAATTGCTATCGGTTCAGCTCCAACTTTTATGTAGGTAGGATCACCTTTGTGGCATGAATTTCCTAATCTGGTGGGCTATATGAATGAACATGAAGGGAATTCGGGCTTCAGTTAAGATAGCATCGTACATCCAATTTCTATAACCACAAGTTATCAAGAAGTGAAATTCACAAGGAAGAAAATTAATAATCCACTAGACGTGATGAGAAAATTAGGTACAATCCCAAGCCAAGGTATGCATTTGCAATGGTTTCTTTGCCCTTTTTGTATTGTAGCTGGATAGACCAATCTACGACACTTTCCGGTCCATTCATAAATATTTTGCAATCCTGCAATCCATTATAGCAAATAGCATTTCAGAAGGAACGAAGGAAACATGTGTCTGATATGAAATGTAAAAAAAAATTCCATACAAATATCTTACAAATGAAAAGAACAAGGTTCCTTATAGTGATACAGAAACAACAACAGAAACTCCAACAAGAATAATGAAGTTGACATCAGAACTACAATGCTTCACAGCTAAAGTCACATGAAAGTTTCAACTATCAATTTCAGCAGGACATTTAACTCTTGTAACAAATCAAAATCAATTGCTTGGCAGCAAGTCAAAAGAATACTTTGGAGTAGAAGTTCTGCTTTTATAATGAGCCAATTTGAAGATATTCTTTAGTTACAGTCAACATTTTTCTCTTCAATTTAACATCAACTTATGATGAAGTTCATACTCTGATACAATTCAATAGAATGAATTGCCAGTCAGCAAGTTACCCGTGCTTTGACTATATCAAAAAGTAAAACCACTCTTATCTTTGGGCTCAAATATTCCCACTCCTCAGGAGCAATTAAATATGTCAAACTCCTAAAAACATCAAGAATATCAGCTAGATGGACAGATAGAACAAAAATAGTTTTGCATACAATCAAGATTAATATGAACAACAGTATCCAATGAGCTCATAAAACTTATGTTTCAATTTAAACACCAATTATGTGAAGGAGATTTTAACTTCAAGACGAGATTTTCTCTAAAGTACCTGTATTTCAGGATCGCATCTGAGTCTCTTATCAATTTCCTCGGGCGACACTGGGGAAGAATTCGGATAAGTCATCGGAAGAGGGAGCGCATCGTCGTCGTCGGTCAAGTAGCTCTCACGATCCCGCGACCACTTCTCCTTGGCATTAATTTTCGTGTTCTTATTACTAGTAGGACTACTCGCAACTCCAGAGCCTACCTTATCCGATGAAGCACTACCAATTCCGATGGACGCAGCGTCGGACGCTGCAGAAAAGTTGAACCACGAGCGGGGAAAAGAGTCGTCGGCGGAGGCGGCACGGCAGCGGAAAGAAGTGATCGGAAGGGAGAGAAGGGGGGATGAGACAATTGGGAAGGCCTAGAAAGGGGGAGAAATGAGGTAGGGCTTATCGGCAACATTCATATATAATTGGAGAGAGAGAGAGAGAGGTGCGGAGAGTTGTGTGGAGGTGCCACTGCCAGAGAGAAGATTGATGAAATTATGGGTACGTATAGGAGGGAGAGGGTTTTACACTGCTACCTTTTTGACTTGGGTTTTGAGCATGTGTTTCTTCATTTTTGTTATGCTCCAATGTCTTCGGACTCGGGCCATTGTCGCAGATTTGTACGTACGAAAGTGGCTTTGTCTATCAAACTAGACTTTAAATATTTTTGGAAAAATGTATATTATCAAGCATGGTTGGATATTTGTGACTTCTTTTTTTAAATATTAATTACTATTTCTTATGTCATTACTTGAATTGTAGTTCAACGTTTTATCCACGTTAAAAAAGAAATAACAAAAAAAAAAAGTTTCTTGAAATGTTCAATATGTATATGTACATAAAAGTTTACAAAAAGGAAAAAAAACATAGTAATATTCACCACTTATTCAAGGACCCTTGAAGTTATGATTTTTCTAAGTATATAGACACACTAAAAGTAAGGAATAGACAGTATATACTTTAGCTTTGTGTGTGTGTATGCAGAGACAGAGCACCAATATGATATATAACACATGCATTATCACAGTGAAAACCAAGAAAACCAAGTACACAAGCCATTGCCTATCTTCATTCCAACAGACAAATTTGCAAAACTCTCTCCTTTTGTCCTTCCATGCTCATGCACTATTGCCCATGGCTTCTGCTCCTCAACATCATTTGTCCTCTCACTTAGGACCTAATCCACACAGCATCATCTCTATCAGCTAACATTTCTATCCTACAAGCAGTAAAATTTCGGACACCATTTATGTAGTTAAAAGCAATTCAAGAACACTCGAAACGTAAAACAGTTGCTTCACGTGTGATCTATGAAGCAAAATGTAAGATTAAGACTTACTTAACATTGACACTGGGTTTGTTTTTCAAAGAGTCCGGGATGCTACCGTTCAGTTTGTTGTTCTGGAGGTATCTGTCAACAGGAAGACCCATTATACTTATATAAATAGAAGAAATCACCCAAAAGAGAGAAATTTCAGCTTTAGAACATACACTTCACGAAGATGTGGCAATTCGCCCAGCGAACTAGGAACTGATCCTTCGAATTGGTTGTTCTCAAGATGACTTTTCACAGATCAAGACCAAGATAAAGTCAAGTTAATGTACTCAGGTGGGGTAAATGATGAAAGAGAAAAATGGAATTTTCGAAGCTTACAGAGTTTCTAAAGACTTTAGTGAACTCAAATCAGGTATATTGCCTGAAAGTTTGTTGTCTCCAAGCAAGCTGAGATACAGTTCCACGTGTTACAACTATGGAAAAACATAACATGGTATATGTGTTGCTGAATGCAAGTAACTTAGCACAAGGGATGAACTACTTACAGGTCCTTGAGTGCAGTTAACTTAGATATACTTTGTGGCAGTGATCCAGACAACCCAAAGCCTGTCAGGTTCCTTCATGCAATTTAAACAAGTGTAAGAAATCCTTAATATACTCAAGTGTAGAGACAGTACTTTCTTGATGAAGAATATGTTTAGTACTGGTTCAAGGCTCAAATAAGCCTTAAATGACTTAATGTAAGGACGTAGCAGAACTTACAAAGAGAGAATTCGAACGGGAGCTGTGTCAGAGCACGAAACACCTGTCCATGAGTTCTCTCTTGGAAGGCATGGATCCCCTGTCCAATCTTCGGGCTGGTTCGTTAATACTTTTCTGAATTGCTCAATTGCCACCACTGTCAAATATCCAAAACAAATCAAGAAAACTCAGAAACATACATCTAATATGAGCACCTAAACAAAGAATGTAAATGAAACTCATTCAGGAGCAATTCGTGCAAGATACCATCTCTGGTGATGGTCTTTCCTCCAGAAGGCAACATCAGAAGGATTTCACCAGCATTGATCAATGGCCAACAGTTTTATTGTTAGTTGGAACTAGGGAAATCTCTGTTTGTCCTGAAAGAGGCCTCTGTCCCAACAACACCCTGACCACTCTCAGTGACATTGATATTCTGGAAGAATTTTGCTCCATTTACATAGACATCGAATACTCTCCAGCTATATGGGCTTGGGGTTCGATTATCTTGGAAATACAATGCAATGTAATATCGTCCGCTCGGGAGTGAGAATGGTGGCCATTTGACTGTCAGATTCTTCCCTCTGCTGGTTGTTAGTGCCGATTTAAAGGCCTCCGGTGGTGGGATGTTCCAAAATGTCGAAGTAGTTAATTGGACTGGCTCAAGACGAAAGGATTATCATCCTTGAAGGGCTCCCAGTATCGGTTGAAATCATCGTCTGGAAAACTGATTCCACGTTCATTATTCAAAACCCTTTTTCAGATACTAATAAATACAACATTTAAAACAAATACAATGCTCCAAATTAAACTTCCCTTAAATAATGTGAATACAAGCAAGATCAAGCAAAAAATAGTATTGTACCTAACGACTTCTCCATCTGTGCCAAACCTACTTCTTGCAACAGTCACCAGTAGGTATTCATTGAAGTTGGTTGAATTGTAAACAGAATCATCAATAAGATACACTTCAACAGAAGAAATAAAAGGGCTGGAACCAGCAGCAGTGTGCTGATTTCTTGCCAACAAACACTCAGAATCTTGTTCCGAGCCACGACAATGGCCTCATAGAAGGATGATCCCCCATTCGCGTAATCCTCCGTGGTATTCACAATGCTCCATTTTGCTCCATCAATGATCTGATCAAAAACCGCTGGCTCCTTTCCTCCATCAAAACTCTCGTAGAAATAGATGGTTTTCACTAGATATTTCCCTTCTTTCACCACAGAGAAGCTGTAACAGACTTTTCTAGCCTTGGCATTTGGGAAAAACCGGAGAGTTTTTAACTAGGCAGAATGTCTGTTCTGTTCAATGTTGTTTTGTTGCCAGTTGATATGAAGTCATCATCTGGGACGTATTTGAGAGGCCCTTCTACTGCTTCTTCGTCGGCACCGCAGTTAAGGAGGTAACCTACATTTATAAAGACGTCGTATAGAACAAATTATTAAACAACAAAAGAAAGGAAAACGCAAAAAAAGAAAAGAGAGGGGGGCGGGGGGTTGGTTCTTGATTAGTAGTTTGTGGTATATAGAGAAAAGTTTATGATATTTGGAGGTATTGTGGATGAATAATGCATGTTTTTGTGCATATGAAGAAAGGTATTACCGACAGGTAGTGGGTTGGCGTGGATTGCAAGGGGGATGCTGACGAGCCATAGGAGGAAGATCATGCAGGTGGACATGGTGGCGCAAATGGAGGATTGATGGAAGTTTCCGGCGAGGGGGGTGGGAGGGGGAGAGAAATGAAGAAACTAGAATGAAATGTTGGGCATGACTTTAGGGAGATGGTAATGCATCAAGGGCTATGATGAAGATAGAGCACTGCTACTCCCCCTCATTGTTTCATGGTATTATTGATATTAGTTTTAGCACATGATATAATATACAACGGGCGCCTGTAGCTCAGTGGATAGAGCGTCTGTTTCCTAAGCAGAAAGTCGTAGGTTCGACCCCCTGGCGCGCTAAATTAATTTTTAATGATTTAAGGCGTTTTCGTTTCTTCATGTTGGTATTTTGTTTTACGACGTTTTCATTCAGATAATTTTTTTTTTCTTTTGTACCAAATTACAGCATTGGCCAATGAAAAACTGAATTTTTGTCTGTCTATCACAATCTTAAATTGGTTACTGCCATACTGCATCAACAGAACACTGCGTGGTAAAAAAAAAGAGTACAATGCTGAAACAACAATAAACAAAAATCAAATTAATAGCGTCTGAAAATAAGGCATCATATCTAGTAATGATGAAGAATATCATGAACTATAAAGGAGCTGAAAACAAACGCTCACAAGGAAAAGCCTATTTAATGTACAACAACAGCAGACTAAGAGTAGGCAAATAAACACATTCTGAAATTCCTGCATTCGACCATACAATTGCTTGCCAACATGCTAAAGGAAGTAACTTTCATAGGAGTTGCACACCACAACGGGGCTTCAGGCGAATTGTTGAGCGCAAACTTGTCGTGCATGAACCGACTCTCAATAATGGATTCATTCTTTACACTATTTTGTAAAATAGCAGCATGCTTAAAGCCTTGTTGATTCTGGTAACAGTGATGTGCACTGTTCTTCACCTGCTGAAAGTTCCATATAATGCTGAATTTGCCACTGTTGCCAACCAGATGTTTTCTTGTTTTCCACCTTCAGTAACCTGATAAATGGGGAGCATAAGACAAAGCCAGATATGAAAGTCAATCATCAGTTTAAACAATTTGCGCGCTTGCCAAACAAGGAAAGTCAATCAAATATACTATACATGAGTTTTTCCGAAGCATTTGGTCTTTCGAAAAGAGATGAATTTGGTAGAATTATGTTTCAGTATGAATTAGTTATTTGAATTTAACAAGATTTCTTTACAAATTTCACTAAGATATTTCAAAATACGAACAGATGGTGGGCACATAGAGGCAATATAAGGCAAAACACCCTAAGATACATGAAGCTGGCTATAACCACGAGATCAATTTCCTATCACCCATGAATACAAAGATTATAGCCATTCCACCAAAAATGGGCATCTATCTTGTAGTCCAAAGTGAGGTAAAAAGAGGGATTTACAAAGCCAAATCATAACATTCTCAGGAAACTGCAGAAGCACTTGCATCGGGCCAAAAACTAGGATAAACCACGTTGTTCAAGAATAATTTAAACTCCCGTGGACATGCAATGCACATTCCAACAAGCATTGTACAGACTTAATTTGAATATAATAAAAGTGGAACCAGCAGGCAAAACAGTGGGTAGTAATGAAAAAAGAAAGCCGAGAAGAAGAAACATGAATGAAGGTAACTACCCAAGAAAGTGGCCAGCATGGAACTTATTATCAGCTCCGGCGCGAGATGTGCATCAACAGGGGTAAGCTTAAGTAACTGGAGCCGGAATTTTGTTTCCCATCGCCAGCAAACCGGTCTTGGTTCTACATATCCTTATACCGTGAATAGAGTGCAGATTAAGATCAAATAGGTGTTGTTGTGCCCAAAACCATCATATCGAACATCAACTGAATGTAATGGGCGAACAAGTCCTGGAAAAGCAGTTTTCGTCGCTGACTCATGGATGTCCTCTGAGTATAATCTTATCTTCCCATCAAGCGACCCAATAACAATGGAACCATCCCCAGCAGTTGCAAAACATTGGAAATTTGTCCCCCTCGAGAATTGATGTCCTTGAGTCCAGTGCAACACGGGTGAACTGGCATTTGCTAGCTTTTGAACAATTCCCTTCTTATCACGCATATCCCACTGAACAACCTATTGTCATCCAAACCCAAGAAAGTGGACTCAGAAGGGTCCAGCTGCGATCCCTTTGCATCACTGGTAATATCTTTCATTGTGATATCAGTACCATCCTTCTCAAACTTCCACTCTGTAACAATCTTCCCAGTCTCTATATCCAACTGGTGAAGCCCTGTAGACTGAGGCTTTCCTTCCTTCTGGGGACTCATGAGCATCATATTTGTCTCTCCCCTCATCAAAAGGGCCTTCTTTGGCGTTCTAGAATTCCCACTACTTGATCCCAATTTCTGGTCGCCAAACCTCACATACACTCCCTTCCCATGAATCCCATGACTAAAGTTCTTCACAACCTGAACTCCTGAATCACCAACCAAAAAACTATTATCCAATGCCCCCAAAGCTAAGCTTTGAATCCCACCATCGGTTGCAGCCTCCTCAAATTCCTCTAACAAATCCTGGTTCTCCCTCTCCGGAAACTCCACCGGTCTCTTCTCTGGACTCTTCCACACACCGGCATCTGCATCTCCCACACGGAATCATCCGACTCCTCCGGCTTCACCCAACCAAGAAACTCTTTCCCATAAATTTTCACTTTATTTTCCTCTGTAGGCCTCAAACCATAAACATTCTCAAACAAACAGTCCTGGAATTTAGTCACAAAGCTCCTGTAGTCTTCATCACCGAAAAATTTCAAAGCCCAAACCCCACAATCGACAAAATCAACCCTCCTCTGATCCCCAAAAAACTTCATCTGCAAATCCGTGGAAACCTTAAACCTTAATTTTCTTCCCCACTTTCAAAACCCAAAATCCTTCACGAATACCCAGTTCATCATCTTCATCATCGTCCTCATCATCAATTTTCAACTTCTTAACAAACTTATAAGAACTCAACTTCTCCGAAACTACCCATTTCGCTTTCGGCGTGTTGCCACCAATGTGAAGGTAAAGCTTAACGGCGTTTTTTAGGCCAACATTAGGTTTCTGAGGAGCAGGGGAAGAGCTTTTCGGGTATTTCAGCTTTAAAGCCTGAAGCCTAGAATCAACTTCATCCAGTACTTTTGCACTGACCTGCGGGGTACGATCCTCAGCATCCGCATAATTTCCCGAATCCTGCTCCTCCTTTTCCTCCTCACCATCGTCCGAGTACTCCGAATCGGAAAGCTCGAGCCCTTCGCGACTCTGCGAACCGCCCATGGTTGGTGGCGCTCCCGATACTCCAACCGATCAAAAAAGCTCCCTTTAAAAGTTCGCAGAAGCCAAAAATCCTGAAATTTCACACAGCGGCGAGAAACAGAGAGCTGGAATTCGGATGATGGAGAGCTTGTCAGGCGTTGATTTTGAGGCGATTTAGAGAGAGAGCGAGAAATGACAATATGGGGCCGGTTGGTGTATTTTATACTATGGAATAACATAAAGAGGAGTGACAAAACCCAGTTGGCGTACATCTGACGCAGACACGTAGCGATCTTTGCTTGATGACGAAGGAAATAATAATCAGATGCGTTTCCAGCGCGGAGGAATCGCGTTGAAGCATACATAAAATCGTGCCATCTCAGCTTCGCGACTTTCGACTGAACCCCAACTATAATCATAATCAAGAATCAGAACAATGGACTGCCTTTTAAAGCTTATCTACAAATTTGGGCCCATGACCACTGGTCTCGAACCGGCCCATTATCTCTTCTGTTGCCTCCATTTTCGGCCGATCCTTCTAAATCAATCTTCAATTTAAAAAAGATTCATGGGCTTAACAGTAGGCCCAACTCTATTTCCCATATTTTATTTTGACTAAAGCCCAAAATCGCACCCAAAATTTTCGGGCCTAATAGTTGTTTGAGGCTTGTGTACGGTTGTGTTGGTTTCCCTTTTATTTTTTCAAAAATTATTTTATTTTTTTATTTTTCCCCTCTGATCATAACTAACTTTTAACTTCTTATTTTTTAGCCTATAAGCTATTTTTTTTTCTAAAATAATTATCAAACACTTTATAACATTTAGACGAATGATTAAATGAAAATCATTAGTATAAAAATGACAAATTATGTTCAGAAGAATGTTATTGTAAGATGTTTTTATTATAAGCTCAATCAAACACTCTCGTGCTGCTGAATTTGAACATTTGAATACAATTAAGGTAATTACATAAGATGTTACTAACACAACCCTCAAACAACGTGCCGAATTAAGTCTAATTACTCAAATATTAACCAATGGAAGATTAAATAAAGCACGACCGCAGTGTTTTTTTTCGGATAAATGATTAAATAAATGCAAATCATTAATTTTAAAAGGACAAATACTGACAAATAAAGAAAATACTATTACGTTTGGCTAAGTAGTTAAAATACTTGGATAAATAAAATATTATTATGTTTGGCATATTGAGCTTTTTATATTGTAATAAAGACTAAAAAAAATAATCAAATTGATAGATGAATTTTGCTTTTCAAATTATTCTGAATAGTTTATAAAATTATAAGATCCAGAACATCTCATCTTAAAATTTTATAAACTTTTAAAAAAAAATATTAACGATTTTTAAGAGCTTATAAATTTTTAAATATCTCATAAAATATTTTCAGAAGCTGATTTATAAACTCGACCAAACACCTGACACGACGATACTCGTGTTAATTCTCATACTGCTTAATTAATTTAAATAAAAACTCCCTCAGTTACACATGTGAAAAACGGGGAACCTTAATCCCCATGTGATTCTCATTTCTTATTAATTCGTAATACAAAAGTTTATAATAATTAGCCAATTTGAATTTAGTGGGAAAAATAGGAAGAAACAGTGAGAGAGATGCAGCCAAGTTAATTAAGTAACCCCAAAAGATTTAATTCACGTGCCTGTCAACGAGTGTGTGTGTGATTATTCTCGATCGTATTGGCACTCAAAAAATGCGTTAATTCATGATATTATGACACGATTGTTGTTTTTTTATTTATATTAATGGAGCAATCAAGACGACAGAATTTTAAGGTTGGAAAAAAGGAGTAGGTTTAAAGACATGACTTTTGCACACAACTTGGAAATAAATTATCCCCCAACCCAACATGTATATAGTTAATTATGGTATTAGCTAGCAAGCTCATTGTTGTGTTATTCAATGGTTATTATACCTAGTCTTTGTCTTGTCTTGCTTTCATTAATAAGATTACACTACTTTGTACGTATAATAATATATTTAATTATGTTTGCTGACCAATTAATTTGAACTTTTTATGTCGAATTTAAAATATTACTCCATGTGTCAGTTTATTTAAGTGTGTCAACAATATTTTTTTTGAATTGGGAGATCTCATTGCATAAATACAAAAACATTAGACTTTCACTAAAATTTGTATTTTTTTCGGTATGACCGTAAATACTGTAGTTTAGTATTAATATCAAAATCTTAACAAAATATACAATTGCCTGATGCCCATTGGTAAAAGTTTGAATTTGACTTATTAGGATAAATATGAATTTCTCACAAGACTTGATGCAATTATTGAAGGGATGCTATACTATGTGAACTATTTTATGTGTTTGAAAATTTAAATTCAAAACAGTCTATATATAAAACTGTGGTATAATTTGAAATGCTTCTAATTTAATGGATAAAGCAGATAGTCCAAACTTTTTATAATCACATGTCCGAGTATTTATCTTACTTTATCAAATATATTTTTGTAATAATAATTTATAAGTTTAAGAATATTTATTTAAAAAAAAATTAGAACTTGTAATTAAAGTTAAAATTGTATCACGTGTAATTAGAGGAAGAGCAATGATGATTAGTGCAGTAGTTTAGGAAAAAAAGGTTCCTTAATTGAAATAGATGTGATGTGACTCAACTCAAACACTAATTACATCATCAGTTTATTAAATGGAAGAAATAGTATAAATTACTAAACCCCACCACTAATTATGAAAAGCCGCACGCAGCAACCAACACCAACACTCCTCCCCGAATATCCCTTTTTAATAATAATTATTACATAAAATAAAAAATATATATATATATATATATATATATAGAGAGAGAGAGAGAGAGAGAGAGAGGGGGCACGTGTTAAATATGTCTGTGTGTCCGAATTTGAGTGCCTTAATTTACTCGAATTCCAGCACATGGTGTCGATTATTTTATCTTTTCGAGTTTGGAGCACGTGTGAATTGTAAGAGCACACGACGTGGTTTTGTGTTGAAGCTGGTCATTAGGCCGACGTGAACCCATCCGTAAATGTCAACATCACTCAGGTGCTATCTATTACCCACACTTGTCTTTTTTGTCGCGCACTTTTCTGCAATTTAGTACCTTCCTTCCTTTCACCCTCTCGAAATTAATTTTATATATTCATTTTATTCATAAATTATAGAAACACAAAGAACCATTTTATGAACATTAATAATTAATGTTTTTTAATTCTGAATTTAAATTAAGTTAATTTTAGAATATTTGTATTTTGAATGTGATAAAAAAATACAAACAAGAAATAGATAAAACAAAATCAGGGAAAATTTACACGTAATTTAACGTAACTTTATGACAAGCAAAAACTTTAGATTTTCTAATTCAAACAATAATATTACATCTCAGGTTTGCTTTGATATGTACTGTCCGTATGTGTATATATATATATATTAGTCGTGGTGGCACGTCGTCATGCGTGTATAGAATCAATAATTTTCATATTTAAAATATATATAAATAAGAGTAAAAATATATGAATTAATACATGACACTAAAAAAGTAAACTAATTTATTAATTAATGTATAATTTAGAAAGTGGAATGCGTTAGTTATCTTATTACTTGAAGCATTGACTTTAAAAAATTGCGGCGGTGTTACTAACCGCCGTTTGTAAGTGTAAAACCTCTTTCTTTTTATAATAGTATAGTGTTTTGTAATAGAAGATCTGGGTGGACTCATCACTAAAATTAAACAGAGAAACTCCAAAATGAGCAACCCCTGTGAAAAAAAACAAGAAAAAAAAGAAAAAGAAAATTTATGTTATTACGTTATACACTGAGAACGTTCCCGCCATTGGCAGAATCCGATGAATCGCCGTTGTTGAAATCCATCATCATCATCCACTGTTCAATTTCATCTTCTCCGATCGTCAAATCCCAAATGTCTTTCTGATTTTTCTCAATACTCGTCGACCCGAGTTTCAGCATCCCTTCGTTTTCTTGGTGTTTCTTCTTCTGCAATTCCATCACATTTTCCTGCGGCTGAAAAGACGAGCTCGCTGCCGTAGTCACGGCGGCCGAAGGGGAGGAGTAGGTGTAATCGGAGAACGGAAAGTTGAGCTTGGCTCGAGGGCCGCGGAACTCGATCGCCGCCCTATCGTAAGCTCGCGCCGCGTCCTCGGCAGTCTCGAATGTTCCTAGCCACACGCGCGCCGCCTTGCGGGGGTCCCTTATCTCCGCAGCCCATTTACCCCACGGCCGCTGCCTAACACCTCTGTAGTTCTTCTTCTTCCTCTTCTTTCCCCCCGCCGCCGCCGCCGCAGCCGAGGCGGCGACATTTTTATCACTACTCTTCTTCTCCTCATCAAAGAAATTACACCCCAAGCACCCCTTTATTCCACAGAACCGGCAAGTCTCCATATCTCCAGAAACAGGGAAGAACCCATCACCGGAAGCGCCGCTACGACCGAAATGCGACGAGAAGTGGAAATCTTGGGCGGCGCTCTCGGAAGAAGAAGCACCGGTTATGACGTTCTTCAAGGCAGCAACCATCACAGAAGCTTCCTGCTCACTGGTTAGCCGCGGCGGAGGAGATGGAAGCGCCGCCGTCATGGAACTGCTGTTAGTGGTGCTATGATTACTGTCTTCCTGCTTAATTCTCTTGTTTGACCTCTGCATCCCTTCAGACGAGCTGACTTTGCTGAGAAATACTAAAATTGGTGCCCGAAATTCCTCAGATTTTCGATAGGGAAAACAGGTCAAAGGGTGGGCGTTATATATATATATATACGAGGGTCGAGGAGTGCTCGAAAAAGCAAGAGAACTGCCAGCTCAGAGTCTTATACACTAGTTTTACACGGGGTGGTTTGGCTTAAAGAAAGCTGTTTTTGGTATCACGTGGGGAATTTAGGGATTGGAATGGGTGGTGATGCGAGGGGGTGGGCTGGGGGTATACGACGTCGTGGCGCTGTTTGGTGGATTTGTTATGATTCAGATACTTTGATGAGTTGGCAAGGGGGGGAGTGTTCACACGGTAATTTTGACTGTCAGGCGGACGGTGATGGGAGGGATTGATGGCGTCATCACTTACAAAAGCCCAAGATGAACAGCTTAGATTGAAAGGAAATGAGAAAGTGTGAGGCAGCCCATTGGGCCAGGGTTTATGGTTAAGGTAGTTAGTTGCACATTGTCCTTCACCTGTACGATAAGAAAGTGACAAATATATAATCGCTCATATTTTCATCCCTCTTTTACACTATTTTTCATTTTTTTCTCCCATGAAAAAGAAAAAAAAAATGAGTGCAATTTAATTAATATCAGGTTATGATATCACAAGGGATTATGAGGGTTTGATACTAAAAATCATCTTTGTGGATCACGTGATGTGGATCAAGCATCTGATAAATAGATACTTTTAATCGACAAGACTCTTTAGTTATCTAGTTTACATAATATCAAGATCTGATTATAAATTATTCAAACAAAACTGCAAAACCACATGATCCCATGCGCTTATATTTTTTCTAAGTCAAATACAAATTCCTTGGGGTTTTCTTCATAAATGATTGATGATATTTAATTTCTCTCGCGTTCAAATTCAGTTTGACCACAAGACTATTCTCTTATAATTTGAATTGAAAATTTGGAAAGATGAATTATGTAATTGGATTTTTAATGCTTGAGAAAGTCAACCATGATCTCTTACAAATCTGCAGTATTTTTCACAGAGAAGAAGTCGGACCAACCGGCCGAGCTGGGAACTCCATTTAAAACTCGATGGATCATAGCAATGAGGGAGGGACCAAAATAGCTTATAATGCTTCCAATTTTAGGCCTTTTAATCCAAAATTGGTGAATCGGTCAATTGATCAGCGTAAATATCAACGGCGAAATTGCGGATTGGCGACCCAACATAAAGCAAGGTCTGATTGCCCTATGGTCAGACGGATATGATTTAGGAAGTTAACAGTTGACGTCCTTGTCTGGGACATGCAAAAAGTGTTTACACCTACCTAGGAGCAATGGAATCAAAGAGCCCATCTGTGATGATTAGACACCATGTAAAGGTAAAAAAGCGCATGCTATTGACTCCAATGCTTTTATCCAATTCATTTTAAGTCACAGCCCAAAGCTACGGAAACAACACGTATGAAGACCCAGTCCAATTATTAGTAATTACGCAGTCAGATACGCATATTATAAGGTATTATTTCAAAGTCGAAACATCAATAACGCTCTATTTCATAAACTACCTAGGTCAATAGTATGGAAATGATTACAATACAATAGAAGAGAATATCATAAACTGTCAACAAAGGAAATATAGATGATTCAAGAAGAACTTGCTTTGCTCATGACGAACTCCACTCAAACCAACTTTAGACCTCGATGAAAAAAGATTAAACCCATGGTGTTACTACAACATCAAAAATTTGTGGATTTTGAATGAGATGGCTGAGGTAAAATCTTCCGTTTTATTTTCCAACGGAGGCTAGTAGCAGGAAAATTTTATACAGAAAGCAACCACGTTTCCTACAGCGACAACATATTTTCAGATGTGAAATGCTAGATAGTCCTATCTTTTCTATTACAAGAATTGGGAATGAAAATCATGTAGAATTTCAGCTAGTACTACTTGAGTAAACCAATCAATTGCCGAACCAAACACGCAAGAAATCAAAAAGCAATTTTCCCAGGCTAGTCATCATCTTCTGAATCTGTCCAAGGATTGAGAAGTGTTAGCAACAGATATGCATGAAAGGGTCTTTCTCCAAGGGTAAAAAATTTGAAACCCAACCTAGAATTAGGAATGTAGAAGTTTAAGAAGGTTGTCTATTTTTAGTTTTTCTTAAGGAAATCATTTATGTTGTGGCTCAGTAGATTTGCAAGAGCGTGGAGCAGGACCTAACTAATTCATGAATATATAAGATAATCTGACTTAGATTATTCTCTTGACAACTCCCTGGAACTCAGACGGCATGAGATTGTGGTCTTTTCCTCTTACGATTTTGGAGACCAACTAAACGCCAATTGCGTCCGGTGTGCCAACTAAGCCTTTTCCAAGGAGTTCGAATGCAGACTTTTATATCATTAACCAATTGCTCCAAAAGAGTATAAACTTAGCAAAGACACTTTTATGAGATTGGAAGATGTCAAATTAAGAAATTCGGAATTGGACGTTTGTTCATGTGAAGGCAGGGTTCACATTTTGGTTGCAGTGACAAAATTATCAGAAAGTTTTTAGTTTGCAATCAACTCAAAAGAACAAGCTTCATAAGAAACTCTTCCTGAGCACGGACAAGGAAAAACTTGCTCAAGAATGCAACTTCTTTAAGAACAATTAGCAGGCACAAAATAGAAAGATTGCGTACCTGATCGAATATCTTCCCCAACTTTGCCTCTACTTTTCAGCTGTTTCATGATCATTGCCCATATAAGCTTCCACCAGTAAATGTGAAAAACAAGCAGCGTAAATAACATCGTATTGAAGACATAGTATGATGCTAGTAAGTATGGCTCTGACAGGCGCAAGACTTGGCATGAGTAGTAGCTGAGAAAGGGCAACCAGAAAAGTTATTTCATGATGAGACTAATGGAAAAAGAACATTAACTTAGTGAAAATCAATTGAAACCAACCTTGATGATCTTATGACCCAAAATGGAAAGAATATAAGCCTAAGTAGAAGCCATGACAAGGCAAAAAAACCAAAACAGATGCTAGCTCCTAGCTCTTTCTCAGAGTACTTAAAAACCTTTGCAGCTTCGAGGAATACATCACTGGCATCATGCAGTGCAAGAATAACAGCTCCTATCCGAAAGAACCTGTAAGGAAGGACATCCAACAGTACTCTATTTAGAAAGACTATAAACTCATCAGATTGTGTGGTGAGTAGCTCCGTGAATGCTAAGCAGAGTACTTCAATTTCCTTTTTCTCATTTTAACAAGGCAATCCACCACATGACTGTAAAGCAGGTGTAACGCTCTCTCTGAAGTGACCAGGATTGAAGAAATCAAGAGTCAAGCCATTCATTTTTAACTTTTAAAGTCATATAATCAAAGAAAGTAAAATGGCATACACTCTAAATGTTCACTTTCTAACAATTTCGTTTAATATGATTATATTCTCTGTAATGGAGCCATCGATCACAGATTGCCAAGGTGGTAGAATATGCTTGTCCACACATTTTAGAAATAGTTCGTGAAGAAACAAGTATAGATAATATTAATACCAGAAAAAGGTGAACTGCTGGTATTCAACATTGAAGGGGAGCATGATTCTTTGAAGAATTGAAGGCAAAGATTGACTTATCACTAACAAAATGTTCTCTATGCCGACAATGAACAGAAAAGGTCACAGTGCAGTGCATATCAACCTCAAAGATTTCTCATGCGTGCAGGCCAGACAGGGAATAACCTTTCATTCATATCCTGAGACCTTGGGACCAAAGTGTGAGATGATCTGCAAACCTTAATAGATATATGCACTAATCTCACACTATTTCTTCAGTAATTTGTTGAAATCTTGTAACTATATTCTCAATATTTCAGCAACATAAGCCGTAGCTGAATAAAAGGATACCTTGAGATGTATGAAAATCCAATCAAGATTACGGTGACAACATGATGTGACATCATCACAGAGAAATCCTTCCTTCGTGTTTCCCACATAAGGAGCGCAGCAATGCTATAGATGTAGAACCCGCATTGGCACATGTAGATAAGTTTCAAGGAGAGCCTGAAAAGATCAATATACACAGCTAATTTAGATACAACAAACTGAACCTACAAAGAGATTATGTGGTTTAAGTCGTACAATAGTTAAGTTTACGGAGCCCTATATGCCTACATAGAGCACTCCCAATCGACCATGAAAGCTCAAAAATACATTTGTTCAGCATGCAGCAATATAAAGAGCTTACAGGGTGAAAAACACATTAAGGGATTACTGCATCAAGTAGCAAATAATACCAGGCGAAGCTTCACATTGACCACTAGAAGGTAGAGGTTCTCACTCAAAAAGATAAATAAGACTATCCAAATGTTCATGGCTAAGAGAACCACCATAGATATGACACTCACTTCAGCTCGTGGTCAGGCCAGCCTATGTAGTAGTGCTTTACATCTATGAACCATGGCTCATGGTATAGAGTTGCCAAAATAGAAAACTCAACAGTAGCATAGTACGTAAGCTTCCACATGGACTCTGAGCATTTCACTATTTTTGCCCTTGTGGTCTCATTAAGTTTGAGCTGATTGGTTCCTCTTCCCAACAGCCAGATTGCCAGTCTCTGCAATAGATGGAAGCAAGATCATATTAAACAGCGATGATGTCAAGAAGTTAATTTTTGACCATATTCTTTGCTAGCTTCACTTTTCTTTTCCTTGTGTTAATAGTGTTTGCATAAAGTACACATGAAAGTTCTCGCTCAATATTGTAAATACAACAAAGCTGCAATACCATATGCTTCAGTTTGTGAGCAAAGCATCACCTCGGAATTGATTATGATACTTTGCCAACTTTTAATCTGGTATTATTAGGAATTTGTTTGATTATGTCATCTACCTTAAAATAGACACTGCAAGCTATTCGATACTCATATTTCGATAGGTTCCAATATTCTTTCTTATATAAATTTCAAGTCAAATGCAGGCAGGAAGCTCACGCTGTATGAAGTAGTGTACAAGGTTAAGGATTGAAACATCTGTGCTTTAAAGGAGCAGTCAAAGTAGTATATTGAATTCATTTGAAAAGTTGAACCATCTTTTTTAACATAGAGAGGCAATCAGGAAAAATTAAAAGACAAGAAATATGCTATAAGCACACACAAGTTATTCAAATCACCTAGACCAGACACCTTACTTTTGCATTCCATCCTTCAAGTAGATTGCAGCACTATATGCGCAATGCAATACCTTCACTTATCATGAAGCTTATTAATGTCCATGTGTGTTAAAAACAAATCAGAACTTCTCAACTATGGGTGAAGTTAGATCACAGGTTAAACACTAGAATACCAGTACAACGAATCTCAGCAATAAAATGCCTAAGAAATACGCCATAAGCATTCAACTTATGCAGATTTCACTATCAAACACCACCTCGATCATTGAACTCTTTACTTCAAACAGATTGACCTCGTCAGTAGATTTATCAATATCCAGGTGCATTTAAAAAATAAAATATCGGTAGCTCTCCAGAATTGCAGAATATGAATCCAAAAATATTTTGTAAAACAACTTTCAACAAATAACACTAAAATGCACCTCACAAACTACTGTATACTTAACAATCCTAGCAAACATTCTAAAAAATAAACAGAAAGTAGGTCTCTACACACAGAGAAAGCTTACACGATAGATAAACCTATCGAGCAAAAACCTCGCAGCAACGAACGCAACAGCAAAGTATACAGCGATGATGAAGTTCGAAGCAGCGGGGACTTCATTGTACTTCCAGATCGGTTCCATCAGAGCATTCGAACCTCAGTTAAACGACAAAGCATCAATCACTCACCCAACAGCCAGAGCAGTCACTGTCGATACTCAATGGAACGCCGAAATCCAAACGAGGAATCTACGCTCATTTATTCTCTAGACACGAAAGCAAAACCACAATGGCTTAAACTTTCTCCAAAACCCACAGCGGAACGGGGAAGTGACTACAGGGAGAAGAAAACTGAAAAAGGGTGGAAGAAAATAAAGGAAAAAAGAGTTTAGTAAGTAGAGTGGATTGAGGGAGAGAAAAGGTTGAAAGAGTTTATATTTATATACAGTAGTAAATTTAAAGGGCAAAATCAAAATAGATGTGTCTTGATATCTGTGCCTCTTGAACTTTTAAATGTGAGTTCAACTTCAACCGTGTTTGGCCAAATTTATATATTCCTCTAAATACTTTATACCATGTTTTAAATGTTATAATTTTTTTTAGAATTTATGATATTTTAATATATGATTTTTGTATTTAATTTTTTAATAAAAAAATTAACTTCACCCAACCTTTTTCAAAATAGTTTATAAATTTGTTAATCTTTATATTCTAGAGAAAAGAACACTAATAAATTGGAAATTTTATTTTTTTATAAGATTATAAATTTTGTTTTATTTATTTACATATGATAACATTGTCATGGAAATGAAAATTAAATGAAATTATATATATAAAAAAAAAAGAGAGAGAAAGAGGGAAAATGAAGTAAGAGATATCAAAATGTAATAACACAAAATACAATAAACAACAAAGAAACAAATGGAGACTGAAGTGGAGAAAAGGAAATTAAATAATTTTATTAAGAAAATATTAAATTAGTTCATAGTTTATGTGGGATATAACCATGTACTATTTATTGACTAATGGCTGCCTATATATATTTAAAGTGATTTATCATAAACTTGTACATTTTATAAAATATAAAATATTAATTTCCCTCTTTGAAAATATTCGAATAAAATAAAATTATGTGACATTTAAGATTTTTTTCATTTTTTAAAATAAACCAATAAAATTTCTCTATTCTTTAAAATATATTATAATTTTATAAAATTTTATTTTTAAATATTATAAACTCATACTTACAAATAAAATCATCAACAAATTGTAAGCTATCATATGTCTTAGCAAATACTTTTAAGATAATTGCACTGATCGTACATTCTCATTATTTTGATCGTCTATTGAACAAAATAATAGCTATATATGCGTGAAAATATCACAGGTGATCATGGCAATTAGATATGCTGCTACTACAAACGTGAATTTGATTCTTTTTTTTTTTTAAAGGATCATCGAATAAAATTAATAACTATATATAAATCTAAAATTTAATTAATTGATCATAAATAAAAATAATAATAATTTACAATACAATATTAAATAAGTAGACAATTCAGAGCATGAGTGGCAGCAGACAGGCTTATGTAGCATAAGTGATGCAATGGATGAAATGTGCAGCTCTACAGAGTCATCCAATTTAGGCACCCACAAAGAAGCTAAGGGGATCTGAATTAAAGCGGCAAGATTTGGGAGTCTATTCAAATTATTTAATTTTAGCTGTCCCGAATAGGTTAAGGGGAAATTGCTGACTGGTCCCCACTATATTAGTTCGGGTCAGGGTCGGGTTTTTTTTTATATGTATAACCAATTGTACGTGTATGTCTGTCTGTCTTATCGCTTGGAGGTTGGAACACAGAGAGTGATTCGGATCTATCAACTCGGAGTCTGTGTCTGTATGCTTTATTTATTTCTTTATTTTTTTAAAAAATTTTAATTCAAGATTTATAAGAATCCAGGTCCAAGATAAACGGGCCGAGTTTAATGATGGCCCAGATTCATTTTTATTATATGTCAAGCCTAATAAATTAAGACCCACTATAATTCTAAGAATATGAAGAGGAGACTTTAGGTATGATTTCCCAACTATTTTATCTCTTTTATTATTATTATTATTTATTTTGCCTCTCGATCATTATAATTAAAATTGACACATCAAGTAATTTGGGTTCGATTTCCATTCGCATCAATCTCCAGATTATGATGATGATCCCGACAAAACATGTGAATATCAAAATTATGTTATACTTACAAAAAAAAAAGTGAAAATAATACGAGAAATACGTGGTATATTATAGTCTCTCCATCATAAAGTCAAATAGATCATTCGTTTCCCTATGATTGTGAAGACGTCAATATCATACAAAATCAAGTCAAATATTATTTTGATCTGAGTCTAATCAATTCGTATAAAAAATCACGCAGACTCTATATCAAATATTCATTAGCGAGACTGTGCATGGACTTTTCCGTAATTCCACAAATCTGAATGTGGTTCCCGACCTCACCTACCCCAAGTGATTTATTTCGAAAAAAAATATATATATAATTTAAATACTACAAAAAATTGACTGCACAAACTTTAATAGTCGAAAACATCTAACATCAATTAATTATTGAAATGCATTAACCAACGTTAAAGTTAAGAAATGACAAGACACGATTGGACAGTTGGCGAATAAAATGGGTACTATACTAATATAAAAAGGAAAGAGGTTCCACACTCACAATCGGCGGTTAGGGACACCGTCGCACCAATTTTTTGTAAAGTCAAAAATATCCTTTAAGTAATGAGATAACTAACTCATTCAATTTTTTAAATTATACATTAACTAATAAATTAATTTTATTTTTTAGTACCGTGTATTGATTTGTATATTTTGCTCTTACTTATAATATATTTTAAAATATAAAAAATTATTTATTATATGCACGCAAACACGATGTGCCATCAAAGCTAGTATATAAAAACGAAAATTCCGTCTTGTACATATATGCATTCCTCATTTGTAATAAGTTAACCCAAGACGATCTGGAAGGTTCATGGACCCCAGCCGGCTCCACTCCTCGTTCATGTGTTGGTGATGAGGGATGGTGGAGTGACAAGATAACTGTGTGTGTGTGTCTGAGCTGTAAATCATGTGTGTAATTGTAGTAAAGTTTGACTTGTGGTTTGGGGCAAGTACATGCAATGTCCGCATCACTCCGCCTCGGTCGGTGCACGCACGTACCTAATTCTTTGCTTTGGTTATTTTCAGGTTGTTGTTATAGCTAATTACATATCAACTGATCTTCATGCCCATGCCCATGCCCATGCCCATGCCCATGCCCATCATCATCTTCTTCAACTTCGAGAGTTTATTTGTGTGGAATTTATAACCAAACCATTGTGTTCCGTCTCTATCAGCCAACTCAGCTGATTTTGTACACTCATCCATCATAAATGTCTAAAGTTCATCCCTTACTTTTGTCATTCAATTTTGATCATACAAAATTTGATATTTTAACTTATTTATTTATTATTATCGGGAGATCAAACCTTATTCAGACGTGAAGTTTGTCATTTTACGCTTGCAATAGCCGACTTATAATCATTACTAAAGGGTGTTTGGATGAGCTTAATTATAACTTTTTACGATATATTTTTAACTGATTCTTAAAAATTATAACAAATTCCTTCAATATAATCGCGAAATATCATTCCCAGCACTTATAAACTCTATCATTTTATTTGATTCAAAAACTTATTTTCATAACAAGTACGAATTTATAAAATTTTCTAAACAAACTTAGCAATTTTTCGTACAGAATGAACTGAATTACAGAGCCATAGCGATATAACATCGAACAAATTTGACCAAAGTAACAAGTCAGAGTGTGGTTAGACTCCTTTAATTGGATAATATTTAATTCATCCATTTATGATATTAAAATTAAAATTGTACATTTCACTTAAATCTTGCACTATCTCAAATCAATTTAAATATTTTGAATCTATCGAACTGAAATTTTTTATATTTTTTATCTAAATCAATTGATACATGATATATAAAAAAAAAATTATATTATTTATTTTAGTTTTATAAAATATTTTGTGTATTTAACGTGCGTATATTAAATAAAATATAAATTATAATCATGGTAGTTTGAAGATTGCCTTAAATGTGGGGGATGAGGGATTGGGCGTTGGGTGGCGCGGCGCCGGCCGAAGTAGAATAGCTTCAAAAACGAAGATGAAAATGGGGTGGTCAGAATTAGCAAATAATGTTATGCTGATCGGACCCACCAAACATTTATGCAGCTGCTGAGCGGCGGAGGGGGGTTCCCCTTGGGCTCGACCCATTTCCATTTCTGTGATTGCTGCAGGCCCATTGATGCTGACCTCCACGTGAAATATAGGAATATCACCGCCACTCCACACGCCATGCACCAACCATTACACCCACTATCTTTAATATAGTGCTTCCCTAGAAATAAGCTGTAACTTTAATTGTAGTAAAAATTATGAGTGTCTAATAATTAAAATTAAAAGAAGAAATCAGTGTTTGAAACACAATCATTAATTGAATCAAAAAATTAAGTGGGTTATGGGTTACTTGTTTAATTATTGGGTCAATCATGATCGAATCAGGGCGTTATATTTATATTATAAATAATTATTAATATTTTTAAAAAATATTAACATACATAACAACTTATCTTTTTTTTAAATACTATTTTTCTTTGACATTAATAATTCAATAAGATATACGATATAATAAAATAAATTTTAAAACAAACTTATAAAGATCGAATATAATAAATAATGTTATACATTTTTAAATTTAATAGAAAATTGATACACTAAATTATCATAAATAATCTAATAGAAATAACATAAAATAGTTAAACTTAACATATTTTATCCAATTTAACAAAAATAAATGCACGTTTTAAAAAAAAATTAAAGATTTTATCATATATTTACACTTAATTGTTGACCTGACCGCTTCAATTAACTTAGTATCGGGTCACACAGTTTACCAGCTGAACCACTGGGTCAAACGATTTTCACAAAAAAAAAAAAAAAAAAGGGTTTTTCGGCTTATCTAATTTTCTTGTTTCAACTGGCCTGTTTTGTGGGTTAGGTGGTGGTTCGGACGGTTCAACCATCCAAACTGGGCTGGGCTTTAATATATTGAAAGAAATAAAGTTAAAGTATTTGAATAAATAATTTAATGCTTATAATTTTATTAATAACTTGTAGAAGTTGCAATTGGTATAAAATTATTTATTATTATTTTCTTAAATCAACTTAATTTACACAATTCTAAAATAAAAATTATAAAATTAAAAAAAAAATACTATTTTAACAATAAGTTGATAAACATTTATGCTAAGCCCTTAAACGTAAACGTCTTCTAATTGTTTGATTTGAAACCTAGTTATATAATGGGCTATTTGTTTCTAGCACGTACATGACTTCTCATGAGGTGCTATTTATAACATATTATTGTGCATTTATATTGTCAAAAATGAGAGTGTAAGAAGAGAGCAGAATTACTGTTAAAACACAAGAAATACAAACTGAAATTCTATTTCCAAGACTAAATAACAAAAAGATTATTCCATCCCCCAAAAATATTACACACTTGAAATCATTGAATTGCGACGATATTTACTCTACACTTTATTACTTTTTATATTCAGATAAAATACAAAGCAAATAATTGCCAAAAATTATAAAATAGAACAATGCACATACAATTTTGAACCCTTGGTTTTGAAAAAAAAGATACATAGGGTTATGGGGTGCTTGCTAATACTGCTACTAATAATAATAATAATAATAGTAGTTATTTAGTTAGGTACTATTTTGTAATTACTTGGTCTAAATTCTACAATAATGGGTAAATTTATACTAATGGAGGAGATATCTTGGATTTCGGGCTCTTTCCAAAACCGGGCCCGGAGTCCATTATGAGGGACTGGAAATGGGCTGTACTGTACCATATCTTGGGAGCCCACCACTTCCCACCTGCAGAGACCACATGATGAAATACATACCAACTATTAGCCAACACTTCACTTTTTGCATTAATTATTATTTTAAAATGTATTTTAAGTATATTTAAATATAAAATTTAAAAATGACGTGTCATATATTAATTGGTTCTACTCCTACCTCAATTTGTTCACTAGATGATGGATCAAAATCAGCATCTCAAGTTTGGCAAGTTCATTTCCAGGACAGGAGTGGGATCCATTGCCAAATGGCATATAGGTATTGGGCCTTGGAGCAACCTGCATCCACACCCACCACAAACAAATTTAAATTAAACACCACCTCAAAAATTGAAAAAAGCAAAAAAAAAAAAAAAAAAAAAGAAAAGAAAAAAACCTCATTTATTTGCATTTATTACCTCTCTAGAAAGCTATGGAAATCCAATCAATAAAAAAGAAAAAAGAAAAAAAATATTTTCTTGATGGATCTTTTATCTTCTCATACCTCAAACCTATGTGGGTCAAAATTTTGAGGGTCACTGAAAAATTCAGGTTGTGAATATTTCTGAACAAGGGCATAACCTTCCAACCCTTTGGAATAAGATAACCTGCCCAACCAAAAATTAAAAAAATGAAAAAAGGCCCAAGAAATGAAAAAAATTAAAGAAGGTGGGCTATCCTGTCTAAATTTAGAAATGCACCTGTGAAATCTTACCGTTATATTCTACATCAACCACAGCTTCTCTGAAAGTAAAAGACACAATGCTTGCCATCCTTAAGCTCTCCAATATCACCTGTAACAGTTAAAAAACACACATGTCTACCATGAGGCATTCTTCGCTTACATATGTACTGGTCTGTCTGTCTCAGATGATGTTAATTTTATACATGTGATATGTATATAATTAACGAAGGATATATCATAATTGTACCTTATAAGTGAGTGGCATATTTCTAGTTTGAGTCCATGTCAAGTTCCTGTTTCCCTTGTCATTCGACAGGTAGATGGTCTTCTGTTCTGCCTGTAGTGATCAATGCCAAGACAAATTAACAAAAATTATTACATGAGATAGACATGGATGATTCCAGAGGAACGCGACATTAAATAGTAATACAACTGCTAGCTGCTCAATTACGTACCTTAACAGCTTCCAACAGTTTTGGATCATCACCGAGGTACTTGATGATCCATGTCAATGCACTGGCAGTAGTGTCTTGAGCAGCAAACAAAACGCCTATGATGTTGTCCGCTACCTGATCGTCCGACAGAGTCCGCCCCTTTTCGTCCTTGAAGTTGAGAAGATGGCCCAACAGATCATTCCCCAACAGCTTTTTCTCCTTCCTTTCACAGATGATCTCCCCAAGAATCCGACTTAGCCTTCTTCGGGCCTAAAAGAAGGCAGGAGGACCGCGTTGGGTCAAATTGGTGAACTAGCTGTAGCAGTATAGCTAGTATGTCTGATAAATAGTGGGATCGTTGGTGTATCTTGTTGTTTTTCTTACCATTAGAGCTTTTGTGGTATGCTGTTCCTGGTAGGTTTGTGGGAAGGAATTATAGCCTCTATCCACTATGGAATAATTCTCCTTTAGCTCTTCCTTTTGTTGTCTTTCCAAGTGTCCAAATATAGCTAAAATTCCCACTTCAAAGGAGAACTGTAGAAGACCATGACATGTATCAGAAAACACAAAAAAGTGTATTTAGCCTTAAAGAACCTCTTTTGATAAAGAAAAACAAATTCTTGCATGACCCCAGTTAAAAAAAAAAAAAAAAACATACGAAATATGCAATAGAGTCAGAATCCTGACTATTCATGAGATACTATATACAACACATCATAATTAAAACCCTTCCAAGAATTAATTAGTGACAGATACATGTACATACATACCTTCTTCATTTCTTGGAACGTGTTAGTGACCTGACCACTCAACCACGAGCCCAGGATGGAAACAGCTATGGCTTCGATGCTGGGGATTAGTTTCTTGATAGCCTCAGGAGAGAATGAGCTCTGTACGAGTTTTCTCAAATGGTTATGATACTCTCCCCGATGGAAAAACAGCGCAGCCGGCCCGATCATCTTCTCCTTGCTCTTCGGGTACGTGGGCTTAAACAGTTCAGCATTGGTCACCAGCACGAACCGCGCTGCCTCCGGGCTAGCTAACATCACGCAAGGGCACCCGAGGATGTGTGTCTTGAATACGTCTCCGTATCTACACCAACCATCACACACACACACACACATGATCATCAGACTATACTGCACATACATATACTATTTCTAGCAACGTTTGGACAAATTAGGACTCAGCTGATGAACCTCTTTTGCTTGTCGGAGAAGAACGCGTTGGGGTCCTTGGAGTACAACTGAAGTGTCTCCCCAACGTACGGCCAGCCCATCGAACCTGGGGGCAACTTGGGGTTAGCTTGTGCTTCCTGCTGCGTTTCTTTGATAAATGGTAGTAGAGAAGAGCGGAGAGAAAGAGGAGGATGTAGACTATGGTAGTCGAGAAAATATCCATATAAGTTAATGTTGAGAAAATTAGCTGAGGGTTCCTTCTGAGGTTGTTTGTAGCTATGGAGAAGGCTTATTGTGTATATATAGACATGGAGAGGACGGAAGTGGATTGCGACGGATGATGTGTGGAGACGGTTTACTAGACGTTAGGGGATCTCCTTAATTACCTCATATTATGGAATGCACCAGTGGGTGATTTATTGCACATGAAAATGTTCATGTGGACCACTTTTGCATTGTCATTAAAATGGAGTGAAACATATTGGTCCGTTTGGATTTTCTATTTTAAATTTTAGGGAAATTTTTTTGGGATAATTATTTATATCTTGATCTATGGTCTGTTTACACAAATTATTCTTATTTTTAGATAATTATACATACACCCATCAAATGTCAATATCATTTGCATAAACCACCTCTTATTCTTTTGAAAAATTACAAACACATTCCTTAAAGTGTTAGCATCATTACACAAAATTATTTATTTTTTATTGTTAGAAGTAGTTTTTGTAATTATGCAAAAGATAAAAATAGTTTGTGTAAATAGATCAAAGGTCAAGGGGTGTAGATATAATTATATATTTTATTTATTATAAATTAAAGTTGTAATATTTAATTATGATTTGTCATTATAGTTAAAAATAAACAGTCACATTAAATAGGTATTAATCACATGTGGTTACGTTTATTTGTTATGGTTTTAGTGATGGTGTCTAAAATATTTATCATGATGAATGTTTTTGTCATCGCTAAAAATCATGACGAATACTTTTGTCATAATGAATAAAGTCGATTTTATTTAACTCATAATAACGGAGATGTAAGTAATAGTAAATATTTTTTCTAGTGATTCTAATTAATATATATACACATTACGTGTACAAGATGACGTTATTTATTTTAATACATGTGATATAGTATGCGTCAAATGTAATAAAAAAAAGTACAATAGAATTTATAATAAAAAATTCAATCCGATGCTTGGAGAGCTAATTAACTGATTGCGACGAGAGATGAGCTGAAATATTTGCGTTTTCTGTTTTGAATAATTATATTACTATCCTGTTATTGCATTCAGAACAACAATTTTTAGTTCAAATTTGATTTTGTCGACAATTTAATTAATTTATGCAATTCTGAAAAAAATGACCTATCATATAATAAATTTACTAACATTCACAAAACCGTTCATTTAAATGCAATAAAAATAAATCTGAAACAAGAACTTTTGTTAATTGCAATAATTTACGATACAAAAATTATGATTTCATTGATGTTATATAGACTATCAAGTTAAGTACACTATACTACTTATGGGAAATTATTATTCATCTTTTTCCAGGTATCTCTATTGTCGTTTTTATTGCAATATTTGATAAAACAAACACTTTAATTGTAAGCGATGAAATTAATTATGCAAAAATGAGTTAATAGTTGATGAATTTAATAATACGATCGTTCCAAATGGATTTTTTATTCTTCTTGTTAATTTATATATATATATATATATTTTTATATACGGAGACAGCTCATAATATTTTTCATCCACTCTCACATAAATCAATTAAAGAAATTCCACGAAAAACTCGAATAAAATGCATTATTCATAACCTGTAACTGAATTTTAATTAATTAATTAATTAATTATAATATAATAATAATAATTATTATTATTATTATTATCGTAGGCTTCCATCACGCTCTCCAACGCCCATTATTTCCACCATAAATCTTCCATGGAATTAGTACAGTATTGGATTCGGCTATCTACATACAGACACGTGCCCGGTGCTCATACAACTCCCCTCCCCCAGTGAAGGCTCCACTGCCACTACCAGTGATGGGGAGTAACAGAGTAGGCAAAGGGATAGGGGACAATACACAGGCATACGCATACGCCACCTTAAAAATCTATTTCTTTTGATAAAATATATTTTTTCATTTTTTTTAAATATATTTAACTTTTGGTTATATATATAATTGTCATTTCTTTTAGGAAACATGTATGAGTTATCGGTTTTATTATATTTATTATGTATCTACTATATATATATATATTGATTTATACTCTATTTTTAATATAAATTCTTCACTTATTAAAAAATAATTTGATGATGATTTAATGTGTTTGATACTAAAACATATCGAAAATAATATAATTATTCAAGGCATGATGGATAATTTTATCCAATCAAGGGGGTAAGTATCATATTTATTAGTTTAGGGGGGTAAATATTACATGATGAATAGTTCTGGGAGGCAAAGTGTATTTTAGCCTATTTAATATTTATGCTATTTGTCTAATTATATTTTTCATTTACATATTATTATTTGATTAATTAAATATTTTTTTGCAATCATGCAAGTTTAATTATTATGTATGAATCAATAATTATATTATTTAGTGGAAGCATAATTAAATTAACTATATTTTTATATGAAATACTAATTGAAATAAAATTTATTATCTTTTGGAAAAAAAAAATTAATAGTGACAAACAACAAGTGAAATAGTAAACAAAAAAGATAGTATCTTTTTAGCAGATATGGACAAAATAGTTTTTATCAATTAAATTTATTATAAAATTAATTTTCTTTAAATAATATTCAATTTAGTTTTTATCTATTTTTTACTTTTTTTGCTGATATTATCCACTTTTAATTCTACTAAAACTTTCTACTTCTTTTACAAAAATCACTTATTTAAAAGCACAAGATTTACAAACACTCCCTAAAATTACCTTTGAATTATCAATCTACATGAGGGGAAAAAAATGAAAAGAGCAGAATGGTAAATTCCACACGGTTAATTCTGAAAGCTTTAATTGCAAATCAATGAGCCGGCGTGCTTGCATGGATACGGACAGTGCAGTCCAGCTCATGCACACTTGCGCTCGGAACACTTTCTAGATCCAACGGCCAGCACGTCACGTCATCACATCTGATGGACCAACGTCGGTGATGCGAAGATGTGAACATTCGCGAGTGTGGGACACCCACCGTACGCTGTGACCTAGTAGGGGATCTGGGACCGACACGTGGCCTGGTCCATGACCCCAGGACGAGAATGGCCCCCCGTTATGGTGTGGGCGAGACTACAGAAGATTAGCATAGTTGCCTGATTTAGAAACATGTCGGCCGCACGATTTTCCGACAATGGCTACTTTGCCAAAGCTCCCACTGTTGCCTGCCCACTTCCAATGGGGAGACTTTCCCACTTCAGTAGGGAAATTCTAACATCTTCTTCGCTTACTCTATCACCTGATTGGCTAGTTTGGTCAACTCTTACGTCTCATTGGACCTTTTATTTTTATTTTTGTTAGTATATACAGATGTGATGTAGATCAGATAAACCGACTTCACTACAAATTAAACTCTCTTTCCGTAATTTGGTTTCTTACATCATTTTGATGTATCAAAATATCAAAAATCAAACTAATTAATTATTATTAATTAATTATAACACATGCTCAAAGAGATACACAAAAAAACATAATTGTTTATGTATCTATCTTTAGTTTTAAGTGAAGAACATGTGTTTTATTTTTGCATTAACTTTCATGTAAAATGAAAATATATTTGATTTAATTGATGAAATTAGATTTATATTGTATTATGATGTTAAATAAAAATATATGAACCAACGTGTTTTACTTTAATGAAATTTATGATGTCAAATTAAAATATTTCAAATAAAAACATATACAAACAGACATGTTTTTGATTTAATGAAATTGTGTGTTATATTAAATTGTAATGTCAAATCAAAATATTTCAAACAAAAATATATATATATACCATAAAACATATTTCATTTTAATTATTATTCCAAATATTAAAACTAAAAATAAAAGCATAAAGAAAACAACCTGTAATATTCTAAGAATTTAAAAGGATTAAATGCAATTTATCCTCTGTAATATGTGAAATGAGCAAATCCCCCCTATGTGAAAAAAAATCAACAAATTATTTCCTATATTTAAAAAAAATACATCAAAATTACCTCCTATCAATAGTTTAGATAGGGGATATTTGCTCTTTTTTTTTCAAAGCACAGAGATGATTTTTTAAAGGGTAAATTATATTTTTTTATGAATTTAAAGCCATGACTTATTTATTATAAAATTTTAATTTTATCACTCGAATAAAACATAGTTGATAGAATGGGGTGCAACTTCAATAATATAGATGGTCCTTTGATGAAAGTTGATACACAAATTTTCTTTTGGTACTTATCTAATTTATAAGTTTTGTGCGACCGAACTTTCTAGCTTCTTTTTTTTTTTTAAAAAAAAAAATTTGCTTCGACTGTTAACTTTTAAAAGCAAAAAATGTAATTAAAACTAATTAAGAAAAAGAAATACTTTGTCCCATCAAATAAGAACTTTAATTTTACAATTACTTACTAAACGAAAATGAAGATTCTCCATATACATAAATTAGGTTTAAATAGATGTTGCATTTTGGAACTGTGCATGAAATGCATTTACTCCAAAATTATAAAATAGGGTTTAATGCAATTTACCCCTTATAATATTATAAATGAGCAAATTACTCTCTTATGAAAAAATATAGATTCAAACACTTAATAAACCTAATATAATTACAAGAAAATTTACCAAAAAAAAAAAAAAAAAAGAAGAATGGACCAAATACTTTAAATAATAAACTCTTTATTCGGGGTTGAAACTAGTTGACCCACCGGTCCCACCTCGGTGATATCATTATAAAATTCGGCCATCCAATCTCCATACAATCAACTGTTATCGATTTTAGAATTATGTCACTTTGATGTGATTGATCCATGTACCCAATAAAATACCCCACCAACTCTAGATCTCAAGTAATCGATTAACAATATTTAATATGCAGAACCCTATTTTCTAATGAACTTTAGTTTATTGACTTAGGCACGGAAAAATTATTATTAACCGAATCCATACATTACACTAATTGTGTTTGTGAATGTAGGATGAAAAATTGAAGGTGGGAAGAATACATGGCATGAAGTGGAAACATGATTCTCGAAGCTTGTACAATGTTAACGTTTCCTAGCTAAGATCTATATAGATGTGCGAGTGGGAGTGGGAGTGGGAGTGGGAGTGCGTGGTGTATGAATGTTAGGTACGGATGCTTGGATAGCTAAGGTTTGGTTAAAGATTGAGATGCCTTTGCAGGGTTCTACCCTTTTTCCATACTCATTCATCCTCCACCCATTCACTATACTCCCAGCATGGCAAACAACACAAATCTTTGAAAGAGAATATAGCCCAGATATGGAAAACCAGAGTACGGCACACGGCCCTTCTATTTTCAGTAGGTTTCGACACGTACGCCCACCACTCCACCTAAATTTCATTATGGTCACATTTTTACCAAGTACCTATATTTTATTGTTAAGGAATAATATTTTTTAGGGATAAAAATGCAATTTAGCCCTGTGTTTTTAAAAGTGCGTAAAATACTCCCTTGTAAAAAAAACCTTCATGTGATTTGGAAAATATAGCAAAACACCCCTCTATGTTATAAGTGTATTACAAGCTCCAATTATATATTCTTTTAAATTTTATAATTAGAAAATAATATTTTTATCTTGTATTGACATAGTTAGATCTTATTTTATATAAATGAATGATTCAAATCTTGTTTATATTATTTAAATATATAAATATATTTGAAATTATTATATATATTTATATATATGTATATAATATTTATACTATTGATTTCGATTGATATTGATGAATTTCACGAGAAATTAAGTACAAAATACAACTTTCTATAACAATTACATCACTAAGTTGATATTTTCAAAGTAAAAAACAACCATGAATAGATAAAGCACATAAACACGAGTATTATAGAAACATTGACCTGAATAACATTTGCGGCGTTTACTATCAAAATAAGCCACATAGTAGGAAAAAAATGCGGCAAAAAGTGGGAAAGAAATCCAAAGAGCACACGCCTCTGGTTGAAGCAGCAAGCACGCTTTTGGTGTCCACTGGAGGGGAGATACGCAATAATTACACAAATGTATATTATCCACTAAAGAGGTGGGGGTGGCGGATTTGGAGATTCGGCTCAGCATCTCCAAGATATGGTCATATCCCTCCTCATAACTGATAAGCCACAAAGATGTTGGGGATTTATTTTATACTGTGTACGTACCCTCCTCCCTCATTCCTTTCAATCATTTTCTCTCCCTCGAATTGGTATGCCACAACTGTTTCATTTCTTTGTGCCACGATTCCAGGTCCTAAGTCGGGTTAGATCCAATTTGATCAAATCAAATCAATCACAAAACAAGTGTAATACGGTTGTTATATGATTAGTCATTCTTTTTTAATTGTACACCAATCGCATTATAAGATTATTGTACTTGCAATAACATTAATTCATGTTTGCCTAGTAGATCTGAATTAAAATTTTCCTTTTTAAGGAATAATCAATTACACAACCAAAATTGATTTTTCCCTCTATTTAATAACCATAGATCATATTATTTTTTCAAAAACTAAATTATTGTTTTCAAATAACTATGACAATGGGGAAAAAATGTCAAGTATTAGGACTTTCCATAAGCTTTATGACGTGTGTATGGAGTTATTTTATCTGAAAAAAAAGTAGAGAATTTTGAATAAGTGGTGATAAAAACCAAGAGGATGTAGTGATATGATATCCCTGTAACCAAACAGCTATATATATGGTCCCTAAAGTATGTGCTTCCTTCCAGATACTGAGAATGATGCCAATATCTGCCTAATTTAGCCAAACGAGGGATAATATGAAAACCCCGTTTTCACCCCTTTGCCAAAATACGCCTAAAACAGCGACCCCCCCTCCCCGCTTTCAATCATTCTTTTCCACTTAGTGGTGCTCAATTAGATGACGTGGTCAACTTATAATCTAACTTTTTTTTATTTTTTATTTTAGAAGATTCCCGGCATTCATTATGCTAGGTTAAAACTAATTATTCCTTGTGCCATGTTTGATTGAGATTTTCGAAAACATCCCTTCATGCGACATTTCTGGATTGAGTGATAACCGTAAGTTTGTTCATGTTGTTTATAAGTTATACGTTCTGGCACAATTTATATCACTGTTGAGACTTGTCTCTGGTTTTCAACATGAATGCTATATTGAAAATGTTGTGACTTGTCCCTGGTTGAGTTATTGTGGTCCCACTTAGTAGGAAATAAAGGTCTTGCGAGTGCTAAAATTTCTCTCTTCATAATAAGATGTTTTTTCAATATTATAAAATTTTGTCTGTAAGACAATACTTTTTTGTCCGCAATGTGTAAATACATGTTACATCAATGAAAACGTATTCCAAAGATTACATGCCACGTGCATGAAAAATGTATGCTGGAAAATTTCTAACTGAATATTAAACCTTTTTCCTATGACATATAATTTGCAAATTGAATGATTCATGTCAATCAATAATATGACTCATATTACGTTAATATATATACCATACGGTATAATTGGACACTTTTTTCAAATTTGGTCCATATAAAAGAAATTGAATATTGAGTGATGTCTCGACTATTCCTGCATTGATATAATGTGTAACTAATTGTAACCGAATGAAACTATAAGGCAAGGGAATGTACGTGGCAGCCAGCAGTTGACAGTGATTCTTAGCTCTGTAAGAATTCTAACAATTAATACAAACACAGGACTTGATATCATCGTTTTTGTCTCCTTTTCATGTTTCCTGAAAATGGTCGCAAAAATATATAGAATCATGTGGAGCAGTGGTAAAGGGCAGAAACTTGACAACAACGTATGTGGCTGTCCGACGTGGTCTGGAACCTGAGGGACGAAGATTTGCAGCAACCTCGCTTTCACATCTCCTTACAATATCTCAATTGTGTGCACGTATGTCTTCCGCTGCCCACAACCCTCAAACGCTCAACCTCCTTATTTATAACAAAGACCATTTTTGATTTCATACAATGTATGCAGACCATTTACAATAAATGTATGCGAGTTTGATGAAGGGAAATGGTATTAGTTGAGTAGCGAATGATGAAGTTTGGTCTGAATCTCATAAATTGATGAGTGAGAGTAAGGCGTTGAAAGTTGAAACCAACAAATGAATGAATTTTGGTTGAAAAAACAAGGAAGGATGTCCGTCCGGCAACCAACGCTCTTCAATTCACTAGACACTAGTGTTTGTTCTCTCCATCCAAAGAAAAACAAACAAACATGCATGCATTTATATCTATACTAATACTATTATTCATTAAGAGTAGAGGAGTTAGAGTTTTTTTATTTATATATTATATATATATATTGATTAAATGGACTCTATTTAAACAATAATACTAAGATGTCATCTTTCTCTCTATTTCTGCTTGTGCTGTCCAAACATGGTAGTGTGGTTTCACTTAATATCTGGTTCCAATTATAATGGGCCCAAGTCCAAGTGAATATGGATTGTGATCAAGCTCATTTGCATTTATGTGAATTCGCGTAATACTAAATTAGAGAATGGGCCTTTGTTGAAAGTTAAGCCCAATAAATTTGTCCCAAATAAGAAGAGAATACCAGATGCAACGGAACAATGGATTGGATGAAGTTGGGCTTGTGGTTTTCCTAGTCATCAACCACAAGAGATGAAGGATCTTGCCATAATACCATTTGGTGCATGAATATAATAACCCAATTTTGTTTTTTACCTAATTAGATTTAATCAAATCAAATTATTTAAATCAATCATAGAGAAAATATGATATATATATATATATATATGTGTATTATGTGATTGGTTATTTTGATTGAACTATACATCAATTACAATGTAAATATATGGACTTTATTTTATAATTGATTTAGTTCGAGAAAAACTAATCCAAACTAAAATGTTTCCATCATCAACCCACTTAGTCACTTTTGTCTGAGTTTAAGGATAAAAAGGAAAGGGAAGAAAAACAAAGCATTGTCTAAGAAAATTAACAGTAGTAAGCAAATATATATATATATATATATATATATGAAAAAGTAGAGTAGTTGTACATGATGCTCTCATCTCAATCCCCACGCACCAAAGAATTTATTCTCTTCCTTGCATGTACTTCTAAATTCACAAATAAAATCCAACGTGTTAGAAAAGTCCATTCCATGAGATTGCATGCTTCTCTTTCCAGCATTACGGCCTAAATCATCTCACTCCCAAAACCCACCTCTTTTACCTTCAGCATGCCACTACTTCAAAGTCATGTGATCAATCTTCACTCTCTTCCCTCTCTCTCGGGACTGCACCGAACTTCTCTACCAACAACTCCACCACCAACGGCACGAGCTCATCGCAAGGCACAGCTTTCTTGTAAATATCTCCCAAATGCGAGTCGCTCCCGATTCTCCCCCCAAGATATACGTCGGCCCCTTCCACTACTTTCCCGTCTTTGTCTCTCGTCATGCATCCCATGAATCCAATATCAGCCACTTGCACTTGACCACAAGAGTTGGGGCAGCCGGTCCAGTGCATTCTCACTGGCTTCGTGACCGAAACGATTCTCTGCACCTCCTCGGTCACCTTTAGAGCTCGTGCTTTTGTCTCGATTATAGCCTGCCCGCAGAATTGGTTGCCTGTGCAAGCTACCAGGCCTTTCATTAGGATAGGTGGTTCGTGGGAAAACCGGTCCTTGAGGAGGGGCTCCTGAAGAAGTGCTTCAACTTTTGAGTTCTCGATGTTTGGAATGATGATGTTTTGCTCGACTGTGAGCCGGAGCTCGCCTGAGCCGTACGTGTCAGCCAAACGTGCAAGCTCGTCCATGTCGTCTGCCTGGACTCGGCCAACTGGGATGTGAATGCCAACAAAGCTGTAGCCTTTCTTGCTTCTGAGGATGAACTCCGAAATAGTCTCTCCTCTCCCACTGGCTCTGGACCAGGTCTTCTGAAGATGCTCTCTCCAATTGCTGTTGAGGCATTCTTTTCACAACTTCTTCCCTGAATCCTTCGATGCCCTGCATCATCCAAAAAGAATCAAATTTAGTTCATATTTAGTAAACACAATGATATTGCTATTTGTTAGCTTAGCACATCATTCACGAGAGGATTGATGAGAAGAAGAGCAAGAATCACTCACAAGCTCAATTAGCCACATCATTCTTGCTTTCTGCCTGTTTCCTCTTGCACCAAGATCTCTGAAAGCTTCGAGTATGGCTTTGCAAACGGGAAGTATGTCATCACCTGGAACCCATGCATCAAGAGGGATTGCCTCCGCACATCTCTTGGTGCTGAAGAACCCGCCCACAAGAGATTGAACCCGAAGCGTCCGTTCTTTGTTGCTGGCATGTATGCAAGGTCATTGATGTGCGGGTGCTCGTATAGATCGTGTGATCCTATCACACACACATTCCACTTCCTTGGCCTGCAAAAATTATACCAACATGAATAAATATGTTTCTGGACTCTTTGTTTTACTTCTTCTCCCATTCTTTTGTTTTTCTACTTAGAAATGCGCACAACTTACAAGTTGGTAAAAGCAGGATTGCCACGCGAATTTGCAGTAATGTATTGAGAGAGCAAATTATTATAAGGCCTTGTATCAACGATTTCATGTGGATCAATCCCGGCAAGAGGGTTTCCTACTGGATTCCTCACATTGTCCATGCCACTCTGCAAGCTCGTCAAGCCGACTTCATCAAGACCTTTTAGAATCTCCGGCACATCAGGCAAAACGACTCCACGAATTTGCCAATTTTGCCTTGTAGTAACATCAGCACACCCATCCTTCCCGTATTTCCTGATAACGCTGGCCAAATACCGAGTCTGGGCACTCGTCGTCACGCCATTCGGGAGCTTAAGCCGCATCATGAATCGACCATCTGATTATCAGCAGCAAGACACAACTTCAGATCATACCCCACAAACAGGATGAATGTTTACCAAATTACATCTTCGATTCACATTCGTGGAAATGAAACAATGACTTGAATTCACAATGAGATTGATTCTGACGCTGTATGTATAACTGTATATTCTACTCCTCCATCAATTCAAACAACTTCAGCAAAACAATCACTCCAGATAAAGTCAAATCAGCCTATAACAGCTAATTGTAGTTCTATTCTGAGATCTGCTCAAATCAATTGCCTAAGTTATTTTCACCAATTACTGAAAACAAGCAAGATTCAATAAAAAAATAAGCACATATCATAGCTGATATCATCTATGCAGACAAGAGAAAGTCCAGTACTTACACTGATGCTTCCTCCTGTGGAAGAGACCAAGCCATTTAGCCTCACATCAATATCATCCTTACTCAGCTTTGATTTCTCAATCTCCTCAAGAGACATTTTCGCTAACTCTTCGATCCCATTTTCCATGAACAATTTCATCGGCTCCTTCTCAATCTTCACCTTCTCCTGAGGATTTGTCCCTTGCCTGAACTTCTCCTTCAGCACAAAGTACCCATCCTTCTCTTCCACTCGAGGCTCCAGCCTCTCGGCGTCGACTCCTGCAGCCCCGGATGCGGGTGCGGCCACCGTCTGCGGCGGGGTGGCCTGAAGTCTAACGCTCTTGAACCTATTACTACTATTTGGCAATGAAGGTGCCAAGAACTTAACAGAAAGCGATGACATGCTGAGAAACAATCAAGAATAGTAAAAAGCTAGCTAGCTGCTGCGGCGGCGGCGGTGGTGGAGGTTGAAGAAAGAGGTTTGCAGGGTGGGGGGGAGGGGAATGAACCTCTTAATAAGAGGGTGTGTGTGATCAAGTAATGGACTCTTGAATATAGCTAAAGGTCATTTCTCTATGCATAGGTGACAGTTGATGCGTTTTGACAGAAATATCCCTGCCGTTCGTTATTCTACCGAGTGTGGGACCAGGGCAGTAGTATGCAGCCAGGCCACTGCGGGGTTATTTCGGGGAAAATCGTATATTAGGAGGATGAGTTCATGGGGTGTGGCGGTGGTGACGCTTGGAGATAAGGAAAACGAAGAGGCTTCGCTTCACCTCACCTCAGCCTATAATTCACACATGTCTGGTCCTCTCACCACTCCCTTTGGCTTCTTTCTCTTCCTTGTCCGCCCACGACACAAATGGGTTACTCCCAATTTTTCTATTTTATTTTATGCTTAAATTACAAAAAATCACTCTTAAAATTTAGCATAATTAGAAATAACATTTATTATTTATAAAATTATAAATACTCCTTATTTTAACTGCTCTAACAACTAACTCAATCTATTAATTTCTGTTAGTTTTTTATATATTTTTATGATAAATCAATCAAAATGCCCTTTTGAATTATAACTTTAATTTTATTTATTTTTTCCATCCACTCGTCCAAGTTTTTTATATTTTTTAAAAAAATAAAAAATACAAGAAGAGCAAAGTTGACAATTTTATACCTCTATTAAAAATAACATAATTTTATCGAATAATTCTTTAAACAACTAGAAAATATTCATAGATATGTCAAATTTCAAAAGAATTCGTTGCAATTATATATCATTATTCGTAATATGACTATGTATTTCCATACACTGCCCACCGTCCCAAACTATGAATTACATGCGTGTGTAATATATTAGTGAAGATAAAGAGCAAATAATAAGCAGGCAAAATTGTCAAAGTGGGCTTGAAAGAATATTTGATCTTTCAATAGTATCAAAAAGCATTCGGCATTCAAATTGTTGCTGTACATTACATGTCATGTTATAAATTAGAGTTTCACAGTAAAAATAAATAAATAAATAAATAAATACCCAAGTCAAGAAAGGTCCTATATTTTGTTTGTATAATAATACAATTCATTATCAATTAAGGGAATCAAACTTACGTTAGGAGTCTTCATGATTAAGTTTCTTCTAATTATAATTCTTATCAATTGATTTATTGTTTATCTATTTATCAAATTTTTTATTCCACACCACACCACGTTATAATATTATTATATATATATATATATATATATATATATATATATTTGAATAATTGTTTATTTTGTATTGTACATCAATTACATAATAATGATATTAGTATATTTGTTATGTAATTCTTCCTTTTTAAAAAAAAAATTGTACACTTGGTATATGATTAATTTCGATATGAATTTTGAATTGAATGTGGAAGAATATCCATTATAGTAGTGGCATAAAGAGTTGATAATATTGTTTAGGGTGAATAAATAAAAAGGTTGAGAGTCACATACTTTTGATCATCAGTTGTAATTTAAATGTAGAGCAAATGGGTCAAAACTGGGAATGGGCTTACCGGAAAGTGAAAGGTCAAGAAGACTCAAAGAGACACATCGCCCCATTTCTCTAACCTAATAATATAATAATAATAATGCTAATCCACAACTTCCCCCATTCTCCTCAAACTTGTGGCGCCTTCGTTTTTACTTCCCTTTCACTTTCACCTCTTTTTCCATATTTGCTCCTTTTTCATCTATAAAAACATTCAATTATGTTAATATTACTTACAATGATACCCCCATCAAGATCCACCTAAGAATTGAATTTTCTTTTCATATTTTTTTATATAGGATAATTTGTTTATTTACAATATCACATGAGGTAAATTGCATTAAATCATCAAATCAGTACAAATATTAATATGTATTGGTATTTTTGGTTGGGAGTGTAAAAAAGAAATACACCTGAATTAAGATCCAATTCGGAGAAAATAGAATACAGCTCATAACAAGGTGAAGTCCACTAGGAGAGGAGAGAGGACTAAGCTATTTCAACTAAAATATACACACAAAAACTAAATACTAATCCTACACTGGGATCTGCATCTACATGTGCCCTACTCTACACATCATCCCTAACATTAACTATATATATTCTTTCTTACATTATTTTTTGCAAATAAAAATTAAAATTAACGAACACATATTTTTCTCTAATTGTCATTTTTATTTTAGTTTAGTTTATTGACATATATTAATCCTGTTATAATTGTAATATTTTGCCAAGTAATTTTTTAATAACAATTTTGAAATGACATGAAGTTAACAACTGAGGAAGATAACATGTACTTCAATGTGTGGTCTAAAAAAATAATGAGATTTTGGTGTGTATTAGAAAGTCAAGAAAGTTTTAATTCAAATTGGATTTAATGTACACTTTAGAAAAAAAAATGATTAATTATATAATACGCATACGCAATTAATTTAGCTCGATCAAAAAAAAAGATTTCAGAAAGTGGAAATTGCTTCAAATATAGTAGTAAGAGAGGGTAATCCGGGAAGTGGAGAGATGCCGACTGGGACTGGACTACTGTTGCAGATTTTATCTCCTTTTCCGATCTCCCAATTACTATTACAAACCGCTCTCAATCTCATCCTTCGTATGTGCCAATTTTGCAGAATTTTATTCTAAATTTAACACCGACAACATATTCTATTTAATTAAATCAAATCAATTATATTTTAAGTATTATTGACATATCTTTTAAATTGCATACCAATTACATTACTTCTGACTTCAAAACCAAAACCCTTCACATTAACATTCTTACCCGAATATTCAGTGTTCATGATCTGGATGTTTACATGTCGTGTAATCGTAACAGAGCTAATTAAGCAGGAAAAAACAGTGACCTTCATGCTCAATTGTATATTGCCATGTCTAACACAAACGAATTCTCTGCTTGATGATGAGGGTGAAGTTATGAACACCCCAACCCCATTCTTCTGCCACTACATGGGGGATCAGTATATTGAGTGAAATTAATGGATACAATGTGGGCAATTAGGAGAAATTAAAGACGAGAAGCGCGCCCCAAGAGTTAACCTGCCTGCAAAAGTGAGGCCAAGAAGAGTGTGGAACAGTGCGCACCCAGTTGAGACCCCAGCTGCTGCAATTGGACAAATCCAGATCAGTCTATACAAATATGACTTCAAACTTGGCGCAGGGGTGGCTCTCTATGTGATTCCTGAAATCAGAATCTCCTTTGAATCTGAAGGTGTACAATGCCTGCCTCTGTGTCATTCCAACGGGGTATATTCTGTGGAGTTTGAGCTCGTTCCCACCCCTAATGCTCTCTGGCCTCTCGGGTTTCCATACGGGTAAGTGTTTCAGAGACTTAAACTTCAATAAAACGGCAGATGATAAGGCCTCCAGGGTCAAGTTGTCTGACCTGCATCAAGAGAAGGGAGATGTGTTAAAAGGAATGAAGAGTAAAATGCAGAAACACTGGATAGTTCAAATTCATTGTAATGACAGTGATACATCAACTAAAATCTCATTGACAAAAATCACCAGCTTTCATGCATACCATTTGTACAATAAGCAATGACCATTCAAGTTCAGTGTTTCTCTCGAGTAGCATTCATGTGATATAAACTGTTTCAGGATTTCCATGATAACCAATAGATTCAAGTAGTAGAAAGAGACTAGATATGGAAAATAGCCAAACCACTGTCACACACAATATATATATACCTTAAGAAAATCGATTCCATGTCGAACCTCCCTCTTTCTCTTACATATATGTGATATACAGTGTTTGAGCCACTGGAACACTTGCAGGGACGTTTTTGAAATTCTGGACTCTTTTCATCTTTCTCCTGGATCTTGGTTGCCAAGTGAATGCATAAACGACACGATGAGTGTACTGCGGCCATATCTACAAGGGCCTTGAAAGAATCAGATGGCCCCTCAAACTTCCACCTAAAGCAACAAGAAACAACATGAGTCGGCGTCGTAGGTATCAACAAAGTTATCCATATATTTTCAAGTTCAACGCAAAAGACAAACTGTCAGCATATTAATTCAGTTTCATATGTTCAAATAGGCACATTCACTACTCAATAGTAATGCGAACCTTAATGTTTCATTGTATGCACCAGGATTTTCAGCAAGATACTTCATTGTCTTGGCAACAGAATCAACATCTTTCACCTCCTTGATATGCAAGATCGAACCAGGATTAGGAGCAAATTCTTCGATATTTGGAGCGCCCACGACCACAGGAACAGCTCCTAAAATGTATGATGAATGCCTTCAGTCAGAAAACAGCATCATAAAGTTCTTCAGAAGTAACACAAACACAGACATATATAGTTCAACAACAAAGGATGGAGTAAGCAGAAATGTAATACATTACCAGCTACAAGAGACTGGAAAAACTTTTCGGTAACATAATCCTCCTCATTGGAGTTCTCAAAAGCCAAGCTAAACTTGTACCGCTTTAATGTTTCCACTTTGTCCACTGGAAATATGAAATAAGAAGCGTGTATGAGTTCTTTATCTTTGCAAATATAATTAATATGAGTTCGCAAAAAATGTATATTTAAATTGATCGAGAGAATTAAATAGCAATTCCAAGGTTTAACCAAAAGATCCACAAATTCACCTCTTCCATCACGGTTTCGGTGGCAAGTCCCATAAGAATCAATTTTAATATTTGCATTTTCAAGCCCAACCAGAGCTTGTAAACGAAAATTCCGGGCACCACAGTTAGAAATGAAAGCAGCAGCAAGAGCACTTTCGGTCTTTGGTTGAACTGGAGCCATTATATCATATTCAGCCCAGGAGAAATACCCCACAGGCACATCTGACGAAAGGCTGGTTGTCATAACAACATCATATCCCTTCCTGCGATGTAAGAAAACAATCAGTCAGAATTAGTTTCATGTGGTGTAGAAGTGTGAATGGTAGACCAGCTAAAAGATACCTACAAACCATAAAGGATGACAAGGAAAATCAAATTATCTTTTTCAAAAAGTTGATGAAGCACTCACACAATAAAAGTTGAGTTTACATCCAACAGGAAATAATGCTACACTCTAGCCATAGTTACTAAAACCAGACTCCATGATTTCAGAGAACAAAAAGAATCTGGATTAAAATTGTTAACCAATTGGAAAGTTATCCCAACTTCAAATGTAGAGTGAGCACAAATATTAAGACCACGACAAATTTACTGGCTTACTGAATTATCTTTACTAAAACAGTCTAAAACTACAAGATAAGAAAAGTAAACATCTTAATTATCAAGATAAATGGAAAACTAAGATCATATTGCATGGTATGATCCTCTAATCATCCCAAAAAGAAGATACTTGATACTACATCGTCCTCAAATAATCATATTAGCTTCTCTGTTACGATCTTAAGGCATCGAAAAACAATCAAAGGTAGGGCGCACCACCCTTGCAACCCAGATTTCAACCGGTTATTTGAAATGATAAATTTTGGTTTAAAGAAAAATGCCCAAAACGTGATTTGCATGAGCCATCACTTACATTTGTGCATTTCAACTGCCTAATAACTAATACGGCCTCCAGCTCATATTCAGAACATGACAAAGACTATAACCTGGGAGACACATGACAAATTCTGCAGTCTTTTAAAAAAAAACCTTCTCTCTCGTTCTTCTATTTGTATTTTGTTAATATAAGGATCAGAAACTCCTGACGAAGCATAATGCAAGCAACATTTTCTGGATTCCGCCTAAAAGCACATATGAAGTTTACTAGAATGTTATAAACCATTCGTTGAACCCAGTGAGAAAATAACCAGAATGTGGGTCTTGATTTACTATTGCTCGGAAGATAAGCAATATGTAGTAAGAAAGCCTATGGATATGGCTATAGACAGGAAAAAGAGGCAAAAGCCACCATATTTTGTGCTTACCCACCGTCGTGCCATAGCAATATTATTCTCAGCATAATAATGAAGCTGACTCCATGGACCTAAGCACACTTGCAGTGCCGGGTTCTTGAGGAAGTCCGAATGCAGCATCAGGCTTCTTATGAGCTTCAAATCCAAACTTACATCCAACTGCACAGTTTTTCCACTCCTACAGATTGCATTATATAAGTCAAAAGATGTAATGTTTCATAGTAAGGCCCCCATAACGGCGGAGATACATTAGCACAACAAATGCAGGCCAACGAACAGGGAAACCACTCAGAATCCATTTGGAATGCATTATAACTATTGGCATGGTCATCAGATTTCAATCATTCCTCCATAAAATCTGGTGACTCATGTAATCTGAAACACCCAATTCTCTCACATTAATTAGCCTTGTATCCTATTCCCTTTTCTCATAACAAGTAATCAATGATGTTAAAACTCAGCTAAAAATCCAATTTGGCTTGTTATAATAAATGATAACAGACCTTTAGAACAAATGTCAGGAAGACATAATACCAAGCTACAAAATGGATAATACTTCGCATCAACTATCCACTTAACAATAAACCACCCATAACTTCTCAAACAATAAAGGAAGGAATCTAGCAACTCCCACAAGCGGAATAACTTGAATATCCAGGATAAAAGGTACCTCATCAGCCCCATGTACCAAAATTGGGTCTTTCTTGAAATCTCTAGAATAAGGACAGAGTCCACCTTCCCCAACCATGCTTCACAGCTCTCCTCATGTCCGGAGACCGGATCGTGACCTGACCCGGCATCTTCGATTGACGGGTTCGATTGAGTGAAGCCGTAGAAGGAGTCGGCCCATGAGTTGACCAAGTCAGCGTTCTTGACCATGTCAAGCCGCCCCAAGAAGGCGATCTCCCCTATGACCACCAAGCCCACCAAAATAGGTAGGAAATTGGACCATCTTTTCTTGTTCGAATTTGAAGGAGGAGGAGGAGGAGGAGGAGGAGGTGATGAATAAGAAGTCGATGGGACATCGGGATACAACTCGTCGCTTCTGGGGTGCTGCTGTCTATGGTTAGCAGTAGCCATGATCTTGGATTGACAATAAATTACTGAACTAAAAATTAATTAAAAGAAGAAAAAGTTGTGATGCTTATGAGAATACGGATGGTTGTCCCGAAAAAGGAGTGAGAATTAAACGAAAATAGTGAGTGTGTGTGTGCGTGTCTGAGATAGAGAAATGGTTTTAGGAGTGGGACAAGCACAGGGGTCTGTATTTCAGTTGGTCGTAAAGAGTGAATATGTTGAAGAGGACGCCCCCATCAAAAGTTCGAGAGGGTTTAGCATGCTGCCTGTTGGACTCAAACCCCACCTGTTTTCGCTGTTGTCCTATGTCTTTGCTTCGGGGGTTTTACTTAAGGTTTTACGGATTCTTTTTTTTCTCTTTTTTGTACGTGGGGTATGCAAGTTTATGGGGGTATTCTTTTTATTTACACTCACCCACTCAATACACACGTTTGCAAAATAGGAAAATTTTGTAGTTAAATTATTGGATTGTCCCTCCTCAAGAAAACATTAAAAGGTTCGTGATTGAGTGTGTGTTTTATTTTGTTATTTTATTTGTTTTTCATAAGGATCTTTTACTCACGATTTTGTTTTGTAGAGATTTTTTTGTTTAACATTTTAGAATTTCAAAAGAATTTTTAATGTTAGTGGCACTGTCAGAATTTTCAACACCCAAGGATAAAAGACCCATATATATACTATATATGTTATGTATGAATTACTAAATTAAAAAAATACGCCTCGGTTTCAAAATTTCATCATATGTTCTGCAATTGTAAGGTTTTTCTAGAACGTTTGCCAGAATAAACTAGAAAATGTAAATGAAAAATCGAAAAACCTACTTGTGATATGAATAAATCAAGTGTATGACACCCAATTATGGGTTCACTGTTAGATTCTGAAAGCATAAGATATGATGATGCTTATTGGCAACTACGCACACAACAGTAATATATAGTCCGTCCCTCAGCCATTGATTTATGATCATACTTCACTTGGGAGGCAAGCTTTCCCATAATTAAAAAATACAACTAAACCACTTTATGTAATTATCTACCACACTGCAAATTAGCTTTAAAGTTTAAATATAAAACAAAAAGCAGAAGGCTTCAGGTTTCATGATTTACAACTAACACATGATACCTGTAGGATAGCAAATAGGTTCATCTAACAAGGGACAAGACAACAAAAACGGTTGGCTGCTCTTGTCTACCACGTCCACCAAGACTAACTACATCTAATCTGACTGCAAAAATTTAAGTACCAAGGCATTAATCACTTATCAACTGAAGTTTATAGACAAAGGAATACACATTTGGAGTAGGCAATCCACCAACTCCAGACTATGGACAAGTCGCAAAATTGAGAAGGAGCCTACACATACATTGAACCATTTGCATCTCATACATAATGCCCAACACCCACACATCAAGTAACTATATATACATCTACCTTTATATCTGCATCCAACCTACAGATCAAACAAATGAGTTCCACGCAAGAATGAAATTGTGATCCTACTATAGCTGAAGCCATATGCTCGAGAACTCAAGAAAGCAGAATATCCAAGGATTTCAGTTTTTCACTCGCAAATCCCCGGGATGTGGCTTGAAAGTTTTTCCTTCAGATGAGCACTGACGGAAGAAATTAAAAGCCTGCATTCATTGTGCTCATGTGGTCATCTTCTAAAAGCAATTCTAACAGCAGCTCCGTTATCAGAAAGAATATCAAGTTGGAGGACCAAAGTTCTCAATATTTTCCAGACGCAGATTCATGACGTGCTAGTTCTTCTCCAAGGGTGGTACTATTTATCACTGAATAATCTGCTGTAGGCCATTTCCTGGAAGGCACAATCTGAAAGAACAGATATTTGGTTCAGGAAAAGATCTAATAGTTTCTGTGTACATTAAAAGACTTGGTAAGGGAGAATTAACTCTGGGCATTACTTGATCCTGACTATAACTATTTGCTGATATTGTCCTGAGCCTTTTTGCCCGAGATCCAGAATTTGATATATTTTGCTTGTCTTCATCCAAAAAATTCTGACCCATTCCCTCTGCAGAAAATGCAATAATGTGAATAATTTGATCAAAACTAAATGGATGGCCTCTGTAAACTGAGTTGGTCTTTGCCAACTACAACATGCATAAACACTTGCATTTCCAGAAAATAAGAAAAACTGAGTCAGTGAAAAATGCTCTCATTTTGCGTTAAGTGTACTTCTAGTCACATCGGCAAAGCATCAAAAGTAAAACCCCATTGCAACAATGACACAAGCAAAATACGCCCAAATTATATCCCCATTTTTTTTTACCATCAAAACAACTCAAAAATGAGAAAAAGCATGTCCTCATTATCATTGTACAAATGAATCAATCTTCCTCCATAGGAAGCATCATTTCATTTGACAATGCACATTCATTGAAGTACCAAATGCCACAAGCATTGTTTCAGCTCTTCAACTTTCAAGTTCCAGATCCTTCTTCTCTTCTTGGGCTGCCAGGTAGCAGATTATGCTCCAAAAACCCAAGAATTTAGAATAAGAGATCCACTTAGACCATAGACAATCAATCTCAACATACAACAGTAACATTGAGCCGGTATATTTTTCACATAAAGCAAAATTTCTTCTGTCACCTCATAGATTAACTGGCAGCCATTCCCAAACACATTACTAAGAGAAGTAACATCCTTTGTAGACGTACAATGCTAGAGGCAGATGGCATGAAAAGGTAAACTTCTCGCACTAATTTGTCTGACACATTGCTAGTAGAGACAATACTAATGATAAATTTCATACTACCTTTCACATCAAGTACACAACTACATAGCAATTGTTACATAAAGTTCCAGAATATGTGATTGTGGGAATCAATTAATGAGAAGCAGAGCGACCTTTCTGAAACATATATATCGAGATAGCTCATCTTTTCCATTAAACTGTTACCAAAGTCAAAGGGAAAAGAACCAAAGGAAGAACCTAGAAGGCCAAACAGTTCAGGTACGTATACAAACGAACCAATCTATATGGAATGATTTTATCTTTGCATGTCCTAGTGGATTCACGAGCAGATAAAAAGAAAGCCATGCATTTTTATGCGTCGGAATAATTTCATTGTATCCTCAAGTATGCTTCTCTGGATAATAACAAGCATATATATGCAAGTCCATATGATTAAATGAATCAACAACAGACAACGGAAAAGCTCATGTAACTAGCTGAGGAAACTAGTGGAAAATTTAATGACAGCACCTTCTCCTTAAAGGAGGAATAACAAAAAGTAAGACCTAGTGATTGACAAGGATTACTTCAAATCACCTTTCTTTAAGTCAAATAAACCCCCTGGTATGGATTACCAGAAGAAAACTGCTGTGAACATGTCAGAAATCCATGAGATATTATCCTTTTACCATGTTTCTCTCTACTGCAAAGCTTCAGAAATTCCGGCATTTCAGCTGATGATGGAGGATAGCGCACGCGCATATGCTTGAAGTTACATATCCCTTTACTCTTAATAGGAGTGCGTGAATCAGCTGAAACACTACTGGAAAAAGGCTCGCCAATTACACAGTTTATCTTTTGCCAACCGCCATTCCACAAAACGTTAAACTGGTAAAGATGAAAGAAAAAAATAAATTTCCACTTTGTAATACATGCAATCAGGAAGAGTTTTCAACAGCATACATAAATTCAGAGCATCAGATGCGTCCCCCACCTTCTCAAAAGCATTGCTCATGTTGGTCAGCTGCTTCTCAGATATATTTGTGTGTCTCTGGTTCTCCACCAGGAATTGTGCAAGCAAATTCTTCGATTGTTTCAGCTGTTCAACAAATGACACTTCCAGACGATGAAGATATAAGTTGTGCTTCTCATCTGTCCATGCAGAGCAGTCATCCTGCATAAAGAAGGAGGATAATCTTTATACATGAAACATGATAATTAATTCAGCATTCCAATGACAGGAACCAGAGCTAATTACAACCATGTCCCACATAGAAGATGTTCCTATTCACTAATGTGCCGCCACTCTAACTAAAGTCAGACATACAAATGATCCATCAATTAGCCCTTGATGTTAGTTCATCCTTGTTTTGGTCATTCAATGCAAAAACAGAAGTGCACAGACACATAGATATATGGAGAAAGATGCCCCGTCACTAAATGCAATCAGATTGAAGTACACAGATGCAGCATTTATTAACAGCTCACCAAGTTACCAGACCAGAGGCCATTCTTCCTAATAATTGACTCAAGTGGTCGGCGTAGTTCTAGAGAAGAAAGTATGCTAATCATTATCATGTCTTGCCTAGAAACTCAATACTTCAATGATTTTAAAACCTGATAAAATCTATAGGACTTGAAATAAAAGTCCAAATTCCTTCTACTTTCCTCTCATGAACATCGGTAATAGGTGCACAAAATCAATTCAAAAGCCTATAAAGGATAGATAGAATCCATTTACAAAAGAAGTTAAAAAACCACCACATCACAGTGTTGACTCCCCGACATTCATGTAGTTCATTTCTTTCCACACCACCCAAGAGTTTTCCTCCTTCATGAGCCACATCAGACCTAAAAACTAAGGCGCAAACCATTAGTGGTTTGTTTTTCCTTCCTTTCACTTTCCAAAAATCCAACCCTTGTACTTGTTCTTCTAATGCAAGGAACAGAGGCGCACACATTTTCTGAAGAAATCACAGGAAATATATAGAATAACAACCTAATCGGCTAAAACTTGCCTACATAAACTTCATAGAACACAGGATCACATGCAATTTAGTTAGATACAACTAGGAGCATCTTACAGCCCCAAAATCAGGAAAAGAAAAACAAAAAATAAAAGCAAAATAAAAAGAAACACATTATCAATCACCGTGTTAACAACATCAAGAAAGAAAGAAAGAACAGAGTTACCGGCACCACATTCGCCGAGCGGCACAAAATATCTTTGCAATTCTCAGCAGTCAACACTGACGCATCTGAGTTGGACCGAGTCAACTCATAGTCGCGACCTACATTCCCCGCCGGCAAGGGATGAGGCGTCCCCGGCCTTAAATTTCCTTCCATAAGCAGTATACCGGAATGCGGATTGTGTTAATCAAACAGGAAATACTGAAAAAAAAAAAACAGAAAAAAAAAACCCTTGTGAAGAAAAAAATTCGTGAGGAGAGGGAAGAGAGAAGGTGAAAATTGAAAATGAAGCGAAGGCTCCACATGGAAGCGCTTTTACACGTGTCAGGAACAGCCCACGTCAGACTGGCTGATAATATCTGCAACCAATGTGCAGCCGCCGGCGCGTTGGCCACACATCCCACGTTTTTCCTTTTGTTGTTTCTGTTTGTAAGGGTTGTGGTTGTGCGCTGTGGGCTGTGGGCCTTTTCGTCCACCACTGCACTTTTTTCTCGCTCCTTAAATTTTTAGGTAGTACTGAACCCCTATTCCACTCCACCCGTCTCACAAAATATCGCCTCAATTTTCGTTATCTCTCTTCGAATGATCTTTCTGTTATTAAAATTAAGGCTAAAATACATGGAACCCCCTGTATTTTAAAAAGTCCGCTGAAAATTCCTCTCTATTTTAAAAATAGGCTAAAAACCCCCCTGTGTTTTCTTAAATATAACTCAATCGCCCCTTTCCGTTAAATGTAACTAACGTCGTTAACTTTTTTATAAAATAACCGTTATACCCTTATTTAATATATATTACCTCTTATTTTAGTAACCGTTAATTTTTTTTATCAAACAATGACCATTAGATCTAATGAATTAATCTCAACCGTTAGATTTCAAAAAAGAAAGGTTTGGATTCAACTAATTATTTAATTTATATTATATATAAATAATTTAAAATTATAAAAAAATTATTTTAAAAAAAAAAAACTATCTCCCACCCCCACCCCCACCCCTGCTACCTACCCCCCCCCCCCCACCCCGCCGTCCACCCACCTCGCCGCCCACCCCCACCCCGCCGCCTGCCTCTCCTCCCGCCACCCCCGACTGCACCGTACCCCGCAGAGCGACGGGGGCGCCCCCCGTCGCCCCAAATCCGACGCGCGCCCCAGATAATGACGAAGGCGACGGCGCCGCCGTTGCCCATGGTCTGGGCGCGGCGACGTCGTCGCCCTTACTGTGCGGGGGCGGCGGCCGTCAGTCGCCCCCAATTTTTTTTTTAATTTTAGAATTAATTAAATTATATATTAAGTATTTTAGTTAATTAAGAATAATTATTATTGTATTTAAATTTATTTAAATATATATTTTACTTAATTAAAAGAATTTAAATATAATTAATTAGAATAAATTTTTAATTTTAAAATAAGTAAAACATTATATTAATTATAAAAGTAATTCATTGAAATATGTTTAAATATAATTAAAGGAAAGTTTTAATTTTTAGTTTTATAATTATAATAATTATTTTAAATTTAAGTATAAATTTATTTAAATATTTTAATTAAATAATAATTTAAATTATTAATATTATATTATTTTTATAATTATTAATATTTGTATTTTTAGAGGAGAGAAAAATGCAAAAAAAATTAAATATAAAAGTCATTTTGACTATAGTAATTTTAGATACAATATAATGGTATTTTAGTCAATTAAAGACTATAAAAATGTCAAAATGTCAAAAAATCAAGCCCAAACGCACTTCAGGTGCGTGCATCTCACCTTCCGTTAATTTCTAACAGAATAGGAGTTTTTTGCTGAGTTTATTAAAACACAGGGGGGTTTTTAGCTATTTTTAAAACACAGGGGGACTTTTAGCTTTTTCAACAAAACACAGGGGAGTAAAATGCATTTTAGCCTAAAATTAATTATGCATAATTCTAGTTTCGTACTACAATAAAACTCGCATTCTTTGGTATAATTCTTAAACGAGTATGAGTATCTCATATACTTTTGTAGAAAAATATAATTAACCCACCAATAAAATTAAAATACTATTAGAGGTGTGTGAATTCGTATCTTTCTATCTCGCAATTCAACCCGTTCTAGTGATCCCAAATCTAAATCATAAATTCTCTAACTACTCATGATTTGATATAGTGGACCAGCAGGCATATTTAACCCAATATTACCATCATTTCTATTGCATTTATGACAAGATATATTTGTTACAATCTATGGCATTAAACATCTCCAACTTGCATTATTCTATCTCAAACTCGAACTCACTTAAATATTTAAAGATCTTAGCTGGAAACCCCACAGCTTTTTCTTTTCTCATGAACCACAATTTACATCTAGATATGCTCGGAGATCACCACTTTCAATCTAAATCAATTTACATTTAAGTTTGCTCGAATATCATCACTTTAGATCCGAATCAATGCTGCCTTTAAATAACTAATTATATTATTTGGTATACATAAACAATTATGTAGGGCATGAATAATGGAATTTGAGCGTGAGTTTGACCAAGTAAAAGCTTAAAACAACTACTTGTTAGATTTATGCTTTCTATATTTGAGAAGAGCTTTTTATCAAGATATTCATCTCTTTTAATTAGTTGGAAAGCATATCACTTATGTACAGTCCAAGTCAATTCCACTCAAATGCAATAATATTCTTTCCCTATTTTATTCCTTTATAATAATAATAACATGAGGAAGAAGAAAAAAGAGGGTGAAGGCAAAATTGTCCTAATAGATTTGTCAAAATCTAAAAAATATTCATAGTTATTTGCATTAATTGTTTTGCTTCCAACGTTACAGAAACTTTCCTTTGGCTTCGGGTCCCATTAACTGCTCATATTACAAGTTAGCTTCAAAATATCTGTGAATAGAGTAAAAATATCCAACTCCATGAATTCATTGGAATTGTGAGGTTAGCTCAATCAACCTAGCACTATCACACCCGCCGTTTCACAACTTTACGTATAGTTTTTTTTTTTTTTTTTTGCCCCCATAAAATAAATGAAAATGTATGAATATTACATACAACTCGTCACTGATTTTGTACTTATATTATTTTGTCGGTCAAAAATTTTCAATTAAATTACTGTCGCTAAAAATCATATACTGATTAAAAATTAATGTATATAAGAATTCAAACCCGCATTGTATATATATATAAAGCCAAGACACTTTTCATGGTTTAATCTGGCTTTATTATTTTTCATCTTTTGAAAAAAGGGCCCAAAAGAAAATGATGTATAGGGGTAAACAAGTTATCAAAGAGTGACAATAAATAGAATTGTTATTGCAACTTATGATCAACCCACTTTTCCGCTGCGCTCACAAACATATTCAATGTAAAAAATTTACAAAATAGTAGATATGAAAATATGAAATAGTATTCACACAATATATTAGATAAAAAATATTATTCAACTGCATGCACAAATTAATATTCTTTCAAAAAGATAATATCCATATAAATACAAAAATACTAATAACCTTGATAAGATTGAATGTACTTCTCTAACTTAATAGATGAAAGAAAGAAAAAATCGATATGAGTTTAAATTGCGCTGCCAGGATAAAGTGGAAACTAATGAGTTGTTTTTATCTGAAAAGTTTAACTTTGTTTAAACAAGATTTTGACACACATATTGATAATGCTATTGCTTTCATCATCCCATGAAATGATTCAACCTCAATAAACCTAGGTGATGTTTGTTTTTGAGTTTGACTACAGTTTTATACTAATCTTATTAATGATTATTTTATATATAGAGGATAGCATCGAATAACAAAGAAAATGGAGCAGATGAAGGAATTAATAGAGTACTGTAGATCCTACTTTATCATAAGATTTGTGTATGCAGTATCAGAGATTGTAAGTATCAGTACGTTCAAATATAGCTGAAGATCAAATTTTGGATGCTGACGTTTGTTTAAGCTGGATCGGAATTAAGAAGATATAGTTGAAGGTTCTGCGACCAAAAAATCTCTAAATCAAATACAGGAAAGAGTAATTACATTACAACAACCCCAGTACTTGGGGCAAAAACTTGTACGATCTTCAACTACTGAAATCAGCAGGAAAAATCTCAGAAGTAGTCTTTCAATGTGCAGCAACAAAAGATAGAGATTAAAGAGAGGCAGAACAGAGATAATCAGGATTGTATTTTTTTTTGGTATTCCGCTTTTTCTGCCTTTCTCCTCACGAAATCGTGAAGAGTCATTGAATCATGAGTTAGGCGGGAGTTGCCGCACCGAACACGCCACCACTTGCCCATTGCCTCAATCTCGTCTTCACCATCTCCGGCTTTTCTCCTATTACAGTTCAAAGAGTCATAAACAAGTTGAAAATGCTTTATCTTAATCCAAATTGATCTTGATTCAACTCAGAAGAATGATTCTTTTCCCAAATACTTTTGTCTGCTATAGGAAAGTTGCAAGCCAAATTGCAATTAAAAAATAGCAAGTTGAATTGTTACCTGGATCAATAATCGCGCCGGGGCTCCCGACGGACGACGTCGACGCCGTATCGCAATCGGAAAACGACGCCGAAGAAGATCTAGACAGGGTATGAGAATACTGCCGGTTCACGGCGTAGTAAAACTGAAGTGCGGGGAGAGTCGAGGAGAGTTTCGGATCCAAATCAGGCGAATCAAAGTCGAATCCCAAGTCCAAGCAGCCGCGCAGCTCGTCCAGGTCATCATCGGTGACGCTGCGGCCGCGCCGCAGTCGAAGGTTTCTACGGCGATTGATCCACGCCTCCTCTCGGAGTATATCGGGGACCATGAATTCTGCTGTACAAAGACAGGGGAGCTCCCCGGCGTAGGTGTTGCTCTGATTCCGACATGGAGAGTGCGCCGCCGTAGGGGCGGAGAGCAGGGGAATATTTCCTCTTTTAAAGTGTGTTTCGTATTTTTATTTCTGGCAAGCGGGAATAGTGGGATACCGAATATGAGGTATTTAAAGGGGAGGTATAAGCTGAGTTGTCCGCGGTGCAGTTAGGTCTGACACGGATGCGGGTCCCACTAGAGCCTGAGTGGGATCCACGCGACCCGTCGCCGCCGAATATCTGGTGGAGTCAACTTTAGGTTCGAGAATATTCTCATCTTTTACCCTTTATATTTTATTTTATACTAACCGCCGTGCACCAATTACCAATACGTATATGAACAATTATGATAATTCTAAAAAAAAAATTAATGTACGATTAAAGTGAAGTAAGTGTAGATAAAAATGAAATTGTATGATACATATAATAGTATACTAGCAATTTAAATAATAATAATATTATATTATATTCATACAAATATTTTAAAATGAATTTAATGTAATTTATTTTTAATATTATAAATGAACAAAGTATTTTCTATGAAAAAAATATAGCAATTTACCCTCTGTATTTTTTTAAAATGAAGTGATTTACTTTCTTATTTAGGGAGGTAAATTATTTTAAAAAATACATGAGGTACATTGCCTCATTTTAAAAAACACAGGAGGTAAATTGCTCATAAAAAAATTTATAGGGGATAATTTGCACATTTACAATCACATGGGATAAATTGCATTTTTTCCATTTTAAAATATAATTAGCGATATAAAATTGATATTATGTGTTAGAAATAGTCAATTATGAATCAAAGTATATTTTATATATATTATATATAAATAATCAATCTTCAATTTTCTAGATGTAATTTTTATATCAGGACTAAATAAATAATTAAATATTAAAAAAAATAAATAAAAAAGTTAGAGCCAAAGAAAGAAGGTTATTATTTTTTGAAATATTTTTTTTTTTTTTGAAGGTAAATTGATGAATTGCATTACTCAACATCAGAGAACAAAGTTCAAATAAGGCAGGGGAGATACTAGACTCCTCAGACGCGAACAGAGACGCACGCCTTGCCAGACAGTGAGCTACCTTATTTCCTGATCTACGAACCAGCGAAAATGAGCAAAGATCAAAATTTAAAGCTAAACATTTGATGTCTCTAATAATAGCTCCCAGCGCAGAGCAATCAGGTGAAAGAGCAGACAACTTTTGATAGATGTTAGCACAATCTCCTTCAAGGATAATTCTCCTCCAACCAACCCGACAGGCAAGCAAAATTGCTTCTCGAGCAGCCATTGCTTCCACCATTTCAGGAACGAACGAGCCCTGCTTACGAACTGATTTCCATCCAACACACGCCCCAGCAGAGTCCCGAGCAATGATCCCAATCCCCACCTCTACAGAGGATGCAAAAATAGCTCCATCGAAATTGAGCTTTACCTCGTCGAGCCCCGGCGGAGACCAACGTACAGGAGGGGCCTGGTGCGTAACTTTGCTGGAAGAAGCAGTCAGCTGCTGGAAAGAGGCAAGGTAATTGGTGGCAAAAGAGAGAAGGTCCCCCGCCGAAAGGTATGATTGTTCCATGAAGCACGATTCCGGTTCCACCAAATTGCCCAACAGATTGAGATGCCGCAGGCGAAGTCATCCCTGGACAAAGTTTGAGCAAGGAATTCCACCCAACCACACGGGTCAGCAGGATAGTTTGAAATAAAACTCCATCGGAGGTTAGACAGAGCCCAAACTTGGCGCGCAAACGGGCATCGTAGAAACACGTGTTTAGTGTCCTCCTCCTCGGAACCACAATAAGGGCAAACCAGCACAACATCCCTTAATTTCTTGAATAAGTTCGAGCCTGTAGGGAGAGCATTATGGGCTAATTTCCAAATAAACACACGAACTTTGCCGGGAACATTAGCCGACCAGACTGTCTTCCAAGGAGAAGCACTGAATGCGAGGTACTCGGTTGTTCCTGTTGGCCAGAGAGACAGCAACATGGTACGCACTCTTGACAGAAAACATACCGTTGCGGTTGGTGCCAAACGAAGAGTTCGCCCCCTCCACAGAGCTGAGCGGGATCGCAAGAATAGACTCCGCCTCATCATGCCAAAAGAGATTCCGAACTAGCGTTTGGTTCCAGTCCTTGGAGCTATCGTCAATGAGATCGCATACCCGCAAATGCGGGTCGTTTGCACCCGAGGGTTAAAATATGGAAAGAGAAGGGAGCCATGGATCCTGCCAAACCTTGACAGAGCGACCCGAACCAATTCCCCACCGAAACCCGCCTCGTACGATATCGATCGCTGCATGTAAGCTCCTCCAAGTAAATGACGGGTTCCGACCCCTCTTCGCCGAAAACACCTCTCCGTCACGAAAATATCTAGCACGAAGAACTTGACTGAGAAGGCTATTCGGAAACAAGAGAATCCTCCACACCTGTTTGGACAACATAGGCAAATTGAAGGCATGCAAATCACGGAAACCCATACCACCAAGTGCCTTTGGGATACACATTTTCTTCCAACTGAGCCAATGAATCTTTTTAGTCTCACCATTGTGCCACCAATAATTAGCAACCATAGACTGAATTTCCTTAACAAGGGAGATAGGTAGCCAAAAACAACCCATTGCATGGGTTGGTATCGCTTGGGCTACCGCTTATTTTTTGAAATATTTTGAATAGCTCTAAAACCAAGTCTTGGCTGAAAAATAGTTAACTCCCGTTATGATGCAAATGACCGATAATTGTATTTGTATTTGTATGCTTCAAACCGTCGTAGTTCTATAGTTTGGTTTTATTATGGAAATAATTTGAATATGTTAAGAGTTACATGTAAATCGAGTGCACAATTAGAAAAAAGATTCCCACAATAACTTTTAAGGGCTTTAAGGATATGGGATTGGTTAAGAAGTGTATTGCTCAACTGCTAATTATTCACAATTTAAAACCAACATAGACAAAAATATATTATATTGTATTTGAATCGATTGATTTAAAAATAAAGATTTCAAAAGTTTCATAGTATTTTTTTTTTTTGTATTTGGATAATTTCATATTATAAACGATATTATATTCCCCAACATTAATTTTGAACTTTGTTTTATAAAACATTTATGGATTTTAAATTGCCTTTATGTGGAGTCATTTCAAACAACTTTTTTACATATTTCAAATTTGGGTTTTAGATTGTTATAACCCCAATGATAGTTCAAACCAAATAAGTGTTGGAGCATGAAAAACGAGTAAATATTAGACTTGGTATGAGGTTATTATCTAAAATCATTTGATGTTAATTTAGGTCGGGTGCAAGATTGAGAGGAAGGAAAATTATGTTAATTATGTACGGAGCTCAACCCTAAAAAAGATGAATGATTGGCGGTGATGATTAAGGATTACAAAGTTGGGTTGAGCGCGATCTCACTTGAATAAAAATGTGCAGAGCATCTATCCGATTTGGATATTTGAGATTATATGAGAGGTATTTTGTCTTTAGACACTGTTCTTATAACCAATCATTTTTTTTTAAATTCAAATAATTCAATTAAAATGTAGTCTATAACTAGTTATAAATTCATTTTTTATAGTCTGTCCATTTCATACTTAAGTGGGGCAAAATTGCTTGCACATGGACATGGAGAACGTCACTAATCTATTAGGCCCGAGTCTGATTGAGCCCATAGAAAAGCCCACTTCCAGACCATATATATATATATATATATATATATATGTATTTTTTTTTCTTACTAAAATTGAAGACCATTAGTGGTGGCAATAATTGAATTTAGGATTACAAAGTATATTGAATAATTGGGCCCCACAAATTTCCTTGGGATCATCATTCACCATACAAGTTAAAAGGTCAGCTGATGAGATGTCACACACTTAGTTAATATCTAAAAAGAATTATAAAATTATGCATAATTGTGTCATATTTTATTTTATATATTATCTCACTCTCATTAAATGACTATAGTCGGAAACTATATTATAGTTTGAGATGAGGAGTGCTGAAAGGTAGGTAATCTACCAAGGCATGGGCTATTTAGCACCCCCAAGAACATAGCATTTATTGAAATAAAAAGGGTTAGGGAAATGAGTTTTATTTTCATTTTGTAATATTAAAATTATTTGAATGACCTCGACTCCAGCTACTATTATTGTTGGATAGCAAAACTCTAAGAACGATAATCATCGATCGAAAATACTTACAAATTACCTATTAATACATGTTTACAATAACAAAGAATTTGAACGTAAGATGTAAAGTGTTTCATTATTATTTATTGAACAAGCGTTCATTCAGTTCAGAATTAAATTCTATTTTTGATATTTCATGTAATTTATGTGGGCGTATGAGCAAACTAACCAAACTCTTATTTTACTCTTTCAAATTTACTCTGGGTAATATTAAAAATTACATAGCAAATTGGGTACAATTATCATAAGGAAATTAAATGTGTACCAAATCCTAAAATTAGGGTCTTCGCAGTAGCACTCCCTCCTGCATCAAGGACCAACGCAAAGATAACAAATTGCGCAACTAATTCATGCACCATTCCCCAAATATACTGTATCAATTGCCCTGCACACCTACTACTTTCCTACAGCCTCCAAAAAACTTCAACCAACCAAAATTAGATGAATTAACTACTTCAACCTTATGATATTACTCACCGCTAGCATTTGTCAAAACTGAACTTGGAACATATTCTGTGCGGCTGCTTTATGGAATGAAAAATTGTTACTGTTAAAAAAGAAAAGTGAACACTTTCTCTGGGCAATGTGGTTGTTATGAAGGCACACTAAAACAACATGGAGAATCGTCGCACTTGAAGGACAATTCATGTTGTTTTGTTAGTATTAGTCGGTCGCCTCTACATATATATATATTATATTTATATATATGTATATATAATATAATAATATATTGTAAATATTGTATTATATATGTATAATATATACATAATATATTTTAAATTATTAAAAATTTGAATCATTCATTTTTATAATTAAAATTAATAATTTTAAAGAATAGTATAACGAACAATTTAAAAAAAAAATTAACGACGTTAAAATTTATTTAATGAAAGAGAAAAATATGCGATATTTTAAAAAATTACAGAATATTAAGGGTGGGTTATGTAATTTATCAGAAAAAATAAAAAAGAGGTCAGATCAGCCCACATCAACCAATCAAATCAGGTGCAGCCCATTTTTATCGTGCGCACGTAGGCCAACTTCACTCACCTGAGAAATTTCCTATTGGGACCCTGAGACAAGACCACCCGGGCGCTTCAAGGTGTGCGCACTGCACCTCAGGCGCACTCCACAGTGGTGGCTGGTGCTGTGTCACTGACACTGACATACACACCGCGGAGCATACCACTCACCACTCCGTACTGCCCGCTGAGCGCACCTGACACTCAACCAATCAGATTGCGCCACCTTCCACCTTGTCGGCAGATTGGAACGGTTACGATTCCCCCACGTAACATTCTCCCATTGGATAAGCGGTCGCATCAAGAACACAAGCTGCATTCTGATTGGTCCAGGTTTCGCAATTGCAGACCTCCACCAAATAAAAAAATATGAAAAATGGAATAAAGAAATGAAGAAAAAGGGGTTTAAATTAGGGGAGTCGTGTCGAAGGGGCACTAGACACTTGTCGCCTCCACCAAGCATCAGACCGGCGAAGAAGAAGGAAACGACACGATCACCCTCTCTCTCTCTATAAGGGTAAATCCGTCTGCCTCGTGCTCTCTTTCTCTCTCCACGAATCCTAATTTTGCTCTACTTTCCTAATTTTATTTTATTTTTTATTTGTTTTGTTAGTTACAGTAGGAAGTAGGAGGAGTTGATTTTTTGTAGTTTCTGCATGGATTTTTGAGTGATGTCGAGGTCTAAGGAAATGATTTTCCTTTTATGTCAGTTTATGTTGATAATTCCTATTTGAAGGATAAGTAATTTGAGTTCAATGTTAAAGTTTCGGCTTTCCAATTGAATTTTTGGGTTAGTGGGCTGAAAAAGAGAAGATTGAGATTGAGGTTTCGTGTTTCATTTTGGGAGTTTTTAGATGGTTTGGTTATCTATGTTTCGATCTTTGAGCTGCAAAATGAGCTCTGGTAAAAGGAAAAAGCGAAAAAGAAAGATAACTTACGCCGATGGTTATGAAGAGGGTCGTGTGTTGATTTCAACAGGTGCTATTTTTGCATGAAAGCGCGCTCAAGTACGTATACTGATTGGGAAACTGGAAAGCTTTTTGGTTTGTATTTTAATTTCAATCTTGATTGCAGTATTTTTAGTTCACGATTACTTTTAGATCTGAAATTAAAGAAAAGCAAACTGAATTGACTGCGATCAGCTATGGGATATACATAAATGGAATAGTTTTTTGCTTAACTTTAGTGGTCTTTGGACTGGAAATTGATTGTTTTTACGCTCATCATGAACGGGAGTTTTCAAGTGAAAGCTGCCTTGCTATACTTTGTCAATTCTTTAAAGCTACGTATTCAATTGTCTATATTATAGTATTATTTAAATGCTCGGAGTGCGATCTGTTTTGGGTTTAAAAGTTTCTTTCGTTTCCTTTTGGTTTGGTCTGTGCCGTTCACTTCTGTCGGGTTTTTGCCTCTGCAAGTTAAAGTTTTTAAAGGAAAGTTACGTGTTATCTCTGTTTTCTTCAAGGTTTAATGCTATTTACTTGATTCGGTCGTGCAACTGGTTCTTCCTTAGTTTGGTTGCTTTTAGTCATGACCTTGAGAAGGAAAGAAATAGTGTTCGCATTAATGTATATATGAATATTGTTTCATACTATCATTGCTGATATACTAACAATTAGGAATTTGGTCAGCTAGTGGCTCCACTTTGAAATAATGGGGTCTTACATGAACTTCAAGAACTTTGGAGACACACTGCAGCAACCAGATGGTAGCACTGGGAAGCCAGCTGGTAATTTTCCATTGGTTCGACAGTCTTCCATATATTCGCTGACATTTGATGAGTTTCAAAACACCTTGGGTGGATCTGGAAAGGACTTTGGATCTATGAACATGGAAGACCTTTTAAAAAGCATTTGGACAGCTGAAGAGAGCCAAGCCATGGCATCTTCTACAGGTGGAGGAGATGGGAGTGCCTTGGGTGGAAATTTGCAGCGGCAGGGTTCTTTAACTTTGCCGCGGACGCTTAGCCAAAAAACTGTTGATGAAGTGTGGAGGGATGTCCTAAAAGAAACGATTGGAGAAAAAGATGGAAGTGCTAGTGGGGGGACAAATTTGGGGCCAAGGCAGCAGACTTTAGGGGAAATGACATTAGAGGAGTTTTTGTTCAGAGCTGGGGTGGTTAGAGAAGATAACCAACCTTCTGGAAGGCCAAATGGCACTGGTTTCTATGGTGGTTTGCCTCCATCAAGTGGTAGCAACTCTGGTTTAACCATAGGATTTCAACAACCATCTCGGAACAATGGTGTGCTGGGCAATCCACTTGCAGAACAGAGCAATATTGTTCTTAATACACCTAACTTAGGAAATAGCGTAAATGGTGTAAGAACTTCCCAACAACAAACTCAGCAGCCTCATTCACAGCTGCAGCCTCTGTTTCCAAAGCAAACAACCGTAGCGTTTTCGTCTCCAACACAACTTGGAAGCAATGCACAGCTGTCTAGCCCAGGCACAAAGGGTCAAGTGATTGGAATGATGAACACTATAGTTCAAGGTGGAGCAGTTGTCATGGGTGGACTGAACAATGGAGCAGCAGTTGCAGGAGGATCTCCTGGGAATCATCTACATTCAGATGCTATTGTTAAAACTACTACAGACACTCCATCAGTATCACCTTCACCTTTTAATTTCAGTGAAGGTGGACGAGGTAGGAGATCATCTAGTTCTTTGGAGAAGGTGGTGGAGAGAAGGCGGAGGAGAATGATAAAAAACAGAGAGTCTGCTGCCAGGTCACGTGCTAGAAAGCAGGTGATTCTCATTCCGAATAATATGCATTTTGTACTAATTCCTACTGCTGTCTTTCTTACAAGCTATGAGGATTCTTAATCTTATTCATCATGGGAAACCAATACTAACATGGTAGACTGGTGAGTATGTGATAGGGTGTCCGCTTATTCATTGACCAAGGTCCAGCAAAAGATATTGAAACATCTAGTGGTGGAGAAGTAAATATCCCCCATCTCTTGACTTGAGAACTGTCTTGGAACTTCTAGACCATATAGACTGAAATCCAGTTTTCAATGGATGTCCTTATACTCTTGCAGTGATGCCAGGACATTATTTGCGTATGAATGCAGTGGAATTAATATCTTGTTTATATGGTTACCAAGATTGTTAAAACAAATTTCCTGTGGTAGTGGAGATACATATGGTGGATATCTTTTATGTTTTCGGAACCTTTGGGACTCGCAGATTTGTTCGTTCATACTCTGGACATGCTTCATTAATATGACAGGAAAAATGTAAATGGATATCCAGCTACTATCAAATTTGCTATGCAATTATAAACGCCTTGCACCCTTAGGTGCACAAATTAAGCATGATGTTCAAGTGACTACATGATGTTTCACTTGTGCGAGTACTTGGATGGTTCGCAGTTCACCCTGGTTGGAGTAAATTTTCCTTCGCATAACTCATTCTGGTTTCTATTTCCTGCCTATCCTGATAAAAAAATGTCATTGGGAAAAATTGCAGGCCTATACTCTCGAGTTGGAAGCAGAGGTTGCAAAGCTCAGAGAACTGAACCAAGATCTGCGGAAAAAGCAGGTAAATTTATTTTCACAGTCAAAATACACTTCATGAGATCAACTGGAAATTGATCATTTTAACAAGATTTCTGCATGCACTGCAGGAGGATTTTTTGGAGATGCAGAAAAACCAGGTAACTGATCCTTTTCCCACCTGTATTGCTTCTACTTGCATCATTAGCTGTTGTACTTTGGAAATGCTTAAAATAGATTAAGAAAGTTCATTTTTATGCTACTAACAAAACAAATCACCAACCCAGTTTTGTAAAAATGCTAATGATCACATTCTCTTGTTATATATTCCTGGATCTGGCATGAGACAGAAGAGATCATTACCATCATTAGTAAATCCAAGGATTTGATTTCACTTTCCGAGTGGCAGAGTTGACCGGTTTTCCTTTTTGTATTGGAAAATAAAATAAAATGATCGAGACAAGAAAAAATTAAATTCAGTGCATATGATTTAGTTAAACATCAAAACCCTTGTAAGAACATATCTTGCTTTTGCTTTCCGGTGCTTCACGGATTTCTGGTACATGATTTTATTTCATTTTATTTGGGCCTGCAGATCTTCGAGACGATGAATAAACCCTGGGGGGGTAAAAGAAGATGCTTGCGAAGGACACTGACTGGACCTTGGTAGGACTAGAGGACAAATTTGCTGTTTGTGCCACATAGGAGTGAACAGCATATGATGATCTGATTTGGATCTCATTCTCTACATGGTAGGCAGCTTTATGTATAGAAGCAAAGAGCGTCATGCTTGTATATTATTGTACTGTGCTACTCGGGTTGCTACTTTAGTTTATGACTTATATTTGCTTCTTGTTTGATCAGTCCACCAGTGAAATCTGGACTGCCTAATTCTTCTGGCTATGTACCTCAGATGCAGTTAATGTTGTCTTTAGCTATAAGTTAGATGATAATCTCTTAGACTTGTATTAACAGAATATAGTAGTATTGGTGTTGCAACAGCATATTACTTACCTGCTGTATTGCTCACGTGGTTAGATTTCCTTCAGGTTAACAAATATCACTTTGATTGGTATGTCAGCATTCCAGCAATCTATTTGTTAGGGGCTTCTGCCTGATTTTGATATCATTAAATTGCAAATATCGTCATATGTTAATGCATACCAATTAAAGATTCTTGTGTTTATCAAGGCAAAAACCAGACATAACAGACTTCCATGTGCTGTTGGAGAACATTGACGCTCGATTCTGCAGTCAACTTGGTACATAAGAACTGCTACACTGGCGTAGGAGTTGAAAGGCAATGGATTTGTATGAAACAAGCGCACAAACACAGACTTCAAGCTGCATACAAATTGAAATAGTCAAAATATAAGGCTTTTAAGCTAGTGTTAACATCAAAATGTCCTAAAAAATCTAGCGGAGACTATGATGCTTAAGCATCAGTCTGCTAACTTAAGAACCTTAAGAAATAGACGGTTAAAATGTGGAAAGAACACTGCTGAGCAAAGCTAAAAAGTTCAAGCTGCCATCATTATTGCATATGCGAACTAATTAGACTGCCGAGTGAGTCAATGGCATGAACCAGTTTGATCAACTGATCTCACTCTTCTTGTTTCACTTTCTTTAGTTGTCTCTCTATAAAGGGTTTGAGGTTGTTGGTTAAAGCTGATGTCGAGGTAAGAGATGCCTTCAGTATGCTTAAAACGTACAATAATAGGAAAAAACCATCACATTTACTTGTGAGAATTCGTCTTTCTTGTATAATATATATCTGGGTCAGGTAGCTGCTAAATCCTTACCACCTCCATCCCAATCTCAAGATTTACTAACCCTTGATACAGAGTGCTTAAGCTTCCAACAATAGGTGCTCCTTCTGCATAGTTGCCTCACCAGGAGTCTTACTATCGTTCCCAGAGGCAAGGTGAGGAAGCTTAACAAAACGTCTGCAAAACTGCTGCCCACCTCAGCATAGAGTACCTTGTTTTCTTCTTTGTTCATCATAACTCTCAATGAGAACTTAACGTCCTCCGACTCAGACATTGTCTCAGCTGCACAAGTCGTTCCCTCCTCCTAAGTAATCTCAGTGAGTAGAATAGAATATATGCATTTAAGTGGTTTCTATCACAAGGACGGTTGTGATTTTCCCATGACCTTCCAAGAATAATCCCTTTTCTTCTTCCTCTTACCAATCCTCGGACTGCACCCTTTGTCTTCTGCATATCAGTCATCATTCATAAAGAGAAAGCTGAACCGGTGTATCGATATTGGATAAAGGACATCATTTCAAATACAGGACTCAGGATTACAACGCGTCACCCGTTTTAATTGCAGTTGTACAAAATGCCCGTAACGCTTGCACAGAGCATGTCAAGAGACCGGGTGGGTGATTCAGGAATTTCATCGATCACATGGTCAGCAGCAGCCAATGCCATGGATGCTTATTACACCTTCTGTCGAGCACCTTGTTAGCGTCATCCACTATGGTTTTTCTCGGACAAATACCATTTCTGAAATAAGTAATACAAATATTTATATACTGAACATTTGTATTTTTAATTAAAATTATATACGTCGACAGAAATAACAATATTTTATATATTCCAATATTGATTCATTTTATCCAATTAACTCTAGGAAAAAAGGGTTAAAAAATAAATAATATTTAACAAACATTTTAGTGTAATCGGAATAATATAATACCGGGATAAGGAAACCGCGAATTGGATATGAATTACAGCTCGGACAAGCTATTATGCTACTTGGATTAGGATAGGACACTCCCAAAAGCTGCCGTACTGAAATTGGCGAACCAGAGAGTTATAAAACGACGCCGCTACAAGACTGAGAACAGAAGTAGAGAGAGAAATCAGAAATGTTGAGGAACTTGGCTCGAAGAATTTCATCATCGGCTTCGAGCCGATCAATTTCCCGGCGGTGCTATCCTAACTTACCGGCGGGCCCGAACCGATGCTTATGTACTAGTGTCCTGCTCGACACACTCGACAGGAGCTCCGAGTCCTTTGCCCGCAACTCCGACGCGATGGAAAGCCTAATTTCCCAACTTCACTCGCACATTGAACAGGTGTTAATACTCACTCTCTGTAACTTACAAGTCACTTACATGCGTGTGATGAGTTGCATGCATATGCGTGCCTGAAAATGGTGGTTTCTGGTGGAGTAGGTGATGAAAGGAGGAGGGCCGGAGGCTGTGAAGAGGAACAGAAGTAGGAATAAGCTTCTTCCTAGAGAGAGAATCGATCGCTTGATTGATCCTGGTTCTTCGTTCCTTGAGCTTTCTCAGGTTTGTTTTTGTCTTATTTTGAGAAAAATAAGAAGGAAAAAATATCTTAATATGGTATAATTACGTTTTGTTTATTTTGTTATTCTTTTTTTTTTTTTTGAAAATGTTTATTTTGTTATTCTTGACAATGTGTATTCATTACGTGTTAACAGTAATGCAAATATAATGCAATTGATGTATTGCTGCAGCATTTCTTTACCATTTTGATGACTCTGTTACTGTTCAGCATTAGCCTCTTTGTTTGTGAGCATAATGATAATCAATTAGTATGCTTAGTTTAAGCAATGAATCTCCACCAGATGGTATTGGATTGCAGTTTACATTTTATTTTCAGTAGTGCGTATCGCCTTGATATTAGATTGTACTGCACCTCATTTCGTGTTTTCTTCAATTTAGCTTGCTGGCCATGAATTATATGATGATCCATTACCATCTGGTGGAATAATTACTGGCATTGGTCCAGTTCATGGGAACCTCTGTATGTTTGTTGCAAATGACCCCACTGTGAAGGGTGGAACATACTATCCCATCACCATCAAGAAACATCTTAGGGCACAAGAGATTGCTGCTCAATGCAGACTACCTTGTTTGTATCTTGTGGACAGTGGAGGTGCTTTCCTTCCGAAGCAGGCTGAGGTCTTTCCTGACAAAGAAAATTTTGGTAGAATTTTCTACAATCAAGCTGTGATGTCTGCAGAAGGCATTCCCCAGATTGCATTGGTACTAGGTTCTTGCACAGCTGGTGGAGCTTATATTCCTGCTATGGCTGATGAAAGTGTGATGGTCAAAGGAAATGGTACCATATTTCTCGCTGGACCTCCCCTTGTGAAGGTTAGTGAAAACTTTGGGAATTCAAAAAGGGACCTTGGCTATCCTTTAGTTCAGTTATAGTTTTTTCTTTTGCTCCCAAACCCCTTTATTGTTATAAGAAAGTATAAGAGACAGAATGGAATTATTAAATTGTTTTTCATTTATGATAGAAGTTTTCTTCTTCTCGTTATGAACTTATGTTTGCCACAGCCCAAAAATTTCCTGTCGTGCCTGCTAATGTAAAAGCAATAATTCATTGAAGTTGTTAGTAGGCTGCTACAGGAGAGGAAGTTTCTGCAGAAGACTTGGGGGGTGCATCTGTGCATTGTAGGACATCAGGTGTTTCTGACTATTTTGCTCAAGGTGAACCTTACACTTCATCCATATATTCATGGTAGTTTGAAGCTATATTGACCTTTGCTTCTTGTTAGATTGACTTCATTTTTGAGCCTATTGCTTTATGTTGCCTTGATGAAATGACAGCGTGCAAGTTATGTTTGTCTTGTAGATGAATTGCATGCGCTTGCTATAGGCAGAAACATAATAAAAAATCTACATATGGCTGGCAATATGGGTGGGCAGCATCTTAGGATGTCTGATTTCAAAGAACCTTTATATGATGTAGCTGAACTTCGTGCTATTGCACCAACCGACCTCAAGCAGTCATTTGACATCCGATCAATTATTTCACGTATCGCTGATGGTAGTGAATTTGATGAATTCAAGAAACTGTATGGCACTGTAAGGCTTTCAATACCATTCAAACTCTGCTCTGTTTAACCAGCATTTTTTGCTCTCCTCTGACTGTATCATGTAATTGGGCCTTTTATCTTTTCTACAGACACTTGTAACAGGCTTTGCAAGAATATTTGGTCAACCTGTTGGAATTATTGGGAACAATGGTATACTGTTCAATGAATCTGCTTTGAAAGGGGCTCATTTTATTGAATTATGTGCTCAACGTAACATCCCGTTGATCTTTCTTCAGAATATCACTGGATTTATGGTATGCAGTATCCCTACAATTTCCACTAACCTCGATGATTTTACAGATTTTATACTACTTCCGTCTTGTTTATTGAGTTAGAAGTCTACTGAACCAATTTTACTGAATGTAGTGTATGTCCAATGAATTAAATCCAATGGTTCTATTTCTCAGTGTTTTTTATTTGCTCCTGTAAAACAAGGTTGAAAAGATTGAAAATGTCGGTCATTAAGTTGGTGGTTGTTGGTAAATAGTGCACGAGTCAATTTTTCTGCTTTTCACTGATTTATGTATAAGAGTTTCAGTAATCTGACAAATACTATTTGTGTCCATCTCCGTTGTGTATGAAGTTCTGTCACCGTTTCTCATGTCTATTCGGCAATCTGGTGCCATGATGAATTATGGATCGTTGCTACATAGCTGATCTCAATCCTCAAACTTAGAACAATTTGAGCTTATAATGCTTATTCAAAGATAGAAGATCACTGGAGAAATCTGAGTATATTTGAGGGATTTTTTCAATTAAAAGATGAGATCATGAATATGAAAATTCACTTTTAGGTCCTCTTGCCAAACAATATTTTGCAGGTTGGCTCAAAATCTGAGGCAAATGGTATAGCAAAATCTGGAGCTAAAATGGTGATGGCAGTTTCTTGTGCAAAGGTCAAATTTTCATTATATCACTAATTCTTTTATCATTCATATGTTGCTCCTGTCTTTCAAACTATGACCATTTGCATCCCTCTACGTTTAGTGTTTCCATCCCCTCTTTTCATCTGTACGTATCACTTCAATTGTTTTTATGGAATGACAACAGAAAATCAAAAGGAATTTCTACTGTCAATATAGGTTCCCAAAATTACGGTGGTTGTTGGTGGAAGCTTTGGAGCTGGAAACTATGCAATGTGTGGACGTGCATACAGCCCTAATTTCATGTTCTTTTGGCCAAATGCTAGAATATCTGTAATGGGTGGAGCTCAGGTAGTTACCTATATTGCATTGGTAAATAAAGGATTATGCTGGCATTCACCTAGCTATGAAGTAGACAAATTTTCTTAGTTTCTTTAATATGTGAATTCTTGAACGATCTATGTTGGTTTTCTTGGGCATACTATTTTTTACTCCATTGTAAACTCATGAATGTGCTTGTATGTGATGAACTGATAAACAAATGGCTAGCAATTCTTCAATGGTTTCTTAGGGTGTCTATTTTCCGTTTCTACAAATCACTGTCCTTTTCTACAAAATAAATTCATCTTTGCATACTTCGAATATTATCGTCTAATTTTGAAGACGATATTATTCCTCTCAGTTGCAAAGTAATCTTTTATAATGTACAGTTTAAAATTTACAATACCATGAGAATTCGACCAGCCTCTTCGATTTCATATATGCTGGTACATGTTGTATGTGAACTTGTTCTGGGAAGCCTAGATGATACACTTAACAAATGACTTTCTTCAGGCTGCTGGCGTACTGGCTCAGATAGAACGGGCCAATAGGAAGAAGGCTGGAATCCAGGTGAGATTTTAGATTTAGCAGTGATTGGACCTGCAGAAAACACTCACACGTGCACACTCTGCAGTGGAGCAAGGAAGACGAGGAGAAGTTCAAGGCAGGAGTTGTGGAGGCATACGAACAAGAAGGCAGTGCATATTACTCCACAGCCAGACTTTGGGATGATGGGGTCATCGATCCAGCAGATACAAGAAAAGTCTTAGGCCTCTGCATTGCTGCTTCTACAAAGTGCAAGCCTGAGAGTACCAGATATGGTGTCTTCAGAATGTAATACTGATTAGTCTCCTCTGGAGCTGCAAGGGAAACAGACTGGCAATGAGCAGAATTTGAGATATCAAAGATTGAAGGAGCCTTGTTGAATGTAGGAAGGCAATTACACTGGCGTGTTGCCAAGAATTAAGAGAGCTCATCAGCATGCTCTAAAGGCTGGGGCTTGATATTATTGGTTAGGTTGCCAAATAATAGGAGAAAAAATATGAATAAACAACAGCACTTTGTTTATTTTCTGAGCCGCCATCCCTGTGCTGAGGAATGAAAGGAAATTTAATCAGTTTACATGTAAATTGTAAAATGGTCATGATTGGCCTTGTGAACACCTACAGAATAATCTCTCCTAATACATGAACAAAGTAAGGAGCGCCCGTGGCCTAATGGATAAGGCGTCTGACTTCTAATCAGGCGATTGTGGGTTCGAGTCCCACCGGGCGTGGTTTTATTTTAAAAAAAAAGTAATCTCTCTCTCTCTCCTATTTCATGTTCGAATTTCAGCTGAAAACAAACAACATATAAATAATAAATATATCAATAGATGTGGGGCCCCAGTAGTGATGGAGAGCCCAAGGCCCAAATTGCGACGTGAACACTTAAAAATGAATCCACGTCCACAACTCTTACCACATCTGAAGAATCTGTTCTGCTCTGATTAAAGCCCAATACTGTTTTATGTTTTCTTCCCAACCCAAAATCTTTCTTTCCTAAATTAATAATAATAATAATAATATTTCCCCATCCATTCCATGTTTAAAGCACAAAGTAGTGATATCTTAAATTGAATTGTCAAACAAAATTGAATTTCTTCAGTAAAGAGTGATGGGTTCAAAACAGGAAATTAAGTTAATAAAAAAAAATAATGCTGGGGGTCCAATTTGTATTTTCAAAACCACGTGCCGATTGTTCACTCATCCACCACCATTCCATTATATTTGTATTTGTCTGCTACTCCCAACCAACAAATCAGATCTTCCCCTACTCCCCGGCCTCCCCCCCCCCCCCCCCACACTCTCCGTCGCTTTCTTTTCTTTTCTTTTCTTGCAATTCCGGCTTCCCACGCCGCGACTCAAATCTCACTACCCACCTCTCTTATATTATGTAAATTTGTATTTGTATTTTGCGTCTACTCAGAGATCACTCTTTAATCCTCAACATTTCTCTGAATTGAAGTGGGCTTTGCATTTCTTCCGCTTAAAACTATGGCTGCATTCTGTGCTCTCTGCCTCTCATTTCACTCTCGCTCCCCCCTCGCGATAGACTGCTTTATTGAACCCCCTGACTCGACCTCAGCACAAGCTGCGATTCGGGCCCTCCTTTCGGGCTGATCGGAGACTCCAGGCCCGGAAATCCGTACGTGTCTTCTGCCTTGGTGATGCAAAAGTAAATACCTTTGATCCTTGCTTCTATCTATTGTTCTTCTCTTTTTTTAATTTTCCTATCATGTTTGTGTCCTTGAGATTAGGGTTTCATGATATGGGATTGATGAAAGTGTATATTGCCGTTGATTCTTACGATTTTTATCTTGAATTCATTCTTTTGTATTAATAGTTGGCGTAGAATGATATGATTTGCAGTGATTTGGTGTCTGAAACAAGTTGGGTTTCTTTTTAGATTAGTGTACAAGAATATTCTTCCATTTTTACTTATAAATAAGATCATTTATTATTGCTACATGTCTGAATAGTATCACTAATATGCACTTTTTTCTTAAATATATAATAAATGACTGGAAAAAGAATCTGGAGGTTGTCCTGTACAAAATGCATAAGAGTTGGCAGTTCTTGATAAGCCTTGTCAACTCTTTTTTTTTTGTGTTTATGATTGACTTTCTAAAATCCTACACGAATATAGTCGTTTGGCTACCTGCTCTCTGCCTAAATATTCCAATTAGAGAGTGATATTTGTTTCTATATATTCTCGTTATTTATAAAGAATCGGCGCTACTTAAATTTTATATTATTAGGTGAGATACGCTTTGTAAATCTCTCTTTTAATTTCTTCGTGCTTCTTAGATAGAAAGAACTCCATCATCTTCGTTTTGTTGACACTGACCTGCTATATAACAGTTTCTTTGGCATTATCTTCAGAGAAGGGACAGATCCTCACTAATTGTCACATCACCACATGCTCACTCTAATTCTGACATTTAGTGTAATGGTTCATCTGGGAGTTTAGCTTCTAATCTATTACAATTTATTAGAATAAACAATAAAACATTATTACTATCATACTTCATTTACCATATATAAGAAAAGTCAACTTAATGAGCTATTTCTCACGGTAAAGAGTGGGCTGATTTCAGAGAAGAAAGTTAAGACTAAGTCGTAAGTTTTATGACAAAAGCGACTATTATTAGGGGCTAATAACAAGAGAGAACAATATTTATTAAGTTGTGATATAAGCACAAACAATCGAAGTGCGCAATACATATATGTTATCAGTACAAAGAATAATAGGATACTCCCTATATGATACGCAACATACGTTAGTTGTCTAGTGTATTTACATTGTTGGGTGCGATCAAGTTGTTCAATTTTGTATATCCATGTTTAATTTTTGTTTATTTGTACAAATCAAAATATTTATCATCGTTGATTATAAATTTAATTTGCAGCCTATAAGACTGGTTATGTGTCGAATGTTACTATTTGTAAGTGATTGAATGTAGAGTCAGGGCGCGATATATACGAGAGGTAAAATTAGCGTTGCGAAGCGCAGACTAATATAGTTACTTAGTCAGAATAATTCAACTCTAATCTATTGTGGCTGTCGTGCAGACATACTCACTCATTACTCGGGAAAAAGACGTTTTAATTGCTCGATTCTGATAATACACGTTACAGGATATTTTTCAGTTTAGTGTCCATAGTGTTATTAGGAATGGCATTTTCCATATAAGTGAATCTTTCTCATCATAGTTTGACCAAATGTTTAACATTACATCTAGAATTTTACGTCATGAATAATTTCTGTTTATACTGAAAAAAATGCAGAAAGCAGCATATACTATAATATTTAAAATATGATATCTTCAATATAAGAAAATATCCATGAAGATATTCGGGTGAGACACCGCGAGAGTAGGGCACTAAGGTTATTGCATGGGTGCATACTTCCAGTTTGGGTCTGCAATCAATAGATATAGTGTCCAGATATGCTAGTTAGGGCGGCAGGACAGTGGGCTACTTCTTCGCCTTAGTTTAGCTTAGTGCTTTGGCGTTGTGGATTTCTACAGCCAAAATATTGAATAACAATGAACATTTAATTCGACCTAGATGCGAAGCAACGGCACAGCGTTAGGTAGCAAGGACTCCTTCTTCCCTACGTCATGCAGAAAAATCGAGAATGCTTTGGTTTTGTTTGGGTCATCTGAGACTTGTCGAAGATCTGCAGTTTTTTATGTCATCGTGAGAAAAAAACTCTTTAAAAACTCATTTGTGCATTTTGCTCAATGGTATAGATATATAACAAATTAATAAGTAAAAATTACAAGCACATTTTCAGAAGATTTTTGGAGATTTTTCTAAAAAATAAATATACCTATGCTCCTTTTTTTTCAGAAAAGAATTAATATGGCATTTGAAATATACCATAAAGAGTGCGCTAGATTCTGGATGGAGCTCTAATTTAAAGATATCAAAAAATATGCTTCCAAAGCCGGATAAAATCAGGTAAGCCCATGCTGAAACAGTTATATTTAACACAGTAGAACTTTTCTATCTTTGTAATCGGGATTAGAGAGAGGGCTCTGAAGAAAATCCATTGGTAAATGAATTGTGTTAAACTGATTACACCTAGTGCGCGGTAAGCTCCGCCGAGGATCTGAACAATTAAATCAGGCAAAATGATATTTTAAAATGCGGATGAAAGATGTATAATTGGTTAGACTTTAATGTATTTTTTGTTGCCATAAATCTGATAAAGGGGTGTATTCCTTTGATTCTGTTCTATTTACATACTCGCGTACTTTTGTATGGTCGTGTGGACCATTCTAAAGATATTTAATATAATGAGATGGTCGCTTATTTATTTGTATAGTTAGTATAAGCAAACTAAATGCTGAACGATTTTATACACACCTTTGTGCATTTATTCGCTGCCTGTGGACGGGCAACTAGTATGAGCGAGGAATAGCTTGCAAGGAAATTCATATGTTTTGTTCTCTCTGTTGTACTATATATATTTATTGTGGAGCGTATCGATTCATACGGGATGTAAAGGAACATACTGTAACTTTCTTCTAAATGCTTTTCCCTTCAGACTGCTTTAAGATCATGTCCATGACAGTGGATCATAGGAAGTCATCCAACCGGGACAAAGGACTTGGTGTCAAGATCGAACTAACGCAAATTTTCTCCACAGAAGAGATGCGCAGCATCAAAATACATCGATGGAATTTTAAATGCTAAAGTTGGCCTGTCGAGTTGGACCATGATATCTCCGTCTTCGCCATTTTAGTTCACTCACTACCGTTCGGTATGTGAATAGACGATGAAAATTGGCTCATATAGTACTCAGGAGGAGCAATAAGGGACATGGAAAGAGCAGTGAGAGCACGCGATTACTCTGTGAGGTAACTCACGAGAGGCCTCGGTAAGTGTATCCACCGGTGTCTCTGCATAGGAGGTCCCTATAGACTAGGTTAAAACTGAGCTTACTAGCCGTCAGGCTTAATAGCCTTATGCTCTCTCATAATAGAGAGTTCGAATGAGCTAATTCAAGAGACTTTCTGGCTCGTCGAACAACGACCATCGCTAAAAGGAGATGTCTCACCGTGGTCCGCACTTGAAAGGGTTCTGGCTTCATATTTTTCATATAAGCACGAACCATCTGGATGGTAAAATCCAGATTTTTATGCTAAGAGTTCATAGACATATGTTTCTTCACCAGTTAAATTTCCCAATGTTTCAAACATCATCACAATCTTCCCTTTTCCTGTTGCCAAGTGCTCTTTCACATAGCACCTCTTCTACAAGAAAATGAGTGCTCCGCTGTCAAAGGGAAGAAAGGACTCTTACCCCAAGTCCAATCGTGGGTCTATGATTCAAGCAAAGGTTTTCCACTTTCCCAACTGCCTGTGTACAGGAAAAAATTCTTCAGCGTCTCAAAAGAATTGTGTTGGTGGCATCTCAAGATACACTTGTTTCATAGCTGCTTGGCCTTTCTGTTTCCTGTTTCCTTCTTACTGAGATGATGTAAGAATTTGGATAGACTGAATCAGGCAGCAATAGCATTGTTTCTTGGCTTCAATGTGTATGTCTATTTATCAGTACCTCAATTTTGCCATCGATTCATCCTACTTCATAGGATAGGACTTGGCCAAAACGACACCCTTTGGTAAATTACCCACAAGTATTTAATTTTAATTGTCTTAAAAAAACTTAAACAACAAAATTTAGGAGACAGAAAGCTTTAAACAGTCATGCTTCTCACATTGGATTGGATTAGAGTATTCCTTTCCTTTTTCTTTTTCTTTTTCTTTTTCTCTTTCCTCAGCAAAGAAAGAAATGTGGCGAATAATCCAACACACAAACAACAGACGCACAGAAAAAATAAAAAAATAAAAAAATTGTACAGTTCAATCATTACTGCAGCCGGTACAATCAAATATCGTACTGCCGCACCCTATAATCTTGCAAGTTTCTTTGTTTTTTGGGCCTATAATCTGGCAAGATAAGCATCATCATTTTCATTTTTCCTCGTATATTCAAACGTCGGTTCACGTTTGGTTTTATTATTAATTTTCTTCTGCCAAATTCTGCAGCCTCTCTTCATTTGTTCTTCCGACCATCCCCACCCCCATATACTGAAGGCCCACTGTTTCTTTCTTCAATCAAACTAAACCACACCATGACTGTGGCGTAATTCTGACTTCAAGAACATCACCTACTATTTAATTCCTTTTTTTTTTCTTCCGATTTTTGGTGTAGAATTTTCACTGTCCTTGTCGGCGTAATAGAAGTTCATCTCCTTCTTCAGGTTGCTCTTCTTCTCTTGCATTCACTGATATGGACTAAATCCATGATGGGTTTCTGGAAGATGCTTTTTAGTTGAAATTTTTTTGAATCTTTAATTGCTTTAAGGGTTTCAAGTATATAAATTTTCTTTTAACTTCTTGATTGCTTCAGTGGCCTATCAATCTCGTTGTTTTTCTTGATCTTTACTAGGTATATTGTTGCTGGGCTGGATATTTGTAGTAGATTTCTTGAATTTCGTTGACCTGATTGAATCATGCTTATCTTAGTTTCATTGCCGTCCTTTAGCTGTTTTCTTCATTTAGTTCTCATTGGAACTTTTAGTGGTCGCAATTAACTTCGTTTTCCCCCAATTTATAAGAGCCGCTTTTAGATTCTTTAGAGCATGCACTTGAATTATTGAAAGGAGTTGTTGCCATTCTTTAGTTATGCTGGCAAGAACAAGGGTCAGCCAATCGTCAATCATGTTGGAAAATTGTTTTGTCGCGCCCAAAAAAGTTATGCAGACACCCTGTCAATGTTATTTGTCTCATCAATAAATGTCAAGTTTCGGAGCACCAATTTAACTTCCTATGTATGCATGTCCTGTCTCACTGACTTAGAAGATTTTGATTTGTCGCTGGAAGTTTGTAGAGGCACTCTCTCCGTAACTATGTCAATTCTTCTGATTATGAAAGTCTGACAGGCCTAACTAAGTCGACTTTAGCATTTCCTCAGTATACAAAGAACTGAATGGAGATAAGTACTAAAGACAAAGATTCTTTTCGCAAGTCATGGCTCATGACAGTACTCAGTTAGATGACCTCACCTCTAAGTTGAATTATAGACCGTTTTTGTAAGCATTTAGATCGTGTGGAGATGTTTTGTAAGTTTTATTAGGTTGGAAATATTGTGTCATTCCTTTTTGGTGTTTGTTTTTTCAGCTTTTGATATATATATTTTGAATCATTCCATTCCTTTCTTTATTTGGTCAATCACATTCTGCTCCTATCAGGAAGCTAGACGTCATGCACTAAATAAAACAGTGATGTCAAGCTCAACTACATCTGTGCTGGCATTGCCATCACAGTACTCAGAACAGGGTGCGGAACAAATGGCAGTATCACACCTACCTTCTCCGCATCAAAGTCAGGGTTCCTTGCAAGGTCCAGTGGCAATTCTTTGGGACATTGAGAACTGTCCTGTGCCAAGTGATGTGCGGCCTGAGGATGTGGCTGGTAATATTAGGATGGCCTTGCGGGTCCATCCTGTTATTGAGCTGTCACTCTGTTTTCGGCATATTGGGGATTTTAATGCCTTCCCAAGACGACTAAGAGAAGGTTGCCAGAGAACTGGGGTCAAACTCATAGATGTCCCGAATGGGCGAAAGGATGCTGCTGACAAGGCAATCTTGGTTGACATGTTCCTTTTTGCTCTCGACAATCCTCCACCATCATCCATCATGCTGATCTCAGGAGATGTTGATTTTGCTCCTGCTCTCCATATTCTTGGTCAGCGTGGATACATTGTCATACTTGTTATGCCTTCTAGGGTCGGCGTCTCATCTGCTCTAAGTAATGCGGGCAGATTTGTTTGGGATTGGCCCAGTGTTGCTCGTGGGGAAGGCTTTGTGCCCCCTGGTAAGGCATTATTGCCTCCTCGTATTGGTCCATCAGAAATTGCTGGGCTTTTGATGGGATGCCAGGTCAATGATAATGCAGAAGGTCAGAATGAAGAAGAATCGATAGTGTATAGAGGGGTCTCAAAAGGCTGTTACAATACCAGAGAATATTCAATGGTATCACAGTCTGTATCTGAATATAGTAGTAGTTCGGTATTGATGCTCGAAAATCCTACTACTTCCAGATCACATAGCCTTCCGTCTGGTGTGAACGAAGTTCCAACAGGAAATCTTGCTTCTGTTAACCAGAAAGACTTGTCATGGGTGCAACCAGGAGACCTAAATGGTTTGAAGGGCCAATTGGTAAAGTTGCTTGAATTATTTGGTGGCAGTTTGCCTCTAACCCGTCTTCAGCAGAGAATAAAAAAACTTATGGGCGGCCTCTTTATGTTTCTGAATATGGGGCATTTAAGCTTGTAAATCTCCTTAACAAGATGGCTGATCTAATCGCTGTCCAGGGGAAAGGCCAAAGGAAAGTTGTATGCCTCCGCAACTCAAAATCAGTTGGCCCTCCGGTGATCTTCCCGAGGAAGGACAAGAAAGGAAAAGGAGGCAAGGAAGACAACATTGACACAATGGCTGGAGGTGGATCCTCAGATGAATTATCAGAAGAAGAAAGGTTGGCTGTGGGGGAGAACGACGATGCGAGGGGAAGAGAGAAATTTAATGTGAATATGATACATCATTCTCAGATTACTGACGACAACCTCAAGAAGTTCAAATATGAGCTTCAAGAGATTCTGGTTAGCTACTCTTGTCGCATTTTTCTCGGTTGTTTTGAGGCAATATATCAGCAAAGATACAAAAGACACCTCGACTATCGAAGCTTTGGTGTGAGTCATCTTGAGGAGCTTCTACAAAAGGTGAGAGATGTGGTGGCGTTGCATGAGGAACCCGTAAGTAAAAGGAAGTTTCTGGTTGCTGCTGAGGAGTAGAAGAAAAGTCACTTCCTGTTTTCTGTTCATTGTCTTAAAATAAGCATCATGCCTGAGGTAGGCTAATTGCTTGCTAATTCTGGTCCTGTTTCGCACTAGCATGAAGTTTTATTTAAGACGAGAGAAAGCGAGAAACGTCTGTGGCATTCCTATTGTCTAACTTGGTACTTTGTAGGTATATCTTCAAGTGATTATACTATAGAAAAGTCGTGAAAGTGTGCTAAACCTGATCCGGAGATCATCCCAAAATGGGAGATCTTTCTGTACAGTTAAACTTTGTGTTGAATTATTGACTTTTAATACTATACGGACCAACACCTCTCTTTTTATTTGAATTATTTTGTTTGCAATTGAGTGAGAAACCTAACAGTGAGAGGGAATTGCGCCATTTTCATTCTTCCCCCAAGTAAAGCTATTACTCAAATGTTCTACAGCTATGATTTTTTATTTCTTTAGCTTGTATTGCTAGAATTATGATCTTGCTTCTCAGCTGCTGCGCTTCATTGTTCAATAATTCTTCCCTCAACACAATTCTCAAATTCTCGAGAAAGAAAAATGTTTTGCCAAATTGCTTCAGATGACTTATTTATGCATACTTGTGATTTCTATATAAGACAGTTTTGTTGCCTGTAGATCGAATCTGGAAAAGAATTGAATAGTATAGATTATGTTACGTAAGCACAATATAAATCACATCGTTGTTGTTGTGGTGATCGTTGAAATGTATCTTTCTTTATTTTCGCCTCTTATTTCGTTTTGCCTTTTAATTTACATAATGATGTAATTTTAGTGATCGTGAAATATCAAGAAAGCTACCTGAAACCATGTTTCTGGGTAACAACAAAATGTGAATGTTCTTAAAATCTTCTATCACACCAAAAAGAAAAGAAAAAGCGTCAGTGCTGCATTTGACATCCAAGATACAACAAGAACTGGAAATCCTGCTGGAATTCAAACTGTCTGAACCATTTGAAATGCACAAACAAGTTGGAACTCTTCCTTTCTCCTTCAATGTAAATATCTGTATGATTCCTCAATTCAAGTTGTTGGCTGTGGAATGTATGTTCTCTTCACGTTATGGGTGTTTCAGCAAATATCATTTCAGACAGAGATCAAGAGCCACATTACTGCACTTCTCCTCTGGTGATAATACCATCAAAAGTATGAGCTTCTATACAAGCTCTCTGCACAACTGAGCCAAATCACCCACCACCTTTTTCCTAACGTGGGATAAATCCTGACTATTGAAGCTTCCCAAACAAAAAGGCGAATTTTAACCTCATGAGACGCCACGGGATATTGTCGAGTCGACCTGAGGAGACCTCCATTCTCCAACGGACAGGCAGCACTTCGACTCGCGATAGTGATCTCACGACGTAGCTTGACCGAAGAAGCTAAACCCCGTTCATCCCACTCAGAAAACACATAATTCTTCGCCTCTCTGCCTCCTTTTCTTCCCGCTTTCCGTTCTCTTCACATTCTCATCCCTCCCCCCTGCTCTCAACCCAAACCAGAGACGCACTCCTGTGCAAGGCCGTCCTCGAGTTTCCGTCACAAGAATTACCCTGAGACACTGTCTTAACTCCGCACCCAGGCCCTTCGCCCTTCCTCTATCTTGAGTAACCCATCTGCACAGTCTGCATAACTCCACAACACGATTTGAGTTCGACATCAAAGCTCGAAAGCGAGCATTCACCCAAGCCGTACCGGGCTCACCAAACTCGGCTTACTCTTCGCCAGATGATCTCGCAAGCCAATACTCACCTTGCTGACCATCAACCTCAAGCTTCTTCGTTATCCGTTGGACCTCCGCCTCGTCTTCCCCTGGATCACCACGACGCCTCCAAAGAACAACACTCCCGTAAACTGTCACCACTCCGCATCTTCCTCTGTACCAGCCTCCTTTGTGTTATACACTACCACTCCGGCGATCGCCAGAAATAAACCTCGCAGCCGCGCCAAGTCTGAATAACGTTTAGCCAATCTATGTACCACAAGTAAGACCAGGCTGCGGGTTCTCGTTGTAATGATACCGCGCTCCAATCTTGGAAATTTTTGCAGGGCGTACTTTACCTGTTCTACTACTTCCTGGAACATACAGGGGTCGTAAATGTGCTTTCCTGCTGAGTTCCTGTAATCACGTGATATACTATGCCAAGCTAATTACTTAACACTATCTCAATGGCCAAGGCCCGCCTCGTACCGGCAATTAAGCACCTATCAGATAATCGTGGCCTAAGCCTGGCGCGTCTCGCGCCCGTATGTAGGCCGTGTTCACCTGACAGAGTTCAAAGCAGCTGGAACCATCCACTATTCTGCAAGCATCGGTGTCAAGCCCAAAATCAGCAACGCTGGCGCCACGCACTCAGGTAGCAGTTCAATGCACATAATACATCATCATATCGCAAGCTATGTGGCAGCGTGGCGAGCAAGGATCATCGTCATCAGGATGCAAGCATGTTTCAGTCCCTCGCCTCGTCACTCGCGCGAGCCAAATTTCACTCCATCGGACCCAACATTCACCTATCACTAGCTACCTTTGGACACTCAAAAACGGTAACCCGCTCACTCCATACAGTTCGAGACAAATTCATCATATGTCTTTCGCTCTTCTGCGCTCCCGGCTAGCTTATTAAGTGTATCAGTCCTTCGCGGTGACTCTACCCGCCACGCCTTAGCCAAGCACGCTGGAGGCAAAGCGGCGCCCCCGAATTCCTCGCGCAAGTAGATATTATTGCTCGAAGCTTAATATCTCTAATGGCATAAAGGAGGGTCACAATAGAATATGGACCGTATTCCTGCGTAACAAAAAAGCATCAGAGAAAAATCTGAAAGTTTTTTTAACTACAGTATCAGGAACTAGTGCACACCAGTGTAATCTGTTTTTTACCAGTGCATTTGCGACATCAATTGCAATTTGAATTCTTGTGCGCCAGCTAAGAGGAGTTCTACCTTGAGCTGAACATAAGCAATTAATACTTAGTAAATCAACAAGCTTCAACTTTAATTTGGCATCAGTTAAATGTAATAATTATTTTCTCGTCAGTCACTTTTCATTTCAATTTCATCCACTATCAAATTACACACAACCACACAATCATTCAACCAACTTTCGGTGTAGCAAAATCACAACTAAACAACATAATAGCGATTCCACATATATAAAGGTAATCTTAATCACCATCAACATCCATGAACGAGGTATACATACCATTCATTGACTTTAATCCATATAAATATATACATAAATCCAGCATTCAACATATGATAACTCGTATAGGCATATATATATATTATATTGCTTAACAAACCACATCAATGGTCAAGTATAATTTATAAACAATCCATATATCATATCCATTATTTACATAAAATCCCAACAAGCAATACTTATATTCCACGATACACACACACACACACACACACACAAACACCATGTATATATAGTATAAACCAATTAGCTATACTTACAAAGAACTCAGATTACCTCTAAATTTTTTCACAGGGCAGGCATGTTCAAGAAGTGAGGTGAATGTGAAAAAGGAAAGTAGAAATGATCATATTAACAAGCAGAGCATCAGAGAGAGAAGCAGCTTAAGGGATAAAATGAATTCTTGGGAATCAAACTAAACAGCTGATCTATACCAATTACCCATGGAATGTCTCGTGCCAAAAATTTCCAATCTTGTTTCTTCTTCTTTCTAGAGACAAACTACAATATAATATATATAAACTTTAAACATACCATGGAGATGATCCTTTAAAGCTCCCATTTGCCATATATTCATACATTAGAAACCTGAGATGGAATAACTCATAGCATTATTTTCTCCTGTCGTAAACTGAATGTACACACATCTTTCTCATGCAGCGAAAAATGGCAAGTAGAAAATAAGAAAATAATACCTCTCATGTCTTTCTATACAAAAGCCTCTCAGAGCCACAAGATGACGATGGTGCAGTCGAGCAAGGAGCTCTAGCTCTTCTTACAAAAATCATCCTCAGCCTGCTCTGAAACTTTGACTCATCCGCTTCACAGCTGCAACCGTACCATCTGGAAACTCGGCTTTGTACACAATTCCAAATCCTCCTTGTCCAATAACAGTGCCAAAGTTGTTCGTCGCTTTCTTCATCTCTTTGTAGCTGAATTTTCTGAACATGAAGGATGGACCTTCATGTCAATATAGTACACCACAAAACAAAAAGGAATTAGGATATACATATCCAACTTCATGAACATTAGTCAATAGTGCCAAACTAAGAGAGAAAACTTGTGAAAAATCTAAAGTTAACCACCTGAAATTTTCTTGCAGGAAGAGCCATGGCTTTTTGAAGACGTCTCATCAATTCATATCAGTATTCTCCAGCTCTCTGCTTTTCCTACGAATGAGGACGATAAATACTGCAATTAGTGTGATGGCTATTGCTGTAACTGCAATCCCAATGCCTGGAACCATTGTGAGGTGGTAACGATGGCGATTTTCCTTCAGAGGTGCAGTCAGGGAAAGTTGAGAAGGACTAGCAGCAGCTGGTGGACTGACAGATGTTGGAGGTGGAAGTAAAGGTGGGGACAATCCTAGAGTTGGAAAGAAGTAAACAGCCAGAGGTTAAAAAAGTTATTATTGGAGAAAACAATAATTGTAAGAATGATTCAAGAGATTCAATTAAAGATTCCAGTTTTAAGCCAGCAAAATTCAAAGTTCAGGCATGAGAGCAAGTGAACAGAAGAAGAAATGATAATCTTCATTGACTCCTCCACTGGAACAAAAAGCTATGGTACAGTAACTTGCTCTTAAGATACAATGGCTTTTGACTTTGATCATTTCTTACCAACCGTCAAAAAGGAAAAGGTAAAAATGCTCAAACTAATAGAACAGGTTTTCTCTGGCATAGAATCTTATTTTTCATTTTCCTAGCGTCCCCGTCCCAACCACATAATATGAAAAAAAGACCAGCTTGAAAGGCAAACACGTCCAGCACAAGGCAAAATAAAAACGGATTACGATAACATGCTTTTCATCTGAATCATAGTTACACAATTAACATATGTCCAATTGTGCCTCCTTGTTTGAGCCTCAAGGTAAAAAGAAGCATGTACTGCCGAGCTATCAGCAAGACCAGAAAGATGAATAGAATCATGTACAAGAACAAAACCGCATAATTTAGGGTGATTCATGTATATTATTACGCTGACATAAGCTTGAGAAGAAAAACTACACACAGAAATCTTTAGAAATTAATAATTTAACCAAATGGCAGTAATTTCGACTCACACAAGAACACCATAACACAAAGAGATGTCGCTTTCCTCTCCTGATTTGGCATATCCTATGGGAGTAACTAAGACTTGATAACCCCAAAGAACAAGCTCCAACTCGCATTCAATAGTTGACATATAATCGACTTGGCTGGTAAGAGCAGTAAAAGAGCGTAGATCTCTACAAGTACTCTCAACGAACTTATCTCACGGCCCTAGTAGATTCCGAAGATCCATATACCGGCATTTCCCAGCTCATTCGACATACTATCCATCCCCACTACAGACCGGCCACTTTGCAATTTCAGTTAACATCAAACAGGAATTTTGGAGACTGGAGCATTGTGGGTAACAGTTGATCGAACCTGGCACTCATACTTTACAGGTATTTTCGTCCCGAAGCCACAGAAAACTGTTGCATTTCTTGTTACTCCATAAAGCTGAAAAGTTTTGGATATGGTACGGAGGCAGAGGTCAGATAAATCTGAAGTAACCCCTAAGTTACTTGTAGCATTTGCATAACGGGAGACAGAAATAGCAACCAAGGCATTGATGTTAAACGACAGCATTTTCCCTCTATCTTCCTGTTTGGAGCAGCAGGGAGGCGCTGCCACCGTAGCGGAAATTACGAACCGCTGACCCTCAAGTCGCAACCGGACACAATCCTGCATAACTAATCCGAACCAGAACCACCGACCAAGATTAGGAAATACTAACCAATTGGCACATGCTCCTTTTTCACAATCGACCACGTCCCCGTACCAACAGAGGGACGGCGACTCTCTCTTCTTTGGCTGTTTATACCAACTGCAAGAAAGAAAACACTCGCAAACACATCTACCAGCATCTAGCAAACACTGATACTCAAATGGGCCTACGAACTCCATAAGGACTACTACTGAACCGCTGTGATCACGCGCGTTCTCAAGAAAGCGATCACCCTCGCCCCCAATCATCCTTGACAACACTGGCAAAAGCTACACCCGACGCTCAAGAAATGTCCCAACTCTTCGTGTAGTGTATGTCTATTCCTTAAACTATACAATTCATCCGCACTTCTATTAACCTCCTCTATCTGCTAACGCTCGCGTATCACAGCCCTGTCAACCCAGCAACTGGACTTCGCTTCCTTCTCACCAAGGCAAATTTGAACAACAGCCTGACAGACTTCAACAACAATGTCTACCACATCTTCATGTAACAACATTACGACACAGCAACCACTTCTTTCAGCCACAATCAAATTCCCCCACGAACAATCATCTGCAACAGAAGCAATGCACAATATAAACTGCAAACCTCAAGCAACCACTTACAAACATAACTTAATAAAACAATCTACTCCAGCTCAGCATGTCATCAGAAACAACACCATATCAACCTGCACAGGCCCAAACAATAAAGAAGATAAAAAACAAAGCAGGTCAGATCTGCACACAATTTATTCATCACGAACATATCACAAATAAATTCTACACATCAAAGTGGAAACCACATACATGCCGTGAACCCAAAACTAGCTAGCAAACCGGAGCTACCAAAGTAACGCCAGGACGCCAGTCGCAGCCCCGCCAACGTAGCTCCACGAAACGTCGATTTCAAGGGAAGACCCACTTGGGGCGCAGAAGTCATACAAAGCCCGCAGGCCTCCCACCCCCGGCCGCATCCCCGTACACGGCGTTCATACATCCGCGGAAGGCAAAGTAAATGGCCACACAGAGAACGCCGCAGGCTGCCTACAAGGTGGCAATGGCTTAGAGCCAGCGACGCTAGGGCATCTAGGCGTCTAGCAACATAGTGTGGGAAGGCAAGCGTGAGGAAGGGAGGCATGTGGTCAAAAAAGGGCGCGGGGCGGGTCACAGTGGACCAGGCCCAGGCGCCAGCGAGGCTCTGCCTCCTTTGGCACTAGTTATTCGTACATGAGGGCGCACGGCTAACCACCTTTCCTTCCATGAGTTACTTCCTTCGCCTTTCTCATCAACTTAGAAAATCCTATTTCTTTGCACTTTAAGTGTTTTTCATGTCACATAATCAATCAGCATATTCAACTATCATAATAATCACTAATCAATCGAATCAAATCCATCCGACAATTTAACAATGAAGTGCGGCAGAGTACCTACATTATATTCACAACGTTCAGTCCGGTTGGGAATCGTCAAATCCAATTCACAAACAGAATTCCTCCCCGCAATTTCAATTGTCATTCGTCAGCCTAATTTCATGTGTGGGCCCAGTCTATCAGGCTACGGCCTCTTACCTCTCACATATCCGCTACCTTTCCAAGCATTTCTTATCCAGCCGATTAGATCTATTATACTTTCTGGATTAAAAAATTTTCTTATACCATTCTTTACTAAACAATCTATATTCACTATAATATATCATAACATAAGAGTCGCTCAGACTGTCGATTGGCATATTTTTACACCGTTGTTATTATTCATATATTTAATATATATGAGCACGATGTATATATTAAATATAATACGAATTTTGAAAAAAAAATAATCAAAATTGCTTTTAATTTTTAAGTCATTTCTGTTTTTAACAAAATTTTCTTTTAGTCGGTGAATTTATAAGAATTATTGAGATCAATCGTACCATCATATGCAAGATGTCTAAAAAATAGTAATTTAATTTTGTTAGTTTATTTAAAAAGGGTTGAATGAATTATATGTACATTGCAAACAATAGTAAAAAATTAACTTGAATTAAATCCTTACCCTTATCTGAAACTCCACGTACTTCATCTCACTCCCCATCCATCTTCCTGCCCTTCTGAGAAAAAATGAGATTCGATCTGTACCGTTAAATTCTTGAATTTGAATCATGATTCCGAAGAAGTCATTAATCTATGTATGAGAAATACTAAAGAATAAAGGCCCCCGTGAGTGGGAATAGTTTTTTGTATTAAATTCTATTCAGCTGATGCTTTCCAGTTCTCCCATCATCTCTCTTTTTTCTCTCATCTCTTTTGGCCAACCACAGTGAAAATAAGTGCTTTTTTTTTATATATATAGAAAAGAATATACGTAGATATTAAATAATAAAAGAAGTGGTTGGACAGGGCGGTGGACTGGGCAACATGTCTGAATGAATGGGGGGCACGGGTTCTGTTTGGCCCTCCATTCCCTTTCACCAATCTTTTTCTGTTCTTTGTGCCACTGCCACTTCTTCCTCTATACTCTAGAACGACTTTGTTCTCACATTGTAAACTCTTTTCTTCTTGTCCTTGTTTATAACTTTTATTACATAGGTTATTATATGATATAGAGGTCCAAAATTTTTGTTCCGACTGAACTCGAATATATTAAATTTGAATTAATTATATATTAAGTATAATATATTTGTGATGTATAGTTTCAAGAAAATAACCAACAATAAAACACAGTATTAATTTGGCCGAATCAATTTTGAATATGAATTTTCTCAAACTCCAGACGTTTTTACGCATAGTGATTGAAGATCGAATCTTACCGGATTAATAAGATAAATTTGATTTCTGAATAGAATATTAACAGTGTTAATTGTATTTTGATTTGTATTTAATTTTTAATATATAGGTCTTGATTTATATTATTGTGAAATTGGTTCATGACCTAGGGATGATATTCGGCTTAAAGTAAGGTTGTGAATATTATCAAAAAATTTGTCAATTATATTGGAGCTTAAGAAGAAGTGCAAGGACAATAGTTTCAGATTGCAAAACAAAAATCAAAGTTACGTCAAATTTATGTATGTTGAGGAAGCAACATTGCTTGGAAGCATCAGCATTCCGTTTTCTTGCCTTTACTCTTCCATCCATACGGAACAGTCCAGAAGAGCCATCCATCTTCATCTTCTTCAACTAGAGTAAAGGAAACAGCGGATGAGAGTTTAACAACTTTTTTTGAAATTTTCAAATTTGCCCCAAACTAACTCAATTAACCCAAAATCTTTAACAGAAAAAAAAGGAGTAAATTATAATAAATTCCTTAAAATTTGTTATAATTATAAATATTCCTCTTAGAATTTATTAGATGATTATTAATATACGTATAATTTTTTAAATATCTAGAAATAATTATAATTGTAATAAATTTCAGATAGAGTATCGTAATTTACACAAAAAGAAAAAGGAAAATTAGGATGGAAAGAATAGAGAGCTTAAGCGCGGGCAATAACCGTTTTCCCTATGAATATCTTTTATAAATCAACCCCGCCGCCCTCCATTCTCATTTGCTTTCAGTTCTGTGTCTCTCCTCCTTCAACAGACTTTGCAGAAACTTCGCCCCAAAAATTTGAATCCGTTTCAGTGGGAGACTGAGAGAGAGAGAAGGAGCGGGAGCGAGTAAGAGAGATATTCAGGGGGAGAAAGTCAGTGTTAATCTGAATCACTTCATTCCGGTAACAACAGAGAGAAATCAGTCTTCCTTCGAACGCTTCATTCCGATTATAATTTTCAGGCATAATTTATACACATACTTATGGATACGTGTGCTAAATGTGTGCATGCGTCTCTGTATGATTATGCTTTTAACGGAGATATGGTAACTTTTGGAATGCCAACTGTTTTCCTTTTGCGCAGGTACGTATAGGACTCACGATGATGTTATATACTTCGTTGCTGTTCTTCGCCGTTTTTCTCTTCGGTTGTTCCGCAGCTTTTGAGGTAATTTTTGTTATGCTGCTTCTATATTTCTCGAATTCACGGGGAAAAAGCAAGCCGAGAAAGCGTTTCTTTTCTGTTCAGTAGTTCTGCCATTTTACTTGTGTTGTGAACAGTTAGGCGAGGGACAAACGTGCATCGCGAACAGAAACTGTGACGACGGGATGCATTGCGAAACTTGCTTCGCGAATGGCAATATCAGGCCCCGGTGCACTCGAATTCAGCCGACCAATCCTCTTTCCAAGGTTTGTCATTCTTCAAATAGTTTTATACTGTGCCTATAACTTTTTAATTTCATTTCCATCACAATTGAATCGAATTCAGTATTTGCTACAGTATGCCGTGAAATTGTGTCAAAACTTTTTATTTACTTATGTGCTAAAGCTAATAATTTGTCACGTTTTGATAGTTTTGTTTGGTGATTAATGTTAATATGATCAAATATCAGGTGAAAAACTTGCCATATAATCGGTACACATGGCTGACTACTCACAATTCCTTTGCTAGAGTTGGGGCAAAGTCAACAACAGGAAGCATGATTCTTGCTCCATCGAACCAGCAGGACTCCATTACTAGTCAACTGATGGTAAAGTGTTTACTTTCTTGTTGTCTTCATACAGACACACACATTTATATATTTATATCTTCGTATTCCATTTTACAGATCTGAATTATGTTCACGTGAATACTGTTGTTGCCAGAAATAGAGGGTTTGGGGGGTGGTTGCGAGTGTGAGTGACAGTTGCCATCCATTTATGCTGTTTTTAGGATTGAAGTGTGAGATTATGGATAATAGGATTAGGATGAATAAATAAGGAATAATATCCAGTTAGATAATATTGTGTTTGGTTTACATGATTAACAAGAGGATAAATTATAAAAAGAACTAAGAAATATATCATTTTCTTTATTTTATTTCACTTATGGCATTCGCATAATATCTCATTGTATATTACAAAATTATTATATCTCATTAATTCATCATAACATAAAGTTATATGTTTTTCAATATAATGTGGTTTGTTATTATTGTTTAGTTGGATACATGACTATTTGTTATATTATCTTTTGTGATAATTGATATTGTTTGATTTAGATAGCAATCTAATTTTACACATATTTGTAAATTAGTTAACGCAATTATCAGAATTATTGTTCATTCTCAAATGTTGACAACAATCAACAGCAGGTGGCACATTAAATAAGTTATATAGATTGAGAACAAATTGCTTCATTGACCAAGAAGGAGCGCATGATTGGTAGAATACTAATAAATAATTATGTTCTTTAATGTACACTATCTGCAGCAATTACTTCTGGAAAAAGAATTTTGTTTTTAATCATGTTCTTCATCTATTGTGCATGCATCGAGTAGTTCATTATTCTTTGAATGTATATTTCCTAAGAAATATGATATTATAAATTTGTTTGGGCTTCTTTTATTTCTTGTTAAGTAAACTGATTGTATCTGCAATAAAATCACTGGATCTTTCGTTTTTTTCTTCAACATGCCATATTGTGCAGAAGAGGGGCAAGTCTCGCAAATAAAAATAAGTCCCACATGGATTACAAATCCCATCCCCAAGGCCAGATTTGTAGTCCTACATCTGAAGGGAAAGGGATTAGATTCTGAGGCTAAGTTTTAGCATGTACTGAAGAGTGAAGATCAAACAAAGAATTAGGTCTTTTTTTTGCAAGTCAATTAAGCCTAGTCCTATTAACCAAACAAGGCCTTAGATTAAATAAGTCTTTAACAGACAGCTAAGAAGAGCTTCAATTCCATCCTGACTTTCAGTGTTAGGCTTAAATGAGTGAAAATACCATTGGATGTATGATAAGGTCGAATATTTGTTGTGCAAACCTGCTCGTGATTGATACCTGATATTTTTGCCTTCTAAAATTTAAAAGACACGCTTGATTTCTGATCTCAGAGTTGGTTATTAAAGCAATGATGAGCTTCCTGGAACATGGAACTGGCTTTTCTTGAAATTAACATACAGCAAAGCCTAGAGTTCTGATGCTTTGAGAAGGACCTTTGCCCAAAGCAGAGCGAGCCGACTCAAAAAATGTTGGAAACTGATGTTGATAAATCTGAATCAAGTTGACAAAATTCGGAAAATGAGTAATTCGTTTCTGAAAATTATGGCATGTGCTGGCGTAAAATCCTCACTATATGCTCTCTGGTTTGAATCAGTTTCTTCTGAGTTTCAGTGTTCAGTGATCATGCTGACTTAGAGCACAACTTATGATAATGGATGACCAATTAAATAAGAAACAGTGTTAATTGGGCTTGTCATTGCATCATTATAAGAAAATCGGTTCATGGATTTATGCTCCTTGGAAATCGATTTAGTTTTCTGGAAGGTTTTTATTGGTCTTGAAAACAGAGATTATGCTTTTTCCCCTTACAATGAGCACCTAATCGGTTGTGAAAGACTTTAACTGTTTCTTTTTTCTGGTTTATAAGACTTTAACTTTTTCTATGAACACGTCCATTGCAGAATGCAGTCAGAGGGTTGATGCTTGATATGTATGACTTCGAAAAAGATATCTGGTTATGCCACTCCTTTGGGGGGAAATGCTACAACACCACAGCTTTTGTAAGTATGCGAAGGCTCTGAAGGCTGTTAGATATCACAATGGAATGATTGATTTTACATTTTCTTATACTGGAACCTGGATGAGTATGTTGTGGCATTCATCACAAAGTAATATGCCAGTCCCATCGCTTAGATCCTTAATGACTTTGGTGATAGCTGATATGCTTGTTTTTATTTAATCTGCTGAAATTTGCTTCCCAGGAACCTGCCATAAATGCTTTGAAAGAGGTCAAAGTGTTTCTTGAAGCATATCCCAATGAAATAGTCACCATATTCATTGAAGATTACGTTACATCTAAGAATGGCATCAGAAATTTTTAATGCAGCTGGGTTGAGCAAATTCTGGTTTCCAGTCTCTCGAATGCCAAGAGATAGTGGAGATTGGCCAACAGTTGCTGATATGATCAAAGAGAACCATCGGTTAGTCGTCTTCACTTCTAAAGAATATAAGGAATCTTCAGAAGGCATTGCATATGAATGGAGATACTTAGTAGAAAATCAATGTAAGCCTTCTTCAGGAAACTGACATCTAACTGATGTACTGCATAAAAATCTTAAACCGTAACTTCATTGGACTCTTAACTTGCAGATGGTAGTGGTGGAATGGTGAAGGGATTATGTCCGAACCGTGGAGAATCACAACCAATGAATGCTACATCAAGGTCCCTTGTTCTAGTGAACTATTTCCCAACAGCACCAGATTTGCTGTCAGCTTGCAAAGACAATTCGGACCCTTTGATTGAGATGACGAAGACATGCTATCTAGCAGCTGGTAAAAGGTGGCCTAATTATTGCAGTTGATTTTTACAAGGTATTTTGTTCATTGAAGAGATTTCAAATGATTTCGATATATTAAAACCAAAGCAGTAGTCAGCTTTTCATGTACTCAATTATCTATCTAAATGTAACACTTGTAGAAAAGCGATGGAGGAGGAGCACCTGAAGCTGTAGATTTTGCAAATGGGGAGCTAATTTGTGGTTGCAAAAGTATATCTGTGTGCAAGGTCTGCAATTCACATACTTTCCTCTTTATTTCTCAAAGATGTTCTGTGAGTTTATTTTCTGGTCAAGAGATATACTGCTATACAAATGCTTTAACAACTGCGAATAAGTCCTGGATGAATTGTTTATTGAAGTCTACGACATACACATGCAGGAAAATATGGTCTTTGGAACGTGTGACAATCCTCTACCTACAGCAACTGCTGCCCCCAGTTCAGAACCAGAACCCAGCTCCGGTAAATTTGATAGCCAACCTATTCAACTACAACGGATGTTCAGTTTACTTCTTTTGGCAATCCTATCATTGTAAATTCCGACCATTCAGCAGCATTCATTCTTTTGTTCTAGGCTTAATATGGCATCTTACTTAGTGGATTGATGAACTGTTGATATGGTTGGTTATTTTTTAAAAGGGTCTTCTGACATTCTACTGACAGAACCGATGATATGTTAATGTAAGTAGACTACATGGCTGATAAAAGTAGTTTCGTTCTAAGCACAATTTCGCAAATAGCACCAGATGAACATATGCATCAGGAATTAAGATGAATGTGCATATTCGTTCTAAGCACAAATTTTGATTAATTTGTTATAAGCATAATGCTTTGTGTTAGTTGATATAACTGAAGCATGTAGGAGTCGAGGTCACATAGTTCGCCACAGGTGGCAGCGCTCCAGTGACTTCGAATGGTAACGCGTATCATTTTCTGAGTCATTTTTGATTGATTGTTCCATAAATGATAAACTCCAAATAATTTTGACAATGAGGGTCCAGTGGAAGCTGTAGAACTAATGAATTTAAGCGAAGCGGTCTGTATAGGCCCAACGTCTAATTGATCCTCCAGGAACCAATCTACATATGCTGGGAACACCAATGTATGGTATCCGGGAAAAAATTAGTATGAGAAATAGTGGGCTGTCGGTATATTACTATATATTAGATGGCGTGCTCTTAAGAGTGCCGAATCATTGTGTTAAAGTAGTTTTAGATTGACAGTCTATTACATTTCCTCTCAATTCAAGTTGCATAGTGGCCCGAGTTGGCCCAAAATCTGTACGGATCAGTTCGATAAAGCTTGGCTCAAGATCGGACTAATATTGTTTATAGCCGGTCTTGAGGTGGTCATAGACCTACTCGGTTGAGGCTCAGACTAGGCCCGCATTAGGTCCTGATGTACTTGTTTAATTTTTTTATGATATTGAGCAATTTTATCTATAATTATTTTTTGAAATAAATATATAAATAAATTAAATTGCATGAAAAATTATATTAAAAAAATAATAGTTAAAAATATATAATGAACTTTAAAAAAAAATGCCCAACAGGCCCAGCCTAGGTTCGGTTCAGGACCAAGTGGTCTTGGGCCACTGAGATAGGTTGGTCCAAGTATTGATTCTTTGGATCAGTTCAAGACCAGCTCAGTTTCAAGTGAGCCTGAGAAGTGAGATGAACCACCTAATTTTTTTATTGATTCAATTCTATTTTGGGTGGGTTAACCCAACCCGACCCATTGTCCATCTTGACTCTTAATTCTGTCTGTGCTAACAGGGTATTTTTAAATAAATTTATAAATTCTTAAATATTTTATAAAACATCGTAAAATAATTTGATAATTTTTTCGAAGAGAAACTTTGCAAGCTCTACAAATTTGATATTAAAAAATTACGAGCTTCTTCACAAAAAATAAGTTCATAATTTATATTTAAGATTTAAACAGACACATTTAGATCAAGTATAATATTATTATTACAAATATCAATGAGCCTCATTATCTTACAATCTAGCCAACACGCACTAAATACACATTTTCCCCTATTCTCCTTTTCTCTAGTCTCTTTATTTTATTTATTTTCCTCTCAAATATGCATATTGTTAATTCTTGAAGAATGCATAACTTTGTCAGCTGTGATGCTTAATGATATGATGGAACTTGTAAATAATAATACACATGGATAAAGTGTCCCAATCCCCTATTAAACATCAACGCCGTGTCAATAAGAATAAATAACTAAAGGAACTGAAGGGGAAAAAGAAGAATTTAATAATTGGAAAAGCGCAGGGCTCAAGGGTCTGCATCACCCATTTTTTTATTTATCAAATTTCAAGGTAGATAACATGTCAAACCTGCAGCAAAAGCCCTTGAAATTAAGCACACTTATCGAAATAATTGTTTCCTTAACTGAACCAAAACCATGCATTAACTATTAACCCCACTTTTGGTAGGGAATCAGCGCCGGGGAATATGTCATCTCCCGTGATATACTCACCAACAAAATACAAACACAGAATATTCCAATCTTCAACCTTGTATTTGTTTTTGTAATTATATACATACATACATACACACTAGAGCAGTGGATTATATATAAATAAAAATCTACGCTGCATTTTTGCTTTAAAGCCACTTATTATAGCGGGGGGGTTTATTCAATACAGTAAAATACAAAAAGGGCAGTGTGAATGATGTCCTAACTTTGACATAATTGCAGAGTATATATGAATATTATTTGTGGACATATTTAGAACAAACAAAGCATCAACATAATTTAATCCGCGACCTATGGCTTTGGATAATTATCCATTAGCAATTTAAGTATATGCTCTATTCTGAAATATTAAAACGGGCATCTAATTTTTGGTGCAGATTCAGAGAATTTAATTAAGTGGGTATTCTTTTTCCTTTTTCTTTTTATATATATATTTGGGGTGGGTGGATTAGAAGCTATAATGATTGTCATCATGGAAGAATTATAATTAAAAATAAGAAAAATGAAAAGTGGAATTTTGTTGGAGTGAACAGTGTTTAGTTAAGTTATTTATTTAAAAAAAGGATGCATTCAGGAGGAGAAAGCAATAGTAGTTATCCAAATAGTGGTTCAACTCATTGTGTACGACAAGTTTCATCCTTACAACCCAATCTTCAACTCTACGTCATAGGAAATAATTGAGCATGAAAAAATGATAGTTTTGGAAGGTGGCATTATAATAATAGTAATAATAGAAGAAAGAAAGAAAGATGGAGGTAAGTGGGTATGGTCAAAATGAGAATTTTGAAAGTGAAAGCAGTGAAGTAGGTAGTTAGGTACGCAACAACTACTCGAACTAATAAACCCAATTCATGCATGCATGCCCCAAAATCTTCCTCAAGATAAAATCCAAGCCATCATATACCATATATAGTTTTTTGTTATGTATTAATATATTTAGTGGGATGCTTGCTTTGCTACTTTGCTTCGAAATCTTAATTAATTAGAGCCTTCAATACATCCAAACCACTCATTTCGGTTTCTGCCGTCCTTTCAACTCTGACTGCATCCATTGCAAATGATCATACCTTCTTTTATATGATTATTGCTGCTGCTGCGGTAAGAGAGCCTATTATACATCATCATCACCATCATACTACCTACTACGTACTGGATATATATAGGAGTGAATTAGGGTTTAGTTGCTGTAGTGTAAAGTAGCCTCAAAAGCAATCAAATACGATTCTCAAAGTGTCGAATATTGGGGCCCACTCTAAAAGGTATAGGAGAAGTAGCGTACAACTAATCAATCACCTTTTAGGATGATGAGAAAAATGAAAAAGAGTGAAAAGTGAGATGAAAGGAAAGATATAGGTGTGACCCACACACCTCATTTCGAAAACCTTTCTACGCATATATTATAATACCCTAATGCCCTCCAAACCTTTTATTTTTCTCCCTTTTTTTTCTTATCTGCTACAAAATCCCATTTGGGCCCCAATTATTAATATTTTTTTCTACTTTATTGGATAAATTAAAATTTAAATCTATTTACCACAAAACGCTTATAATTTTGGTACAACACTTCCTTCTTCAACTCATAATTAATATATCATATACACTTTATTCAGTTATATTATTTGGTGCTATGGATATATTATAAGCTTTAAGATGAAAAAGATTCCTTTTAAGAAAATATGCCTTCTTTCCACTCTGCCAAACAACTTTATTATCTGTACTAACCAAAGTTGAACTACACACTTACATATATACTTTTTCACGTGAATGGGTCTTTAATTTTTACCATTGGATTAGAAAATTAGTAATAAAAGAAGCATGGAATGAAATTTACAAGGGCCTCTACTCTAACATGAGGTGTGTGAAACTGAAAATTCTTCAAGTAAGTTTGTTTGTTTGTTTTGGGTTTGATGGATGTCGGTGTTCATTCAGACAAGCCTGCACCCATCATATCTTCCTTAGATTTCATTGAACGCGCAATGCCAATGAAGATTGTCGCAAATGTGTAATATATATTAAAAAAACAAGGGTGTTTACTGTTCAACAACTCATGAGGGAAGGGAGGTTGATGTTTCCCCCACTAAAAAAAATATTTGTGCTTTTGGGTGGAAATAAAGGAAGAGAGAGTTGGGGTTGGGGGTGGGCTGGGGAGCACGTGCGGAAGAGTTGTTTATCACGTGTGCATCGGGGTAAGCTTAATTTTGCGCCGATGCATGCTGCCTGCCTGGTTGACCAAAGACAGCCTAACATATATATAAGGTCTTCTTGGGGGCGGGCCTCCGCCTTCGCCTCTTCTTTCTTCCACACGCCCTTTATCAAAACTCATATCCATTTCTACTCCCTTCTCTGTCACTATATCACTTAACCACAAATCAATTAAATTCTCCACTTCCATATCCTCTGCCTCTAATATGATACACATAACTATCATTTTCAAATTCACCCTTTCTTTCATATGATTAATTATATGGGTCATTATCAACTCTATTTCATATTATATCATATCTAATTCAAATAATATATAACTCTCCAACAATACTAAAATATCCTTGTAACTCCAGGATCTCATCTTTTATCCTGGGCAGTGACCCAAAATTTAGATCATAAATTTTCTAATAACCCATAATTTAAGATGACACCATATAAACCAGATAGGTGAGCACATGTAACTCTATAAATATCCTCATTCGACTACGTTCTTGATATATATGACACATTTATGACTTTCTATAATATTAAATACCTCAATTCAAATACAATAATTTCAATCTTGAGCTGACTTAAGTATCGAAATATCTTAGTTGAATAATTCTCAACTAGCCTAATATATTTTTCTTTTATCAAGAATCACACGTAATTTTTCTATTGAGCCAATTTTCAAATGAATCACTTCTGTGCTGAAATACATCTAAACTACGTCGTCATTTCAAATATACTATTTCAATCCGAAATGAATGAATTAATTTTAAACAATTATTCCTAATCACAGACTTGGAAACCAAAAGTTCCCATTGATATACATTCTTAATCTTCAAAATTATGAAAAATATGAAGTCGGTTATCTCTCTTTCATTTTTTTATTTTATTTTTTCCCGTTTGCAACCCCTCTATCGCTTGAATAGCCACCAACAAACAAACAAACAAACAAACCCAAGTTTTTTAACTCAGTAAGACTTCAAGTTCAGACTTAACTAAAAGAAAGAAAGGGGAGCTGAACCTAACGTGTACAGGATAAAATTGATCCTCCCTAGCCACACCAGTCTCCAACCGAGTGGGGTGGGGTAAAGTTTATTTACTTTAATATTATAGAAAAATATAACTAAACTAAAATTATTAACACAACTATGGTGGGTCGTGGACTACCAATTTATGAAGCAGTTTTTTTTTTTTTTAGAAAAAAGTAGATTTACTATTATTTTTTATAATTATTAACTTAAATAATTTACTAGTTATAATTAATAATGAATTTAAAATTTTATTATTAAAACAAAAAAAAAATCTATTGTTATAAAGACACGATAATTATATACAAATGTTAAAAATAAACGTTCGTCCAACAATTACGCCGGTGAAATTGACACCGAGATCTTCTTATTTCCTCAACTTTGTTCACTATTATCATCATCATTATTAATGTGCAAGTGACTTGATGTTGTAGTAGAATTTAATTCCACATAATCACAATATGCATTAAAATGATGAAAATGAAATTGGTGAAACGTTATATATCCTGGTGCATATGTTTGATTAATGCAAATGCCAAAATCAGATCAACATGTGCAGAATAAATGTGTTATAGGCCCTAGTTGCGCCCGTACGTACTTTACGGGAGATTTTATGCAGGCTCGTGTCTCGAATATTTAGCATTTTTAGAATAATTTGCCTCATGCTAAATTGACGAAGGACCTGCTTGGAAATATATATTTCCATAATGCATAGAAAATCATAGAACATATTAATGTTTACAACTTAGGGTTAAATTTAATAGCATAAGCCATAATACATTCCGAGTTCATGTCTTACGATTGCCATAAAAAATTAAAATAAATGCAACGATATAAATTAATATGCATTTAAATAATAATTAATAATTATAAAAAATAACAATAAATATAATTTTCTTGAAAAAAAAATTACGGACAACATCCACAACTCCAAGCTGCGGAGCACCTTCATAAGAAAAAAGGGAAAAAAAGAATTGGTTAGTCGTGGTCCAGGACCACGACTCACCGTAGTTGTGTTAATAATTTTAGTTTAGTTTATATTTTTGTCATTATTATACTTTAAATTTTAAAATAAATAAAGGGGTGGGGTGGGGTGATGCCAATGACATCAAGTGATGCGATGTCGAGGGGCCCATTTAATCAACATCGTAAATGCCTTGTGGGGCCCCCGCCAAATAAACCCAAAAAAACAAACAGAAACAAGGAAAACGAGAAACACCACAATCAACCGTGTTGTGAGCTTTGTTGGGGTTGGAACAAATAAATAAAGTAGGGAAAGACAAGCTGTCCCCGCACGCACATTCCTCTGTTCATCTTTGACCTTTGACCACCAGTCATTTCGGGCTCACCCACCACCAGACCCCACCCCCTCAAATACCACACTTAAGACATCCTCAAAATCAAACACCCGTGCTAGCTGTGCCTCAGTATTATTATTTAGTGTCTTTGACTGTTCTAAAACTTGCTGTTTTTGATTTTCTAACACTCATTATTTGACGAGACACTATAATTTATCATAATGATTCGTTTTTCTTTTCTTTTTTTTTTTTTAAAAAAGATTTGCTCTTATCTGAGATCTTCTAGCTGATCGGCAGTAAATACATCCAACCAATCTATCACACTGTCTTAATTTATTGGTGAAGAATACCCAATAAGAAGTCTTCAAAACTTGCCACATATGGTTGTTCCTACGAGATTGAATTTGAAAACTTCAGAGTTTTTCTTGGGAATCTCCATTATTACATAAATGTTAGAAACTCAACTACATTGTTATGAATGAAGAGTTGTTGAAAACACCCAACCACAGATGGGCACCAAAATGATGTTTGTTCATTTACTACTCAATTACCTCTTCCTTCTTTATTCAATAAAAAGAAAATTATAGAGAGGAAAAAAAAAAAAAAAGAATCTTTCCCTTCTTTGAATGCTATGGCCACTTTTTCTCCAGCAGCAGTTACCTAAAATCTGGCCTGTGCAAGAATAGCCCTAAATAGATGGACAGTTTTGTCATTTTCTCTCTGACTACCTAGAGGTTTGTTGATAGAGATAATCCTCATAGTAATTGTTTCTACTTTGATGTATGCATATCTGAAAGTCTTTTAGTTTCGCAGTTTTCAATTTTCATGTAAAGAAGTGAAAAAGGTTGCCTGTATATGAGGCCATAAAAAACATAATTGTTCTTCCGAAAGCTAGCAGTCAACTTTCCATCTGCAAATGCATGCATGCTCCCTCTGCGCAGTGCTTGGGACCTGGCTAATCCCCAGTGAGCCCATTTCTGGTAAGTTGCATCCCACTTATAAATATATGCATGTGCTTTTCTTATTTAAGGTGATCAACTCTCTAATTAACTCTACTGTTGCTCTTAACCCAAATGGAAATCTAATCTAAGGTTTAGGATAAAAATTTCAAAAGGGGGTCAAGTGGTTCGACTGGTCTAAGTTCTGATGCTAGGAATTCAATGGTTCACATTATAGGTGGGCAGGGACGTGATGGGGATATTTTAGGAATCTCTAAGTATGTTCTTGAGAAAGCTTAAAATATATCTAACATAATAAAAGTTCACGTATTTTTGGTCTATTGACCTAACCCTCATCAATTAATCCGAAGCCATCATTGTGGATCAGACAAATCATTGATGGGCAAGATCATGCCACATAGCTCCATATGGTTTCTAATACTTAAAGATTTTACTGTAAGTACTCCATACAGACCACTCACTTGAGGTATACACATCTATTTGTAATGTGGTCAAACTTTTCAATCCCATTATTTTGTCTAAGTTCAACCTTATTTATATATCGGAAAATTTTAGTTGGGATGAACCAGACAAGCTTAATGATCTCATCTTTTACATTTAGAACCTCACCTGCAATCAAATGAAATATTTCCAAGCATGTGATCTATTGACCAAGTTACTATTTTGTTCAAATCACAAGGATAACCACCAACCCGCACATTGCAAGCTGTAACCCCTACATAAGTGAAAACTTGGTGGTTATAGTCAGATAACCAAAAATAGAATCCTGCTATTAATTAAAGAGTGAGACCGAGAGAGTAAGAGTAGTAGTTGAAATAGTTTATCACCTGGTTTTGGTACAAATGCAGGTCTATGATCACAACTTGGGTGAAAAAATAACATCTATTAGTTCAGCGACCCATGAAACCTATCCGGGATAAAACCTTTTGCACAATAAAATCGTCTTATCCATCAGGGTCATTCAGATTTCATAGTAATATTGAGGGAAGATCGAACCATGAAAGGGATTTTCTCTACTTCGACGTTCTTGGTATAACCACTTTATCCAACTATTAATTTATTAAATCACCTCTTAAACCAAGGGCAAAATAAACTCAACAAGTGAAAATACGAATGGAATGACCAAATCAACCCAGCACAATTAACCTCAGAACGGCAAAAGAGAATAAACGATGAGTATAAAGGCTATTTAATTTAATTCAGAATGATGTAAACAGGAGTTGGATTTTGGAAAAATAGTGGGCCCCATTGGAACCCAGTCCCCACTCAAGTTCCCTTTGACCATTAAACCTCCAAGGCTCAAACCAATCTAACCATGGTTAAATACCCAACTATTTCCTCAAGTAAATGAACCACACGTGTGCCGGATGAATGGGAGTGCATGTAGTACAAATCGGTCAGAATAAAAACACAGAGAAATGTCCCGCTGTTCCTATTTCGTATATAGCCCATCATCCCCCAACAAAGCGAAAGAGAATTTGCAGTCCTCTCTGATTAGTATTACTCTTTCTCTAGTTCTTGTCCCTCTTTTATTTCTTTGTGTTTTTCCTTTTTCTTTTTCAAATATAGATACGAAACACGTAGAGAGTAAAAGAAAAGAGAGAGGGCGAGAAGAAAATGCCTGGAAGTTTGGAGCCACTGGATATCGGCGTGCAGATCCCTTACCATTTCCGGTGCCCGATTTCTTTAGAGCTGATGCGTGACCCCGTCACTGTTTTGTACCGGTCAGACGTACGACCGTTCCAGCATAGAAGCGTGGGTGGCCACCGGGAATACCACGTGTCCAGTTACCAGGGTCCCGCTCACGGATTTCACGCTCATTCCGAACCACACTCTTCGACGGCTTATTCAGGATTGGTGCGTCGCTAACCGTTCTTTCGGAATCGAGAGGATACCCACTCCGAAGCAACCCGCTGACCCGATGTTGGTTCGTACTTTGTTGAATCAAGCGTCTTCCGGATCAGGTCCCTTTAGCCTGAGGGTTTCGGCTTTGAGAAGACTGAGAGGACTGTCGCGTGACTCGGATAAGAACCGGTCCGTCATTGCTGCTAATAATGCACGCGAGGTATTGCTCTCGATCGTGTTCGCGGATGTCAGTTCAGAACCGTCCGAGTTGAATCTCGAGTCGCTCGCGATTTTATCCGTGTTTACGCTCTCTGAACCTGAGTGCTTGTACGTTGCATCTGATGCGGACCGAGTCCGGTACTTGGTGAATTTACTGTTCCATTCATCGATCGACGTCCGGGTCAACTCGGCAGCGATGATTGAAATTGTTGTGGCGGGGATACGGTCGCCGGAGCTTCGTGCGCAAATCAGTTCGGCCGACGGAGTGTTTGAGGGTATAGTCGGGATTTTGAATTATCCTTTGCTTTATCCAAGGGCGTTGAAGATCGGAATAAAAGCGTTGTTCGCTTTATGTTTAGTGAAGCAACACCGGCAAAAGGCGGTAGCGGCGGGTGCGGTGGAGGCCTTGATTGACAGGCTGGCGGAGTTTGAAAAGTGCGACGCGGAGAGAGCACTGGCGACGGTGGAGCTCCTCTGCCGAATTCCATCCGGTTGCGCAGCGTTTGCCTCGCACGCGCTGACAGTTCCCTTGCTGGTGAAGATTATATTGAAGATCTCGGATCGCGCGACGGAGTACGCCGCGGGGCACTGCTCTCACTGTGCTCGGCATCGGAGCGAGCTCAACAGGAGGCGGTGGGGGCCGGCGTGTTGACGCAGTTGCTGCTGCTGGTTCAGAGCGATTGCACGGAAAGAGCGAAACGTAAAGCGCAAATGCTGCTGAAATTGCTGCGGGACTCGTGGCCGCATGATTCTTTCGCCAATTCGGATGATTTCGCCGGAAGCGACGTCCTTCCGTTCTAGTCCTTTGTTTCTTTTTAAATGAAATTTTGTTCTCCACGTAAATTAGATCTCTATTTTGTTGGTTAGGTAAAATGGGAAAAAATTGCAGTCCTAATTAAAGAGAAAAATAGGTTAAAAGAGGGTGTTACATAGGCAGCTTGTGTATCTATGTGTATGTAATTTTCTTTTTCTATTATTATTATATATATATATATATATATATATATATATTTTTTTTACTCGAAATATGCTTTGTATAAAAAAACTTGAATTTTTTTTTATGAAATTTTATATGCACTTTTTAATCTATCAACTATTATTTTTAACCCAAAATTGAAAAAACAAATACGATGGACAAGCATTTAATGCAAGTTTTGACCATTAAAGAAAAATAAATTAACGCTGTTATCCATCTGAATTTGTATCACTGAAAGATATCAATTGTTAGATCATATATAATGATGTATTTTGTATTGATCCAACAGCATATAATCTTGATGGGTAGAGACTGAGACATGAAATCTTTTGAAAAAACAGAAGCAAATCTCTTTGTAAGCTATAATTGTTTCATCTAGTAATGTCGATAGGAAAAATGGATAGGTAGGGGGATAAGGTGGTAAATGAATGGGAATTGAAATAGTGATGGGCATGTCCTCGTACCTACATTATTAGAAGAAATTGTGGAGGGAGGACCTGTCCGACAGTGACAAAGCATGAGATGTGTCGATGTAATAAAATGCATTCAAGCATTCATCCTTGCATGTTGTCTGATAATAATATTATGATCTGCTCTCACAATCTCATCACTCCCCACTTAGCAAACCGCTTCACCACTTTTTGTATTTTTGAATATTAATTTGACCCCACATCATTATCAATCGGCTAATTTATTTGCTTAACATTCCCTTTGTCTGTGAAGATTAAAGCTGTGTATGATAATATCTGGCACAAATTTGATGATTTTGGTGGTGTTGAGCTTTTTTTGGATGCAAATGCGATTGATGATTCAACTGCCCTTGAGCTTGACCGCCATAAGCTGCAGAAGGCACGCCTTCGGCCTACCTCTATTATCAGTGTGGAGTTGGGAATCAGTTTTGAATTTTTTTTTTTTTTTTTTAAAGAATTGTCTTATACTACCAATAATACGTTGCATTGCGACCCCATCCCCCAAAAGAAAAAAAAAAAAAATCTACCGTAAAAATATTAATAATAGATATGAAAAATATCTGATATAGTAAGTGGCTATTATGGGGTTCAAAGATGAGGTGATTAGCTTTGAAACTATGATGGAAAGAAAGGGCATTTCTGGGAATTAGATTTTGTAAGACCCTCCAGAAATTGAGGCCATGGAAATGGAATCAGACATGGGCTTTGGATTTTCCCTTTCTTGATTGTCACTATTCATGTGTGTGTGTGTGTATATATATATTTATTTATTTATTTATTTTTTTGACTCCACATATATATCTATATGTATATATATGTGTGTGCATACATGCATTCAAAAAATAATATCTAGCCTAAAGAATTTAATTCAGACAAAAATAACGAAAATTCTTTCTTGGTGATTGCATTAGGGAAATTTTGTCAATTTGGTTTTCTATTTTCATTTTTTATATTTTTATTTCAATTGTAAGACGTGTCTAGACTTTCTGGGCCATTGTTTCTTCTTGAATTGGGGGCCCAAATTAATTGAGAGATCATATGGATTTCTCTTAAAGCCCATTAGCCCATCTCCGTTTGTTTTTCATATCATATGTTTGAGGTTACCCCAATTTTCAAATTATTTATTAAAGAAAAAAATTATTTTTCTCTTAATGTGGACTTTAATTATCAAAACTCGTTAATTTGAATTGAATTAAAAAAATCAAAAAAAATGTTGAAATTGATCATTTTCTTAAAAAGGAAAATTCATAAATGTCCAAGCATTAAATTTGTTATCGCTTTCAATATATAATGTCTTAATATAGTGAGACTGAGGTCCCATGAATACGTTAGAGCTTATTCATATATTCGAATCCACTAGATGTGTATATTTATCTCATTTAATATGAGGAATTTCTTGTAATAAGTATTTATCCCATAAATGTGAGTTAAATGAGTTTAGTGTAATGTGAGTTTAATATTGATCAAAACAATGAATTTATCAGTTCATTAGTATTAATGTAAAATTATATTATCATTATTTCTTAAGAAAAAAAACTAGTATTGAAATATGGAAAGATAGATTTAATGAATTAATAATATACAGATAAGGGGAAACATATTATTTCTGCATTCTAGTAATTAATTCTCTAGGCTGTCTGTATATATACATAATGGAAGGATTCTGAATTTTAATTAATCTAAGAGACAAATTAAGAATTAACCCACAGTATTATTTCAGCTGCTGCCTGCTTGTATATTTCTTCCACTGGAAATGCCTGTGACAACTGCTCTGAACCTCCGTTTCCCTGCTACAATTTATATACACCATAATATTAAATATAAGTTAGTCTAATTACCCATAATTTAATTTAATTGACACGTAACACTTTATTTTTTTCAGTTTCTAACCTCAAATTAATCAAATTCCACCAATATATATATGCTTTTCAATCAAACACCCAAAAAAAAAAAAAAAAAAGTAATACCATATAGAGCAATTACAAATTCTAAATTATTTGTGTGCAGTGTGCGTATATGTTATGTGTACATTTTTTTTTTTTATTGAATTGGGTTTTAGCACACCAGCTAAATTATCTAGTAAAATATTATTATATTTGTCGTGTGATTTGTGAGTTCATTTAAATTATAAATCAACTATGTTTGTTAGTGATTTAATCGGATCTAATTGACCCAAATGGCACTTACGCGGGCATGAATCATGTACATGGATCTATTGCGATCCGAGGAAACGTGAGCAGAAACCAGCTCCAGTTTGTGCTTCTCCATCACAAAGCAAATGGCGGTGAGCAGGCCGGGTTTTTTCATGCTGCAAACGTTGATATGGGCATCTCTCCCGCAAACATTCAGGATTACGTTCGGAGAAGTCCATGTCTTGAAAATGGATAGGAATTCGGGTCCCGAAAACATCGGGTGCGGGTTGGGGTTGGGGTTTGCTAAAGCGACAGATCCCTGCTCCGTTAGAAATGCCTCCCTTGAATGGATGGCAAGTCGTTGTTGGGTGATGATGGAGGGATCATAATTGATGGGATTGTTGGTGATTAAGCCATTGAGCCTGTCAATCTTTTCTTTCTCAAGAGCCTGAAGAGTTTCTTGCAGTTTCTTTATGTAGTTCACTGCCTCGTCCACAATGGTGGATTTGTCTGCCTGCAATATAAAACTCAGTGGAAAAAAATTAAGAAATCGAGCGATCATTTGGAATTGATGTATCGTTTAATTAGATGAACGATCGATCACATAACAAAGTACATAAATAGTTGTATGATTTATTGGGTGTGATTAAGCTCGTTTTCATTATAAATTTCAACATTATTGGGTGCAATCACATAGCTAGAGAAGAATTCATTATAAAATTAGAATTTAGAAGTCGTACGTGTATAAATTTCAACATTAGTTTTATGTGTTTACATGCGTAGCTAAGATTAATTAGTGAAATTGTGGTGATTATATTAGTGAGAAATACCAAACATTCATGCTGAGCCGTACGTTCCATGCTAAAGCAAACTTTATAATTAAACCTCATGTAGGTGAAATTGAGAGTAGAAGAAAAGGCAAAAATCAGAACAGGAGCGGGTAATCATGGGCAAGAAGAGAAAGATGCAGTCAGATTGACAGATGGTTTGCATGCACACTTTATAGTATGTACATTGATTGATATATAAGTCGCGGTGCGTACAACTAATTATGATGAAGTCGTGGAAGTGATACTGACATTTATATTGTCTTACTGGCTAAAATAGAAATATAGAAGAATCTTTGTTAGAAGCAATCTAAAGTTGGATTCTTGATTTTGACAGATAACTCTTCTTCTCTACCCCTCTCTTGGATCTGAAGATTCTTCTGATGAACACTACTCTATTTACACAGAACCCATCAACCCCACCCTCCAATTTTTCTTTTTTTTTTTTTTTTTTTTTTAATTTCATGTTGAACTCATCTCTTACTGTGTGTAGTGTGTGTGGTGCCACCCCAAAAAGGTGCCTTTTCAAGAAACAAACTCCAAGTACTTATCATCAACAAATAAAAAGAGAGGGAAAAAGAGATCAAGAAAGATGGGATGTATCCCTACCTAGCTTCAACAACTACACACACACCACACACATTTAGGTGGTCGAATTTTCTTTTATAACTAATTAATTAATTGCTTTCTCTCTGTCTTAAGAAAAAAAAAAAAAAAAAAAGGGTTTTCAAGAATTAATAGTTAGGAAGTGTATAGCATAAATTTTACCTTAGCGGGGAGATGAGGGAGTAAAGCATGAAGATTGGCAAACATGTTCCTCATCTTCTTCCTCCGCTCTCTCTCTGTCCATATATGCAACTCGTGATCATCTGATTCTCCACCCCCGCCGCCTCTCCCTTGATGATCACCAGTACCTATGGCGGCGGAGCTCCTCTTCTTCCCCTTGGCGGCGCCAGATGCAGGCTGCGCTTCCTCCGCCTGCCCCTCTGAATTGCTGACGTCCGCCGCCAACTTTCCTCCGCAATCTTCTTCAGCCCCAAAAGTTGGAAATTCCCATGTTTTTTCGTCCCATAATTCATGGCCAAGCTCTTCGGCCATAGCTAGCATGACCAAAAGCTAAATATATAAGAATAGGTTTAAAACACAGAGAGATGAGGAGTTTATATGTACGAGTACTGGGGTGGAGCTGGCATGTATATATATAAGTCGAGTATATACATATGTATGTAGATAATGTATAGGGGTGGGGTGGGGGTTGTAGAAAGAAAGAGCATGATTCGCTGGGGGGTTTAATTGTAAGAACAAACCAAAATACACTCATAAGCCAAAACGCCGTTACTTGCTTCAAAACAAGAACGGTACCTAGTCAAGCACCAAAAATTCTAATACGCATGTCTCAAATTATCAATTACATTGTTAATGTTACCTAAATTTGATCACACTTTCAAATCCAGCGTTTTTGTTTTAGAGAGAGAGAGAGAGAGAAGATTATTTTGTTCTGTGTTTAATATATGCCAATGGGCATGATTAATTTCTTGATTTTTATTTGTAATTTATTTTCTTAAAAAAAGCAATATAATTTTGTCCTGAGATGAGTGTATATATACCTATAAATAATTTAGTTTTTTTATAAACAATGTCTTTATCTTGTAATTTACCAAAAAAATGGGCATTCTTAAGGAGTCGTGGAGTGTAAATATTATGTTTAATTATACGTAATTGTTTTTGTTATAAGAATTTTTTTGTCTAACTTTATAGCATAAATTATTAAGGAAACAAATTACCAGATATAATTTAGTGATGTCCCTTAATTACCATTTAGAAGGTGTTCAGCTAATCTTATTTAAGATATTATAAGCTCATATATTTTATAAAATAATTTTAAAACTTATAAGATATTGGATCTTATTTAAAAAATAAGTTCATGGAGTGTTTAGATAAAATAATATTACGGAACTTCTAAGATGTTAGTAATGACAAATTTAAAGTTAATCTGAAGGAATCTGTTAAGATTTTAGAAATAAGTTGACAGCTCAATATTACCTTTTTTTTTAAAAAAAATAAAAATTTATAAGCTGCTAACATTTTATTTTTAAAGTGTGAGATCTTTTTCTGAGAAATTTATCAAATACTTTATAAAATATTTTAAAGAGCTTATAAACTCACCGAAAAATCATCTTAATTAGTTGGCTTTAGATCCAATGAATATACAGGTTGGATTTGTTATTTCAAATTCTGTTCGCATTATTCATTCTCTCATAGTTACCATAGTTGAGAATAATTGGCGCAACACGTATACTTTATTAAAGTCAATAATTTTATTCTTGATATGCGAAAATATATCTTCTGTAATTCTATATTCTTTTCATTAAATTCAAGGTTTAAATGTATTTTTTTTTTTCAGTAACTTTGGTTCTTTGATATTTTCATTCTTTAATTTTCTATGGTAGTGTTTCGATAATGTATGTTATCAATTTTTCTGATTTTTTTTTTTTTTTTTTTTTCGGAGTTCAACCTTCTCACTAGAAAAATATATGTATCTCCCACATGACTTTTAAAATTAGAGCTTTTGTTCCTATTGAGCAATTTTTTGTAGCATTAGCCAGCATTTCAGTCTTTTTTCCAATAAAGTTCATCCTTCTCGTCGGTACCGGAGAAATTTGAAGAACAAAATAACTGAAATTGTGAAAATTAAAAAATATAGGATAAAAAGACCAAATGATTGAAATTACGAAACGAAAAATGCGTTGAATCATAAATTCAAAATACTTAAGAGCGCAAACACGACGTACTCCACATGTAACATGTCTTAATTAACGAAAAAATGCAATCAGTTTTACCATTTTATGTTTACATTAAGTAATTTTTCTATGAATTTATTGCCATAATTCTCTTTCTCCAAAATCTCCATTTCAAAAAATACCAAAGTAGAAAGAGTTTAGTTAAGTAATATTCTTTTTGTAAAGGCATTAATGAATATATATATATATATATATATATATATATATATATATATATATATATATGTTTGGGGGAAAATTCTTGCCCAAATCAAACTCGATCAAACCTGAACCAATTACATGGCAAGTGCAATACACTAGCTATGTAATTGGTGTACAGTTTAGAAAAAGTGATCAATTACAGAACAAGTGTGACACACTTCCTCTGTGATTGGATTGGTCCGGCCGAATCAGGTTCGGATAAGAATTTTCCATAGGTTTAGTCAGTGTCAAAACCGCTGACACGAGCATAACGCTTAACCTATAATTAATCCTACTGTAACGCTAGTTAATTATCTCGTGAAAGCACCAACTGTATATAGGTAGGTAACATTCATGATGATTTACATGCAATAATATCATTTTGCACACACGCTTTTTTCTTTAATTACTGCTTAACTTGATATAAAAATGTGATTAGTTTTACTGACAGTTTAGAGGTGAAAGAAATGCATGCATATCTTGCTCCCATCCCTTCAGCTAACTGTATGTATTTTACCCTCTTCCTTACAACTGTTGCTGCTATACTACAGAATACATATATATAAAAATGTGAGTGCGTTGTATGCAACGTGCACTGCTTCAACACTTTCACGCACTCCCTTAACCTTCAAAACTTACTTTAGTCACAACTCTTAGCGTCCTAATTACATGCCACGTAAATAAATAAATAAAACTAGCAACTGTTAATTTTAACAAATTATATATCATACAACGAATTCCTTTCTTTTCCTTTTTGTAAAATGGAAAATTGAAAATTCGGACAGAAATAAGAAGTAAAATAGGATTTTGGTCATGTGTTTTTTTTAATTTTCGTGATTTTCAATCATTATATTTTTTTTGGTGGGACTTCACTCATCTTACTGGGAAAATTGTATGTGTATCTCATCTGACATTTTCAAATTGAGGCTTATTGTTCCTGTTGACTCATTTTTTTTAGTATTTTTGTCCTTTTAACTTTTTGGAGTAATATTTTAGTCCCAATTCTTTTTATTTCGCAATTGCTATAATGAAGAAAAAAAAAAAAGAGACTGAAAGTGCAAAAATTAAAAAGATGCATAGCAAATTAATATTGTCCTAAAAGTAAAAAAGGAGTGAAATAGGGGAAATGTTATCCTAGTGAGTGAGTTGGATTCTTTGGTGAATTAAAAAGAGGGTGGAAATTTCAAAATAAGAGTTGTTATATTTGATTCACACACATAGGCAGCCCATGGGAAACTTTGAGTTGGGTTGGTTGTGTGTTAGTATGGGGAGAGGTTTAGAGGAGGAATTCCTGCGTTTCTTACCGTATGAGGAGTAAGGGTTTTTAACCTCATTCCGAACGCTGCCATGTAACCATATCTATTGGACCCATTCTAGGAATAATATTTCATTTGATCCTTTTTCAAAACATAATAATATAAATGACAAGAAATATCTATTACACCCCACTCCCTATCTTTACCCTTTAATATTTTCATCACACGGTTAAAACGACGAATGGGATTAATAGCTTGATTTATTAATTTGTAAATAGTAGGATAAAGTTTTGCGGGCTTTTCTTTTTAAAATGAAAAAGAATATATTAGTAAATACAAATAAAACATATTTTGATAATTAATTATAAAAGAATTTTTGTAGGCAGTAATGCTATATAATTTTTAAAGGGTATGTTAAGATACTACAAATTATTATTGTTGAAAATGCCGAAAATGGACTTTATAATCTACAAAGCTAACAATGTTTCTTTTCTTTCTTTCTTTCTTTTTTTCTTAACATGGATTGATGTAATTAAGGGTTCCAAAATATACTGGATGATCGTTACATACCCTTTGTTTTTTTTTAAATTGTATATAAATATATATACACAGAATCATTCAGCTACTAGTACGTGATATAAACAGGACCCAGAGAAAAAGGGTAAATCGAACCCACAGTAAAAGAAGAATCGCACATTGTGGGTAGGTTTTGCTAATTTCCTGTTTGTCAAGCAAGTCATTTTTATTTGCACTCTCCCACCATTCATCATTTGATAGCTTGCAACATATATATATATATATATATATATATATATATATATTGTAGCATATGATCCCATGCTCAGCAAGAAATGAAATGCGGGAGTCTGGAAACAATCATGTAATAAAGACAAAAACCACAGCTTATCTTCCCAGCACAGAATAGTTTCCAATAATGTCGGTAGAAGGTTTCTGTGACCGTATTATTTTAGTTTAATAGGCTCAATTCTTGTTTTTGGTGTTCTACGAATACAAAACTGTTCACATCACAGAGTTTAGGCTTTATAGTATAAGGGTGGACACATGGCTTCTTCATTGTTCATTCACCTATAAAAGCACACTTCCTTTTCCTTCAACACTTCTGGTTCATGGGCAAGAAAGCTCTTTCAGTTCAGGAGTAAATTACCAGAGCCAGTGTCCACCAAAGCTGTAAAATAAAGAAATGACGATGCAATCGGAAGGGTGTAGATAGGGGGAGTGGGGTGAGGTGGGTGGGGGGTGTTGCAAGTTATTTTTGGGGGACAATTGTTGCTCTCGCACCAAAAATGCGGTTTACTTTCAAGTTCCCAAGCCCGTCATTTTACAGATGGGGCAGAGATTCTTCAGCGTTAGCCACTGTTTGATGCAACCGCTGTGGAACTCGTGGCCGCAATCCAATATCCCAATATCATCGCCGGTGATGTATTCCTCCTGATCAAAATGAGGAAACAAAGAATGGTAAGATGAAATTTAGAGCTAGCCACTGAGCAAGAAAATGGGATATGAGCCAAAGGACATGTAAATGAGAGTATAGAGATGATTAGCAACGATCAAAAAAAGAATCCCGCCTTTTAAGGAGTTCATGTAAAAAGATGTATTTGCAGTAATGGAAGATGGCTCTAACCTGGCACACACAGCACGGCTCCAAGTTCGAGGAGACTCCCATAGCTTCATATGTTCGCTGTTTCATACAGTTCTTAATTTTCTCCTCAGTCAATCCAGTACTCACATTCCCTATTCGTTCCTCCAAAGCCAACAATTCCTGTCACACAACACGGAGTTTGACAACAATGATCTTGGAAATTTCTCTTCATTTTCTTGAAACCTAGAACCGCGAATCCAAAGGGTGGGTGAATGGACTAAAGTACCTCATAAGACATGTTGTCAACATCAAGCCTCATATCTCTGTGTCTGTCATGCAACTCAGCAAATCCATTTATGAAAGGGTCAATCAGCATATAATCCTGACAAGAAAAGTTACAACATTTAGGTATCATCAGTCTTTTTAACAATTAAATAGAACAATTGTTATAAGTTGGTTGGACCCAATTGCAAGTGCAACGGAATTTCCAAGATCAAGAATCACAAAAGCTAACCGTTGTGTGCATATAATGAAATCGATCAGAGAAGAGAGAACTAATTAGGCACAACAAAAAGATGGAACAGCATTAAAGCTTTTTCACAGGTTGCAAGCATCAACTGAGCAGGATATCTTACGGCAGTCAAAACAGCTTCCAAATAGAAATGTTCCTTTCCACTGTACACTCCAAGTCACACATAATGTGCTGTGTGGATCATAAGTGAAATTACAACTTGCTCTATTGCCACAAAGAAATCTTCATCATTGAGCAAATATTGTATACACATAGCGTGTAACAGAAGGTTGCAGGGGCGAGTAATGCCATTGCATAAAAGGCCCAGCAGATATATTAAGGATTAAGGACAACTATTGAATTACTAATCATCACAAAGATTGAAAACAAACCTCAGCTTGTAAGTGGACACCCCTCCGCATGGCATTCAAGACTTGACGAATCTGTTCACCAAAGCACGGAAAAGTAAGAAAGTGACAATTTCTTCAATTCACTAGAGCAACTAATTTTAATAACAGGTGATGTACATATAGAGGGCAGTTCAATTCCATATACCTAAATTAGTGCAGACCCAAACAATCCTCAAATACTTCCCACCAATCTTTTCTATTTGACCAGTAACTTTTCAAGTACCTTTCCTCAGAAAGGAGAGGTATTAGCTTTATATCCTACATGCTACAGAAACATAATTTTTTATGATGAATTCATGGAAGCTTAACTATTCTTCCAATCTCCAGTTTATCTAGGGAAGAGGAAAAGAAAACAAGAAAACTCAACAACATTCCTAGAATTAGAAGATGGTCAAAGGTCTAAAAGCCAGTTAGTATAAGACTAAGTCCAAGTTCAACGAATTTCTAGCTTCATTCAGCAAAAACTCCTAAATAAAACGCTCATTGTGCAATCCCAGGTTCTTTCAGAAGCAAATCCGTGATTCTACACTAACAGAAGATACCAACATATGAACATTGCAAAACTATTGATCACAATTTTATATAGTGAAATCACACTCTCAGAGACATTTAATAGTGAACTTATATGGTTTGCTTTATTAGACCGACGCTATAAGGAATGTTGCAAGAGCTTTCCCCAGACAAATTTACTGGAAATTTGTATGATCATGACGTACAGTTATACACTACATTAACACGAATATTCGAGCTGCAAACAAAAGTTCAACAGAGGTAACTTACCAGTCTATGTCTGCCCTCAACAGCAGCCAAAGCACGCCAACCATTATTATCATCACCTGGGACATCCATCAAGAACGCTGCTGACCTCTGGTCTAGTTGATGTTGGGCTCGACTACTACTAGCTGCCTCATCTGATGAAGAAGATGCAGAAGGTAAAAGTGCAAAGTGACTTCTCCGGATTCCAGATTCAGATTCAACGCGAGGAAAAGGAATCCATGGAGCAGTTTCCGATAATCTCTGATGATTTTGTGATGTCTGGTTTTGATGAGGCAACCATGCAGAGGAAGAAGCCCTGCCACCAGAACCAGAGCCAATCCGTGAACCAGAAGCATGATTTCTAGAAGAAGATGCAGAAGTTCCAGGGGCAAAGCTCCAATCAATTTGGTCTTGCATGACATTTCTTGTCTCAGGGGCAGATATAGTCATGGATACTCCAGATTATTTCTACGAGAGCTCCTAGCATTCAATTCCTCACGCGCTCCAGGAACTCTTTCTCCAGAAACGATAAAAGAACTTGATGAACTGCCACCTCTTGAATTGAAAGATCCATTCCAAGGATAAGAATGCATTCCTCTAGCCTCATTTACATGCATTAAATGAGGTTGGTTCAGAGTGCTGTTTGGATTTATTGGTAGTGTCGTTGGTGACCTCAACTCTGAAGAGTCAATGTTTGAGATGGGTCTAGAAGGCTGCGCAGCATAAACACCAAAATTCCTCACAGAAGTGCCTCTAGGTGTATCAAACGGAATTGACTCGTGTCGTCCGTGATTTGATCTCATAATGAAATTTCTAGCTGAGCTTTCTGCTACTCCTGGCACACTTGAAGAAGGAAAAGAGCCAGGGGTTACTCTAGTCATACCAAACCCACCACTCGGATTTAGCTGTTCCGAGTGATTAGTTGGAGACAAGTTCAGTGGGCCAGTTGATATACTTAAATTACCTGGAGCAGAATAGCAACCAGGAAATGGATGCTGCATTATGCTCTTCTCCATTGGCTGGTTGGAGCTTGAACTTCCACCAGGGTAAAATTGTCCAGAAGTACCCTCAAGAGCCTTTCTCTTGCAAGATGAACCCCAAGTACCAAAAGATGAACCTGTTGCATCAGTATTTTCCGAAAAGGTACTAGGACTACCTGCAGAAGTTCCTACATTACTTGAAGAAGCATAAAAAGTTGGAATGTGATCCATTTCAGAATGACCAGACTTGTAGAGACTATGAGGTAGCCCTGTTCCTAAACCTCTGTGGTAGTCATGCTCCCTCAAATTTCCATGGTTTGGACTTACATTCAGGGAACCACAATTTGAGCTGTAATTTTGCAGATTGAGGGATCTTCCAGTAACCTGATTGCCAACATAGCTAGAAGTGCTGATATGGGGTGGTTCAAAAGACCAATCTTCTGACCTTGAATCAGATTCAGAAGCATAGAAAGATGACGACCATCCAAGTCTCATTTTTGAATCTTCGTCTTGCATATTTGCGCTGGAGCTGGATTCACCACGGTCCCAACCACTAAGACTCGGACCACACTCATTAGCAGTATTTGTGCAGCTAACATTCCCATCAGTGGATGCAAGCATGTAATTTGATAATCGATTTTCAACTGGATTCAGCATGTTACTCCAAGAAGCCGAGTGATCCATAGAAGTGTTGTTGGGCACAGATCCTTGGTTCAGATCAATGGGTTCAGGAAAGGAATCGAGAGCACCCCTTCCGCGTTGCATACCTGTAATTATATTATATGTAAGAAGAGTTTAGACGAAAAGGAAAAAAAAAAAAAATTCGGGCAATTAGGGGCGAAGTGTTTAAGCTATCAGATGTGTTAAGATAATCAGAAAACGGTGAACAAGAAAAAGAATAGCAGCTACTATTACAAATTTATCACCAACATTACCCCACAGAAAAAGGGAGAAAGTGAGATGATATGCAGTCATCTCAACCATGCTCTGTGCCAGATGTAAACAACAACATACAATAATAACACATATTGACCGGATCCTATGTCAAATTTCATCTAAATGATAGATTCACATCAGAATGGTAACTTGTCATGAAAGAATGCAACTTCAAGTTATGGTCCTCAAGGCAGGTTAAGAAAACATACTCCTCTATCTAGTTCCTAATTCAATTAACTATATTACTTATCCAAGAAATGGAGTGTGATACCGCAGCATCGACCAGAAGAGCCCACAGCTTGAGAAACCATGGTGCTGCCACAAGACTCCACAATCGATCATTACTAGCAAACTCATGTATGGTCATTGAGATTCAGCTTTCATATTGGTTTGAATGCAATTGACAGCCTCCAGTAGACAAGCAAAATTCAAATTCAAAAGAAACTTAAATCCACTAAAGAAAAATTCCAAATGCAGAAAGTTTGATTATTTCAAAGAATACGATAAGAAGAAAACAAATTCACTTCAGATAAATCCTTAAACTTTTGAACCTTGACATGAGGTGCACACAACAGAGATTGATTATCATTGAATAAAGTTACATACACTATGCGCAATCTTCACCTTGAATTCGACAAAGCATGAGAAGCACTAATCAAATTTACCCAGAAAAAAGAAAAAAAGAAAAAAAAAAAAAAAGATGAAAATTCACAGGAAAAAAAAAAGACATAACGTTCTTAGTATAAATATAAAGGGACAAGAAAAAGATTGTAACTTTGTAAATATCACCAAAATTAAATTACTTTTGACAAATGAGTTCATCCTGAATGACCCACCTCAAAGTCACAAAAATTAATGTCACCGAAACTCATGAATTGAAGTTCAATATAATAACAAACCATTCGGGCAACAAAAAACTAAAGTACAAATCATTATCTATTTGGTTAAAAAACAGAAGAAAAATAGGGGAAAAAAACCGAAAAAAATAAAAAGGAAGCTTGTACACCTTCAAGTATAGATCCCTATTTCCAGATATTCGATCTCAATCTCATGTAGTTCAGAAGAAAAACAATCAGTTTCGCAACAATAAAATAAAAAATAATGATGATAAAACCGACGAAATTCACTTCATCAATACTAATCAAACCAAAACGAAACTCAGTACCAAGAAAAGCAAATCATCAGATGGATTAAGAATAAAACCTCAGAATGAAAGGGAGATGATCGGCGGAGCCGGCGATCGGGCAATTGGGTTTTGTTTTTTCCTTTTTTTTCTGCCCCCCTCTTGGGTTGAAATTATGATAATAAACAGTAGGTGGAGAGTAAGAGGTGTTTCCAAGAAACCAAGAGTAAATTTTTTTATCTTCTTAGCACTAAAAAATTAAAAATAAATAAATAAATATGAAGATCTTTTTTTTTTTTTTATGCTGTTTTTATGAAGGTGGGATGACGGTTTCACATGTAAAGAGAGATTAAAGATATGCCCACGAGAAGACAAAGCAGAAGGGGTCGCTCAGACTACGTAGTTTTATGGATGAAAGAGAATGTGGATGTCTTTTGAGACTGCACACATACACACACACTGCACTCTCAGTGTGTGGGGAGAGAGAGAGAGAGAGAGGTGGGCTAAATGTAGAGTTTTATTGTGTTGTTTATATTAAAGAGGGGTTTTTGAGGTAATCAAGAAATTTGACCCAGAGTTAAACGCCATTTGACTTTTTTGTCCCTAAAGGTTAAAATTGGAATTCAATCTCTGATCTCTTTGGGCCTAGGTGTTTGTGAATTGTTTCCTATTAATTCCAAAGCTACTAATTTGGGTAAAAAATAGTGGGCTTTATTCTTTTTTCAAGTGAAGGCCCAAAAAACCCCATATATTTTTAGGTCAATGGACTTTCCTATGGGCCTTAGATATTAAATGGGCTCCATCTTAAGAGAGAGGATGTTTAGTAATGGGCTTCCAATTGATTGTTTGTGTATCTAAAACCAGCCCAATTAGTACATCCAATGCTTTCAATGTTGGTTTCATTTTTCTGCTTTTTAAGTTTATTGTGTGCGTGCAATTACATAATCTCCACTGTGTTTTGCAGTTGAAATATTTCTAAGCCGACATTGGGACTATATTTCATTTATGAAGCCAAAAAAAAAAAAACACTTGTTCTAAATTGAATTTCGATAATTTTTTTTTGTTGAAAGAGATATATCTAGCTCAATACAAAAATAATTAAAATATTTATTTTAAAGTAAAATACCCACTTAAAATTATAATCCACGTGTTTCTCGTTCAAGTTGGATTGCACCAATCCAACCTGATCAATGGCCCATAATTGAGGTTGTTCTATAACATTGTACTAGGGGGACGGAGTGAATCCGTACAAGTATTAATATTTGACCATATAAACACATAAAAAATTTATTTATTGATATGTCATTGATTTCTTTCCCACTAACTTCATTTTTTTTTTTTAATCTCTTGCTCATCAGAGGTTCATTACTGCGGACTAGTAATCAAGCCTAACTAACTTATTTTTCTCATATTTCAAAACACTTTATTCAAACTACCGAAGAAACAATCTTGGGTAGTTTAAGAGTATATAGTAATTATCCGGTGATATATAGTAATTATATTTTAAGAGAATTTAATGTAATTTATCCTTTGAGTTAATAATCATAGTATGCATAGTTTTAATTGCAATATTTTCAAGAATTCAATATATTTAGAAAAAGAAAAAGGAATATAAAACACATGAAGAATCATTAGTAATGAATGCTAATATCATTTTCCATTTTCAAAATCTTTTCCCCCAAATTACACTTCAATTTCCCCCATTGGATACAAAAAGATTAAATTTTTAAAATATATGTATATATATAAGCATTTCAACACGTGCCTCTATGTAAACTTGTGAAACAGTGGAAAAAGGGTGTTCTTTCCTTGGTTTGTCTCCATCCGCACAGAAATCAAGATCCCGCTCCGTTTCCCGACACCAAGGAAAACAATTCCAACCCTCCAGTGGAAAAGGAAATGAATTCCCGGGCTTTGGCTCCTTTGATTTCCTCTCTAATTTCTCAACTTCTTGTTCTCATTTTCCTCCTTTTCCCAGCCCCAAACCCTCTCACTATAACCAATTCCGCTCCCTTTTCCTCCCCCCTCCGCGATTTCCAAGAATCCCTTTTCCCTCTCCTACACCATTTCCTCTCCACCTCTGGTGTAGCCGCCACCCTTTGCTTCCTATCGTTTTCGAGGAAACGTAAGCGGGCCCGCTTCCAGGGCCTCGATGACCCGGATAATGAGGAGGACCCGGGGTCAAGACTAGGTCGCCTCGGATCAGTCGTCTCCCGGAACCCCGAGTCGTTCAAGCAATTCTTTAGGATGAAGACGTCGACTTTTGAGTGGCTTTGCGGTCTCCTCGAACCACTACTCGAGTGTCGTGACCCGGTTGACTCGCCTCTCAATTTACCCGCCGAGGCCCGGCTCGGAATTGGGCTTTTTAGACTCGCCACCGGCGCAGATTACCCGGAAATCTCGGGCCGTTTCGGAGTCTCTGAAGCTGATGCCAAGTTCTGCGTCAAACATCTATGCCGGGTGCTCTGCACCAATTACCGGTTCTGGGTGGGGTTTCCGAGTCCAACCGAATTGGAATCCGTGTCAGCGCGGTTTGAAACCCTCACTGGCCTGCCAAATTGCTGCGGAGTCATCAGCTGCACCAGGTTCAATATTGAAAGAGCCAATGGTTCCGGTTCAATCACCCAAAACAATGCTGAACATGAGAGCATTGCCGCTCAAATTGTAGTGGATTCATCATCAAGAATTTTAAGTGTTATAGCTGGTTTCCGTGGCAATAAGAGTAACATTCAAATCCTAAAGTCGTCAACTTTGTATAAAGATATCGAAAAAGGCATACTCTTGAATTCGTCGAGGCCTGATAAGATGAATGAGGTGGCCGTGCCTCAGTATTTAGTAGGGAGTGGGGAGTATAATTTGCTACGTTGGTTATTAGTACCATTTCTTGATCCTGAGGAAGGGTCAGTTGAGGAGAATTTTAACAATGCTTATCGTTTGATGCTTGTTTCTTCATTGAAAGCCATGGCAAGTTTGAGGAATTGGGGTGTTCTGAATAGGCCTATGAAGATGGATTATAAGAGTGCAGTGGCTTGCATTGGTGCTTGTTCTATATTACATAATATGTTGATCATGAGGGAGGATGATTCAGCTTTTTGCTATGAGTTGGATGATCAGGTAGTTGATAATCAGAACATAGCTAGTTTAGGGGGAGATTGTGTTGAACAGAATGCATTGGTTATAAGAAAAGTGTTGGCTACAAGAGCAAAAAGGTGAGAAAAGCGTTGGACATAAGAGAATGCAATTTCAGGATACGGAAAATCGCCAGGAAGAACAGCTGTTTTCTTCAATTTTTGAAGGAGGTACTGAGCATCTTTTTCCCGAGAACCATTCATTTATTGAATTATAGCGGGCACATTTTTGCGTATGTACATAGTAAAATTCTTTTGATCATTGAAATGCTGAATTGGGATTCTCATTGCTTCCCTTTACTTGGTAGAATGCTGCAGTCTTTGTGAATAGTTTCAGCTACTCTATTCCTTGTGGAAGTTTCACACATCATCTTCAAATAACATTAGGAGGTTTATATGGAAAGAAAGGAACTCAAATGTATTAGAATTTTATTTCTTGTATAACTGCAAGAGTTAAACATTTGTCCTATCTATCGCTGTCTTCTTTGCATTTTACAATGAAATTTAGGTTCAGTTTTGAGCCCGCAATTGTGCAAAGTGCTGACATTGTGTTGTTGGACGAAATACGACCTGGTCTGACGTTTCCACTTAGATGCGATTTGAAGTTTATATTGGTGAAGAACTTTCGATGTTTGCTGGGTTTTTTTTTTGTGTTACTAAATTACTCTGCCAGTAAAACTCAGACATAATTCACTGCTGAAAGTAAACTTGGGCTGAAATAACATGTCCAAAATCTTACAGTATTGATATTTTCTGCTAATACATGTGATCCAGATTGTACTGCTCATACTTTTTGAAGTTAGTATTCTCTGAAACTAATGTCTTTGGTGAGATGGAAATAAAGTCCATTATGAAACAAGTCGAGATTTTCCCCATAAATGAAGAGCAGACTGATTGTTTGACATTACGTTGATCATTTTGGTTTCTCTGCATCGTTGCGGAACGACAACTTGATTGCTACTTTATGGAGTCGTTGATAGATCTTAAGGTAATGTGTTCTGTGAAGAAAGATGGTTGAGTCATTACATTAAACGACTCGATGATTTCACCACCAGCACCCGCTACATTGCTGATATACCAATAGATTCTTGAGTTGAATCCATGAATAGATTGCTTGAACTGAATCTGATACTGCACTTGTACATCACAGGGGTGAGATGGTTATTACATAAACATGGTGTTGTTTTATTATTTCTGAGTACGAAACTAGAATGTTGCGTGGAAATCTGTTTATGTTTTAACCTGTCAGTGTCATTTTCTTGACTGCTTATGTTGTTTCTTCTTCCCTCAATTGCCCATATCTGTTGTAACTTGTAAGAATTGATGGGAAATAAGAGAGAATCTGCTTTCATCATACTTTATCTCACTGAAGAAACAAATAGCTTATTCAAAAATCTAAATTAAATAATTAAGTTAAAAAGAAAAATAAAATGATGGGTCAGTCACTGAAACTTTTCAAAATACATGAATATTTTTAAATCAAACAAGCATATAATTATTACAATATTGAATACGCAATATACATCAATAATCATTCACTAAATTCAAAGAAAAAATATATAATTATCAAAAGTAGGTAAAAAATAAATATATGCATTTATAAGATTTGAATTCATAATTTTTTAATTGTGAGATCTAAATTTTATAAAGACGGGTGGTGTCATGCAAAATCATGAAATATTAAAGTTGTTTATTGGTCTCAAAAGTAAAAGTCGTGTATGGAAGACAATGCAATTTATTTAGAAATGAAATGAGTTGACGAGGATGTGCACTCGGGATTGAATTTTTTATTCTATAAAATATATATTGTTTTATTTAAATAAAATAAATAATACAACTTATATACATAAAATAAGATCTATAATAGTTGGAATTAGAAGTTTGGCTTGATAGCCATATGAGCAACTGCAAGAATCACACTTGAAATTCACTCTGACCTCTATAGCCATTAGCTACTGCTATAAAACTCCTTAATCGCCCAAATATTTGATGTGCATTCCCTAAATTAGTATGGTATAATTATACTATATATTAAGATAGTGTTCAATTTGTTTGGATCCTCTGTAAATAAAAAATAATAACAATAATAATAATAATAATAATATGATGCCTGCAGGCTGCATGTCAACATGTGCAATTATGAATAGCTATTAATGGAATGGATAAGATTGGAAAATATATTTTATTATTCTTTTACTAATAGGAAAAAGTTGATATCAGATTAGATTTATTAAATAAAACCAGCTAACCATTTCAAATATATATTTCTTATTCTGCAATGTCTATGGAGATATTAAAATAGATGGAAACTAGTTCGGAATTTGCATTTTGGTACAATAACTGAGATGATCTATATTATATATAGGCTCCGCCTCTTCCTCTAAGTTAGATATTGAGAAATTAATATCCGAATTAAAAGTTGCTATGAATTCTTAAAAATATTGTTTTACAACATCATCTGAATCTCTATTAGGTGACGTCTTCAAGCTTAAGTAATCAAAAAAAGCATGTCCAAACATCCATAAAATCACCTCATATATTGGTAGAGGACGCGATAACAAAATTTAGACCATTTTTATTATAATTTTATGATACTTAAGTCAATGAGATAATTCAAAATAGTGTGCTCATGAAGATAACTAAAGTATAAGATAAAAATGTAGTTAAAATATAGAGTGTGATTGGACTGTGCTATCACATATAAATTTAATTTTGACCGTATGATTATGATGAATCTGTACTTACTTGGATTTTTAGGCTCAATAGCCTTGCGGGCACAATCTGAATGCTATAAACGCAAATCTAGAACTAGTTAAGACATTAATTAGTTTGTCGCATTTTTTTTAAATATACAAAGTAATATGATATCGATATCAAAACCAAATTCCTTAAAAAGAAATAATTCAAAATTGATGTCTGTAAATTTATTTAAAAATCTTAATGTGATAATAATCTCATAAACATTAGGTATACTTTTGGAGACAATTACACCAAAAAAACACCCAAAAACGGGAGTAGAGTAGAAGACACAAATCAAGAGCATTCATTCCTCGCACTTCTTCCAGTCTGTCCAGAACCTCACCAACCTTTTACCAAACTCCATGCCACGTGGAACTCTCCCATTTGTTAATCCTCCCACCCACGACCTTCAAATCAACCACCTCCCACCACATGGGCACAGGCTTCATGCACCGGATGCACCCTAGCTGAAAAGCTTTCGTCACAATTGACGTAACCTTAACCAGACACCACCCACTCACGTTATAGCTCTAGCTGAGCTCCAATTCTTGACCCCGCCCACCAACTTCGCTTGGGCCCCACTGAACCACTCCGTGAAGAGATCCTCACCAACCACACCTCCCCAAAACCGGTCCGAACCGGATCGACGCCTCTATATATCCACCTCCATTTCCTCCTCCCCCTTCAGTCTCAAGAACAAACCCTCGTTCACAATCCATCCCCAGTTCAGGAAGAAATGGCAGAAAATGGTGAAAACAACGGAGGCAGGCATCAAGAGGTCGGCCACAAGAGCCTTTTGCAAAGTGATGCCCTCTACCAGGTATGTATTTGATGTTCTTCATCTTATGGATTCGATCTTCAATAAATATGACGAACAAGTAATTATTCCAATTCCAACCCTAATTGTTTATTTGCAGTACATTCTTGAAACCAGTGTGTATCCAAGAGAGCCAGAGCCGATGAAAGAACTCAGAGAGATTACTGCCAAGCATCCATGGTCAGTCAGTTCTCCCTCTCTCTCTCTCTCTCTCTCACTCGCGCACACACATATGACAGAGGAGTGGGAATAAATTTTGAATTCTGGGCCGTTGATTTGTTGAAATAGGAATATTATGACGACATCAGCGGATGAGGGGCAGTTCTTGAACATGCTGTTGAAGCTGATCAACGCCAAGAACACCATGGAGATTGGTGTTTACACAGGCTACTCTCTCCTCGCTACGGCGCTTGCTCTTCCGGAGGATGGGAAGGTATTAATGTCTCGATTTGTTCAAGATTGATATTTGGCGTGTTTGGATCATCGGAAATTCAAAAACGGGGATTTGACATTAATTATCGTTAATTAATTGTTTTTTTGGTTGCAGATATTGGCAATGGACATTAACAGAGAGAATTATCAGTTGGGTCTGCCCGTAATCGAAAAGGCAGGGGTTGCCCACAAGATTGACTTCCGGGAAGGTCCTGCTCTGCCCGTTCTTGATGAAATGATTGCGGATGTAAGTCCACTTACGTGTTGTGCTTAATTTATTTTTAGAATTATTAAAGATATTTAATTAAATTTAGAGAAATTAATCAAATTTAGATAAATTTAAACTAATTATATAACAGGTGTAACATACTTATTATATAATTAGTGTATATTTTTAAAAAAAAAAATAATCAATTACATAACAAATTTATTACATATAATTTATTTGGTTCAACCACCTGATTTGGATAAAATAAATTTCTTAAAATGAATAATGTATTGGTAATGAACAGGGGAAGTATCATGGGACATTTGACTTCATATTTGTGGATGCTGACAAAGACAACTACCTCAACTACCATAAGAGGCTTATTGACCTAGTCAAGATTGGTGGGGTGATTGGGTACGACAACACCCTATGGAACGGGTCTGTGGTGGCTCCACCTGATGCACCCATGAGGAAGTACGTTCGGTACTATAGGGACTTTGTGCTGGAGCTCAACAAAGCTCTGGCCGCTGATCCAAGGATTGAGATTTGCCAGTTGCCGGTGGGTGATGGGATCACTCTGTGTCGCCGGATCAGCTGAATACCCAATTAATTTTCATATTATCAAGTTGCTATTTTCCTTTATTATTTTTCAACTTGTGGTCTGTATTTGTATCTCATGATAATGTGGATGCATAAAGCTTAAATCTATAAAAATATACCCTCTATCTAATGTTTGGTATTCGATTTGAGCCATCTTAACTCATCTATTTGCTTCGATCTCGTTCACTTTTCAATCTTATTATATCATGTAACAATTAAATGAAATTCGTCTAAATGTATTTAAAATGTTGAACATAAAAAAATATAAATATTTTCTGAAACTTATAAAATAATAAATTCTTACTATAAATTTAATTCCTCAAGTATTTCTACAATATGCTTTTGGGTATGAACATAAATGATCTGTCTAATAATCCATTATATTTATACCTCAGGAGCACAAATTAGATATTCTATAGGCCTGGGCCCAATTATGGTACTGCTGCCATTGGGCCTTTTAATCAAGAAGTAGGCCCATATAAGTATTTATCTTTGGTCTTTTATCGTTCTTATAATGATATTGTTTGAATTTGCTTAATATATTCTGCCCTGATAAGCTATTTTAATATTTCATAAATTTCCTCTAAATGTCCAAAAATTAACACAATTCTGAGGAGGGGAGATTATATTTATTTCTATTGTAAATAAAAAACTTATAGTACGTAGATAGCGCACAAATAACTACAACGATTCGTCGCCCTGTAATAGATTTTTTAAAAAAAATTGAAATATTATTAATCATGATTGTCAAATAAAAGTTAAATGGAAATCCTTAATTATGTATTTATTTAATGCTAAAAAAAAGAGTTTCAAAAGTAATACAAAATTGTTGGGGATAATATTTAATGCAGGTTGTTATTAGCAATAGTGACTTATAATTTTTTAATTTTTTTTATGTAAAGTTGTCATTGCCCATGACGACTTCAAGTCACTTATTTTTTCAAAATTTTCAAATTATTGTTATTTTTTAATTAATTAATACTTGTAAATTAAATATTTAACTAATTATAATTATTAATAAATTTTAAAAGATTATATATAAAAAAAATACAAACAACTATCATAAATATTATTTGTCGTTTACGATCCCACACTAATATATCAGGTTGACTCGAAATAGCTTCTCTTTGCTGAGATTATTATTGGTTTGAAATTAGTTATATTTCACGTATTTGTGGCTAGTCAATCACATTTTGGATACATGTAGTTTGGCTTCTATCAGGACAAGTAGAGACACGACGAGTAGTATCGTAAATCAATTCAAATCTTGAAACATCCTAATACTCTTTCGCCATAAAGATTTGAAAGATTTAAAATATGTCTTTCTGAAACCATTAAATCATATTAATGCTTAACAATTGATGTATCACTAATCCTATATGCAATGCATAACTTTTGAGCGTGAGAATAAGTGATTCTATATTGAATCCATTTATCACATGACTATTCTTCTGTGGCAATTTTGACAAAATAAGTATTAAACCCATGTCCATATCATACTTTTGTAATGACTGCGGCAATTTGTTTAAAATTAATGATATTTAGAGTGGTACAATAACATAATGCGTCATATCTATTAGATAGACACGTGCAGACTGAGTATCAACTTAGAGACGTGTTCACGGTGTAAATCGATATATATTATATAATAAAATATATTTTATTTTAAACCCATGTTCTTTTATATTAAAATTTATTGTATTTTGGCATACTTTATTTTCCTTCGATAAAGTTGTTATCTATGATATGGCCAGGTGATCATTTTAAAAAAATGTAAACTTTTGTGATAACTACGTATACCTTTTGTGGGTATATAAAAATATTAAATTCATTAATAATTACAATTAATTTAATATTTAAATTATTAATTAATTAAAAATAATAAATAATAATTTGGAAAAAACAGTGATACTTAAAGTCGTTGTCACGCCAATGACAACTTCAAATAAAAAATTAAAAAAAAAAAAGAAATTGTAAGTCGTCATTGCCAAAGAGACTTGTATTAAATTTGTTACACGCGATAATTTTTCATTATTTCTTTATGTATTTTTGTTTACATGAAATAATAAATCAGCCCACATCATGCAATGTCGGGTACGTGGCACGTAGTAGGGGCGGAAGACGTAACCAACATAAATATGGGCAGACAAACCTCAGTCTTCTGTTTGCCCGTACGATGATCAAGTCCAATCCGTGGTTAGCTGTGTATTTATTTGCATAAACAATAATAATAATAACCATGATTCTTCATGAATTAAACAAATAAATATTTTTTTAATTATACACCAATTAAATAATAAATATATTATAATATAATTTATTTAAATTTAATTAAACCTAATTTGAATTAAATATTCTCTTAATTGGATCTTTTTACTCAATATATTTACTGTAATGAACTGATATAATTATATGGTAAAACAGTACTGTTTTATCATGTATGCTGGTTGAGGAAAAATTCTAATTGAGATCTAAGTTAGCCGGATTCACTTTAATTATCTGAATGTAATTAATGTTTTTTTTTTTTTATAAAAAAAAAACACTACTTATATATTAAAAGTGTATCAATTTTAAAATTTAATGACATGGGTGGAGCACTGCACATGCAGAGATGAGGGAGGTACAGACCTATCATAAAAGCCATTAGTCACAATCACACGGCTAAAATCGTCCACAATTTCCCTGTCTGGAATAGAGAAAAACCCTATCAAATCCGACACTCCCATGGCGGAGACGGTGGAGGAGGACCAGCCCCTAACGCCGGCCGGCCGTCTCTTCCTGCAGCCACTAATGAACCAAGTTATAAACTGCGTCCTCGGCAGTGACTACCCCATCGACCTCGGCTGCGTCAAAACTCAAATCCAGAACTCCATCATGCTCAAACACCCCAGATTCTGCAGCCTCATGGTAAGAGACTCGAGCGGCCGCGAACACTGGCGCAAAACCCAAGTCGACGTCGACCGTCACCTAATTATCCGCCACCACTTCCTCACCGACGACCTTTCCGTCTCCGACGAAGACGCTATTAACGATTACATGGCCGATCTCTCCTTCTCCTCGCCTCTCCCCACCGATAAACCCTTATGGGAAATTCACGTTCTCGCGGCGCATAAAGCCGTGGTTTTCCGTGTGCACCACGCGCTGGGGGACGGCATTTCCTTAATGTCGATGCTGCTTTCCAGCTGCAGAAACGTTGATGATCCTGCGCAGCTGCCGACTATTGGTGGCGTCGGCGCGGCGTCGCTGGTGCCGAGGAGGTGGAGTGTCTGGACGTTAATGAAGGTGGTTTGGTTTACTTTAGTTTCTATTTTAGAGTTTGTGTTGAAGTTGCTGTGGCTGAGGGATAAGACTACCGTCCTGAGTGGCGGCTCTGGGGTGGAGCTTTGGCCTCGGCAGTTGGTAACGGCGAGGTTCCGGCTCGACGACATGAAGACGGTCAAGCGAGCTCTTGCTGACTCCGTGAGTTTTCTGTACTATGCCTCTCCACAGTGGTTCTACTACACAACCAGAATTTTAAACAAGAAATGCCATATTTAGTAACTTTCCTTTAGATTTCAAGAAAATCTGTTGTAGACTGAGTTCGCTGTCCATTTTGCTTGGAAGCATATGCTTTAGATTCTTATTACATAAAAGAGTACTACTTGTTTATTAGTTAATATAATAATATGTAATTATTATTGCCTAATAAGAATAAAGGGAAGGGAGCTATAAACTTAGAATTGAAAGAATATTAAATAAATACTAATATTTTATAAGTTTTTATAAATACCATATAAAATATACGAGCTTCTTAAGTCTTTTATATAATCAAATGCTTGTGAATAAGGGTAAATCACAATGAGTTTTCTTAAAATTACTCCTAGTTGTTAGGAAAAATACCAATATGATTGATTAAATTATGTAACTTTTACAAAGATATTTAATTATCAACTTTATCTTTATTGTATTTTTTATTTTTAAAAAACATTAAAAATATTATAAAAAAGATGGACCAGAGGTGAATGAAAAAAATTGAAATATTGAAAAATCATTATCCCTATAGTTCATAAAAAAATTTAGAAAATTTAAATGTATTAGTAATAGTTAAAATTAAAAGTACTAATAATTAAGCAATGAGAATGAATTTGTATTTATATCGCTCCTCGGGAGTTCGTTGTAATTTACCATTTGAATAATTGTCTTAACATGCAGACCATCAACGATGTTCTTTTAGGAGTGATCTCAACCGGGTTTTCCAGATACTTAGACGTCAGATCATCCACTGGTAATTTTCTTACTACTCATTCAAGAGAAATTCTTGTCTGGGCCTGGCTCGGTCGAACCTGAAAAATTTGGGGAAAGTTTGGAAATACACTTGTCATGTAATTGATGTACAATTTGGGGACAGTGACCAATCATAGAGCAAGTATATTACACTTGCTCTGTAATTGGATTGGTTCGACCGAATCAGGTTTGGACAAGAATTTCCCCTCGTGCAAAGTATATTTCCAAATATTAACATTAATTGCAATGTTGACTTGCTATTCATGTAGCTCTGCAAGATGGGGACCAAATCACAGGTTTGGCCATGGTAAATTTGAGGCCACAGTCAGGACTGCAGGTTCACATTTGTTTGCTCACTCCTAACTTTCACCAAAAAGAGCTATAATTTTTTCCTGGCTTGAAGTGAAATGAGAGGTTTGTTTCAGGATTTATCCAAGCTGATGGACAGTGACTCTGGAACACCGTGGGGTAACAAATTCGGGATCATTCTTTTACCTGTTTGCTATCATAGAGCGAGTTCAGATCCTCTCCAGTTTGTGAGGAGAGCCAAAGCAATGATCGACAGGAAAAAGCTTTCGTTGGAGGCCCCCTTCTCACACACACTCTTGGACTGGATCACTTCTCTCTTTGGCGCTAAGGTGAATTTTAGTTTTAACTGTCAAGAATCACTGCCTCTTTGTGTGTGTGTTTTGTGTCAATGCTTATTGATTTGCCTCTTGTTTCTTGGTTTTTGTAGCTCACCAGCATTCTCAATTACCGCATTGTTTGCAACACAACCTTCACCATCTCAAACCTAGTCGGCCCTCGGGAGCAGATCACACTTGCCGGTCACCCTGTGAAGTTCATTAGGGTGACTTCCAGCAGCCTACCTCATGTAAAGCTTCTGACTCAGACCTTTGTTTTATTTTTATGCTAACACCCCATGAGGTTTAGTCATATACTCATATTACAAAATATATGTTGATTATATTGGCATGTCTTACAATTATGTTTCATACTATAAATTTGCTTAGTCATCTGTTTTTTAAGGGAGAATTTATGGTATAAAAATATGATTGTAGGGGGTGCATGTAATTTCTAAAATTGAGGAGTGTTTTTTCTTTATAATAAGTCAAAGTTCAGAGGCTGTCGGCATAGTTATCTCCAAGTTATTGATTGTATCTTGTGCTCTTACGTTTGGCTACTTTGGCTATGCAGGCAATCACAATGCATATGCTGAGTTATGCAGGACTTGCTGACATGCAAATCTTGGTGGCCAAAGAAGTAATTCCAGACCCTAAAGTTCTAGCCAAGTGTTTCGAAGATGCTTTGCTGGAAATGAAGCAAGCTGCTGAAGCTGCCATCAAATCTCAGGGTAGTTGTCAATAAAAGCAGAAGAATCTGCATACAAAGTAACTCTGTGCACAATTGGCTGAATCATTACATGTAGAAGTTACCTTCCTGTTATGTGTTGTTTTAAGGACATTTAAATGAATGGCGATGTGAATCTGACGCCGTTCAACCAAAACATAAGCTTCACCATTCATCTTGGCCTACTATCCTTTTCTGCTTCAGTTGCAAACTAGAGCCAGTTATATGATTATAAGGCAGTTTTACTGAAAACATCAGTAGTTGTTTGAAATGGTATAGCAATCTTGAAACCGGCAACATATTCATCAGACCGTTATACAGTTCCAAGTCTAAATTGGAACATCAAACCAGCAACATAGAAAAAGCCCAGTCCTTATATTCACAAGAAACACCAATAATTATTGCAATCAATGCCTGCCAGTCATTTGCCAAAGTAAATGGAGGCGCTGCTGCTACCTTTCTTCCTTCTAAGAAGTAGCTTTCTCAGAAGCCCAATTCCTCCTCCCCTCTTTTTGATCGGAACAATGACCAAAGTTCCAGCTTTGGCGCTTTTAGTTTCATTCTTTTTCCCAAGGGATGCTTCAGGAGTCGCAGCTTGGCTGGCATTTGATTCTAGTTTGCTTTCAACTTTTGTCTTTGGGGACTGTACATGCTTCACTTCTGAGTTATCTTCGGATATCATCTGATCAAGCAAGGACGATCGTGGCTTAGATTTTCTTCATTTTGGTATCAGTGATAAGAACTTGTCAACAAACTAGATAAGTCAGATCATGGTCGTGAGATGACGAACTTAGCTTGCTCTACTATCTAGAGTCTTATCTTCACGGTGTCAACTAACGGGTTTTCTCATCACTACCGGCCAACTGAATGATTCCTTCGCCCTCCATGCCCTTGGCCAATTTAAGCGGTTCCGATATCCTCAATAAAGCCTGCTCATTCGTTGTATATTATCCACATCCACATCCGTATTAGCCTAGAATTATTTTTCTTGATCATAGTCTATCTACATCAGAATTCCTTCTCCTTTCACTAAATTGCTCTCCCCAAATGTACAACTCATAACCAGATCTCTCTGATTAGATTGGATCTGTGCAAACAAGACTATACATAAATAATACTGGCTCACTTTTACCACTTCCGAGCAAGCCCCTTCTTGGCTTTTATGTCAACTATAAAATCTTATTCACTGCTGTCCATGACTTGCTGATGCTTGAGAATACTGACTTATATATCACAACATTCACAAAGACAAAGCTCAATTCACGTTATCATTTTCTCTGAAGGTTATGTACGTTATATCATTAAATTTTCTTCTAAAGTCATAAGATATAAAGAAAACAGAAAATACACCATTTACAAAGTTGTCCATGTTTGAAGCTCCAGACATTCCATTACCAAAGAAACTTTATCCTAAACACCACCCCAAGCGAGGATCCAAAAAATTTTGTTTAAATTTTCCCTTTAAATTTTCCAATTCCACTTCCTAGCATTAAATAATTATGAGAGAACCTCATTTAGTTTATCTGCTACAAAAGTGAGACCAGTATAGCTGATTACTCAAAATCTTCTTTCTCAACTTAAGAATCTCAAATTATATCCTTCATTTGTTTTTCTGATTCTTCAAATATTCTCAGCTCTTTCAGACTTGCAATGCCTTCATGAATTAGCTTCAAGATTTACTCCGCATAACAACGTCATCCCATTCTATCCTCTCTAACAACCCGCCTATACATCCAACAAGATGTTTTAATGAATTCAAAATTCTATTCGAGTTCAATGTTTGAATATTCGCTTGCTAAATAGAATACATCTCTCTACATTTCCAAGATAAACTTCTGCGACGAGATCCCCCTCAAGTAAATTCCAGAGCGGATTCCCAAACCCTCTCCAAACCCACCCTGTTATACGCTTCTAACATAAACTATGTAAATATCATCAATGATATTTTAAAGACAAACAACAAATGTTGAGAAATCCAATACAAGCAGAAAGTTCAAATCCCATGAATTTCAATCAAACTATCAATTCCCTTCAATAAGATTAATTACAGTGCTATGAAGAATTCTTCGTAAAACACTTGTAGACTGCCTTCCTTTACCATCAATCAGAAACTGCCAAGATTCATAGCCATGTAATAACAGTCACTTTCGACATTTGCTCATAATGATTATGCCTACCTCTCCTACTAGCAAAATCCCCTCATCTAATACAATGCTCAATGATATCTATGTTATTTACTCAAATTCTACTCTATACGATTCTCTCATTATATATGTGTACACACACGAGCACATATTCAATCATCAAGACTGCTAGATTCACGTTGCTTGACTCTTGAGTTGAAACTTGCCCTTTGGAGCAGATTTCTAGGGATAAGATTCCAATTGACTATCAGCACAACTTATTGTGAGGCAACTATCTGCACTGTAGCCCCAAGGATAGAATAATGTTGGTTCCAAATACCACCTTCTGATTGTGCTCCAAAAGTTTCGTCGAAGCTCTTTTTATGAAAATTCTTGTCTCCAGCTTCAAGAGGCAACCAGAGTTCTCCACATCCATGAAAGCCACCCTCTAGGATTATTCTTTGCCTTGACTTTAGCCAAGCATGTCATGTGTCCACATAGATCATCTACAACTCACATGCCCCACTACAGTCCTTTGTCATGGAATTCAGTAACGGGTTGCACCCCTACAAGTGGAGAGAAACTTCACTAAGGCGAAAACTATTTCGTAAAATAATTCCCATATACTACAAAGAACTCTGTACCATTACTCGTGGCATCATTTTCAGAAATGCTCCAAACTAACAATTTTGTGCACTCCCGCCTCAATCTGCGGCCGTCCAGCCAAAAACCTTATCGATGCCCTGTTACCTGTCAACTTATTGCCCATAAGCCAAGGTAACTAGAACCCATCACCATCCCTCATTGCTCTCCCAAGAACCCTATGCGCATAGTTTCCAGCCTCCACTGGATATTATTAAAATTTCCACATCTAGCAGGCATTAGAGACCATAGTCACTTCTCCTAATTCTCCTCGAAATGCGAAAACGACATTCTTTATCGCAATGCTTTGAGAAGACAGCTTAACGAGTGTTCCTCAGCCTCCGTTCGTCCTTAACCAAATCATTCCACCTAGATGCCAATGCTTTAACTCATTTCCAATCCCCCTTCTTCTATTTCTTTTTCCTTACTTATTAACACCATCATTTCTTTTTTGTCCTCTCTATATCAAAACCCCTTAATTTACGGAATTAATTCTTTCGTTTCAGCTTTCGACCAAAAGCCTTATTATCTTTTATGTTACTTAAAATACACCTGTTGTTTTATACTCTCTTCTTCATTCCTTATTATCAACAAATATCAGCATAATTCCTACCTCAATTGCAATTCCTTTCACCTAGCCCATTGCTTGATCCAATCACACATCAAAAAAACACCCTGAGCTATGCCTAAACTTCTTAATAGATACAAAAACTAGTAACCCGCGTTGACCTTCGCGTTGACACTTATAACCTTAGCCTATTACCTCCCCGGCTTTCACCGAATCACCACTTGTCTATCCAACTGCACTTCAATATCACCTTTCCAGTGTAAATAAACCAGAAAGACACCCCCAACCTGCTTACCTTATTAAAAATGGCCTAATATAGCCCAGGATCCAGCCCAGTTCGTTTAATTCGTCAGAAGCAATTCTAATCTTTATAGGCATAACTTCTAGCTTCCACCATCCGTTCTTCTTAATACTTTGCTTAAATTCTCTCGAAGTCGTATTAAAGTTGTGTATGGGAGCTCTCCGCAGACAGGCACACCAACCCGGCGAACACTAGCAATCAACCAGACCTCGCACATATACGATAAATCAAGATCTCGGTCCCCTGTCAATACATACCTTGAGTAAAAGAGCACTCTTTTCTCTTATCAATGGAACCATAATGCTCTCCCTCATCAGCGCCTTAGAAAATATCCTCTGTGATCATTAAGTAGATTGAGATCATTCGAATCAACTTACCTTGTTGCTATTACAAGCAGGGCTCTGTGTGCCTCACAAGGAGTATCTAATAGCATCTCTCAGAATTACCATTCCCCGGCCCAAAGCCCCTCCATGATTTACTTGTCATCTTACCATTCCTTCAACTATTTTCTTCCAAGCTCTTTCTTAATGTGCAGCACCTTTTCCTCTCGCAATTAAACAACGCTTGAAAAAATTTGGATAATTCATCACGAGCACCCCTCACATGCGATATTCACTCTAGCGCAATTAGGGCCATTCACCATTTGTAACCAGAACATAGATTCAGCGCATCGCATGCAGTCCTCAATGCAGAATTAAGTGGCCTAATCCTGCGTTTATGCAGCCTCTCTCTCGATCTTAGTGATAATTCATCCACTCCTGCTTCGCTACGTTTCAGAAAGCGCCGTATCTTCACCCTCATGCTTTGATGCTTCTGGGGAGTGATCTACACGCAAAAAAATCATACTATTAATCATAATAATTCCCAAGCCAAATCACTACAACAAAAGACCACCAGTTAATCAAGAATTTCAAAACGAAACCCTGCTAAGATCTTGATCCATCGTAATCACCTTTTCCCACCAGCATCTTCCCCATTCTCGACTCATATTTCTTTAACATTCATTAACTTGCGATCTGAAAACTCTTTATCATTCAAACTCAACTGCAACTCATCACTCGACGACAGAGAGACAACTTCGTGACATTGCAAGGCCCTGATTAACAAAATGAATTGCTCGAACCAATGCTATCATGTCTCTTATTAGCCGGAACACCGCTATCTCCGACCCCCTCATACTTCTAATCTTATTCCACGCTCTAATAAACAAAGCTACCACTACACGTCACCCAAACACAAAACCCGTAACAAATAGCCCTCTGAGCAAAACTAAAGTATTGACAAAAACGCCATAGATTCGAGGTTTCACAGTCACTATGACCAAGCTACTTCTCAACAACTAAAGGAGTCAGCAAATAATGCTGAACAAGAAGGCGTACAAACAAACTGAAAAAAGTAAAGCTTACTCCTCTCCATTTGCAACAATTGTCTTCTCTGATGACCTTTTCCTCCAAAGCCAAGTTTTCTGGTCCATCATCCCCTAAAAGCAGAACTGGGATACAGAAAACAGATAATATCCAGTCAAAACAAGAAATTATCATCATCTTACGACATTTATTTCCAACTGAAAAAACCAAGAAAAGAAAAAGACCTAAACTAACATGAGGCCTCCGCTACCACTACAAATTCTGCTTAAAGAACACAAAGTTTTGTCACATGAAACAATTTGCAGAAGCCAGAAAATTCACCTCCCGAATAAATATTAAAGAGAGACACAAAGGCTATGCTTATGATTGCAGAGGTTAGAAACAGAAAACAAAGAAAATCATCATCCGAAGAACCTTCAGCAGTGAGAGAAATCTCTTGGAAGACTCAGAAACTGGAATCAGAATTTCATCATTGCCACTGCCTAACACTTAAAAGTTTTCCAGTCTCTAGTCCTAATTTACTTTTAAGGATAAATATAATCAATGCTACCAAAAACTATATCCCAACGCCAACGTACAACCCCGCAACAAAATAAACAGATAGGAAAGCCAATCCATCACCGGTTAGATATAAGTACTCCGCATCCCCTCCCTTAATTCATCGCAGAATCCCAAGATAACCAATAGCTCTACGTACCCCTGATATGTCCACAAAGTTAGATCATCCTGGATTCGTCCAGAAGAAACCTCACTTAAAACACTCAAGCAAAGAGAATTAGCCTGACTGATTTTATAAGCTTACATTAATGAAAAGAAAATCGTAGAGATCGCAGCTGAAAACAAAACACTCAAAATACAAGACAAACTATATAATAAATACTAACGAAATAAACCAACCATACCAACCATTGTAAGCTTTAAATGCAGTAACTTAATAATCACCTCACAAATTTCAACATAACAAATGAGGTCACATACCCGAAATCACCCACCATTCGATGAATTCATGCTAAATATCTCACCTCTCACTATACACCGACCAGTTAACCACAACCCTCGCATGTCCAAGAAAAGACCCAAAAGAACATGAAATAGAAAACCAGAAGAAAAGCCCATACGGGAAATCCTAATTCAATTATAGTTTGACTTTTTCATAAATGACCACCCTGCATAGCTTACACAGATCTGACCAGAATAACTAAAGAAGACCAAGGTAGCAGAAAAGAGAACACTACAGCGTTTCAAATCATATTATTCCATAGGAAATACTAAAATCGCCACAGAGCGAAGAAACTTAATTACGAAGGACCTACTTAAAATCTACTAGTACCAATATTTGATCCATGCACATAAAGAGATCTGCGCGTTGGAGCCCACTCGAACAATCCACACATATCTCTCTTGTAGTAGGCAGGAACCATCGACACTAAAGAAGTAACTCTATTGCTGAAAACATAAGAGTGGTAAAAAAGATTGATCAAAACAAAACGGCAAAAAACGAAAAAGATGTTCTATCCGATTAAATTCACAATAGTAGAGAATGAATACTAAAGAGCCTTTTTAGGAAGAGAGATAAATTGATCTGATGCTGATCGGATGTTTCAGGGATTTCATTCCTCTCTCGTTATTTTATATAAGTTGGTAGCAAAGAAATTTCTTACCAGAGAATAAATTGGACGCGAAGGCGATGGGATTAGAGTAGTTGACGGAAAAGAGGTCCCCTGAAGCAAACCCAAAACTTATTCCGACAACATGGCATTAATGGCATACGGGAAAGTCCAACCTCCGAATTTAGACGTTGAAGAGATCTCTGCGACCTACTCATTTTCAGCTACCAATTTACAATTCAACTAATATTCAATTAATCAAAATGTGCATTGGGAAAATTAAATGGAAGACTTAGCTATTACTCAAATATTTGGAATCCAATTTGACAAGAACCCCAGCACTTTTCACCGTGAGTGAATAATAATATACATCATATTTTTATAATTTGAAAAGAATAATTAATAATCTATTATATAAAAAAATCTCTTACGCACTTACAAAACTCATCATTTTTCTATAACTATATGTTGCGCTCTATTATACTGTAAAACACTCTATTAATATAAGGGCAATAGATAAACTATATAAGTTTATTGAATATCAGACCGATCAACGCTCTTCACACTAGCCTTCAAATATTTTTGAATTTTTGACATAAAGTAGTGATTCGCGACTCAACAATAAATAATACTATAATCGCAGTGATAGAACACCCAATAAACAAGAAGCCAGATTCGGAATGATTTGCTTTCCCTTAGTTAAAAGCCCAACGATTTGTCTATTATCTGCAATTATTAGCGATCTTTACCAATATGCTTGATGTGCACGTTTCGACACAGCGCTTATTCAGTAAGATGAGCCGCGACATCAGCACATGTCAACCTCCAGGCGAATGTCCCATCTTAATTCATTCTATTTTTCTCATTCCTCGTTATTCAATTTACCCATCGGAAATTTATACATCCTGTAATGTATAATCCTAAGTTAGAAAACATATATTATTATGACTCACATTAATACGCCATAAGAAAACATTACCAAAGAGAAGGCGTGAAGATTTATGCAGTAGTATGAAGCAACAAAAATCTAATTAATTAAAATCTTTTAATACTTTTTCTCCCAAGATAATAAATACTAAAATTAATAAATAAGAATAACTACGGGTTAGAATCTAAAATAAGTTACCAAGACAATAGTTCAAATAAAAAACCAATAATCACAAACAAATAACTAACATAACCCATTTAACTGAAATTACAACTCTTCATCCGTGCGGCTAACTTATAAAAAATATACTAAAATCAAATATAAAAACGTTGCACAAAAAGCCTTTATTATTCTCTTTATAAAAGACCTCAAATTAAAAAACCATTTACTACTTCCAAAATAACACGAGAACAAGTAGTATATACCCCTCTCCACCATAAAATAGACAACCATAAAGTAGGTAGTTTCGGCAGGCGAGATGTAACCCTATCATTAATCAATCCATCTTCTTCCTTTTAAATTACCTTGAAAAATACACGTCCAAAACTCACATATTCAAAACAATACATTGATTAATAATTAATAAAGTGACCAAAGATAGGAGAAAAACACCCAAATGGAGTCAGGTGATTAGAATTATCGCGCTTCGCAACCTCCCCCACACCCAACCACCCTAATACCGCCTGAATTTACTTCCATATTACCTTCAAATCAATAGAATGTGATCCCACATATCCGCGTATCAATGACTACATTTTATGATTATCGGTTGTAGATCTCCACCAGCCACCACCACAACCCATCACACTTGTTCTTCCACCGTCACTATTCAATCCCTTTAACATATCAGCCCACAACACCACAAACATCACCACCTCTTACCTGCTAACAAGACTCTAACCGACCAAGCATTGCTCTACAGCTTCACTAATTAGAACCTTCGATTTCGCTGACCAGTAGAGCGCTCCCCGGTGTTTTTTTACCAAATGTGAGGTGCTGGTAGAAACCCAACTCAAGTTGGTCCCCCGATTCATTGCTTTCCTCCAGGATGCCGGACTACTCTTATGGCTTGCAAGAATACCACAATATAACCACTATCGTTAGTCGGTTTTGTCTAAAACTTAATATTCATATCCAAGCCGGATCATCATAAAACTAATATTATAATTTATTTTCAAAAATATTATTTATTAAGCTTATGTTAAAAATAAGTTATAAAATGTTTATTCTGTTAAAAGAATAAATAATTGCTATATTTTTAAATATTAATAATAATTCAGTAGATATTTATATAAATACTTTATTTTTTTTTAAAATTGATTCCTAATTAATTAAAGAAAATAAAAATTTAGTGTATTTATGGATCAACCCATTGACTTGAAGTCCAGCAAGGTCTGAGTGCGACCGGTAATGACGCTTGCAAAAGTTAACTAAGATGCGTCCAAACATTTTAAGCAACAATATCTTATCTTAACAGACTTGCTGAATTTCGTATTGCACGTAAATCTTGAGTATGAAAATGAGGACTTTTACTAAAATCATCAAATATAATATTCCAACCGGCCATGAAGGCCTTCTCTTATCGACCAAGCCCCATAACGTTTGCGAAACAGGCTAGCATAAATATGTATTGTATGTAATGATTATATATCTCCATATCTTACTCTACGCCCATATTACACTTTCATAAGAGAAACAATTATGATCAATCGATCACCATAACATGATTTATATATACACTTTAATTTCCTTGACTCCTTAAACCCGACCAGTTGAATAGATTTCACAAAAAATCCCCCCACAAAAATAGAAATAATGAGTAGCTGCCTAGACCATTAACTCTTAATTACTATCATGCAGCCTTTCTAAAATAATGACATTGCAATGTTAAAAAGTTTTTTCTCTCTCTATGAGACTTTCCTCTTCCCGAGTGGATATCAAGGATCATATATTAGCCGAAACCTAGTTTAGATTGTGTCTGCAGCGTAGTTAGTTACGTTCTTAAATTCATACTTGCATAGGTCCTTAGCCTCCCCAACCTGTACTCGACAACAAGCCCCGGCTATCATACTACGCCGCTCTTCTCGCTTCGCTCAGCCTCCTGATTCTATGCTTATTTTTAGTTTTGTATTTTCCCTTCTTCTTACTTTATTTGCATTTCCTTGTTGCTAAGTCGACTTCTTCTTCACTTGCTCATTCCCTCTGTTTTTTCCTACTACGCATCCACGGTTGCTCCCCAAGTTGACTACCTTGGTAGTTTTTTCTTCCTATCATCATCTCTCTCATACTCTACACACAACTCCGCTCATGCAGATTCCTCGCCATATTCAGAACTTATCTGAGACGTCGATTGATCTAGATTGTGTCGCAATGTCACTTCTGCGACATTTTCATAAATTTCGTCCCACAGAGAGAAGCACGGAATCTGGGGGCACCGATCCTCCCCCTCGGGCATCTCTCGAGACCTGATCCAGACTGTACTCCTGCTTACATGCAAGGTTTTTTCTTTTACTTCCGTCCCGTACAATCCCATGGTCCATACAGATATCGCTCAGCATGTACAACTGGATAATAACCCCCTGACTTCTCTTAGCTTCTTCACCATATAACCCTTGGGAAACTTTCACCCCAGGACACAAGTTCCTCTCTGAAACCATCTCGTTCCAACTGCAATTAGACCACATATATAATCCTCAAGTTCTTATGATTAATGGTAATTCGAAGTGATACTACAAGTGAGACCAGTTTCCTTCTGAAATTCTATATCCGTAACTCCGACCACAACCGTTTTTGATTTCCCTCACTAGGAAAGATCTTGGGCGCTATTTCATAAAAACCTAGTATTCTCCACCTGTTTATCCACCGGATTTCACTTCTGATTCAACCCCCATGCGTACATGTGAACATGCACTTAATAGCTGTATGAAATTCATATCCATAATCCCATGGTTGCCTTTGGGCGAAAAATGCAGACTGTAGGTTCTTCTTTATCTAGGAAACCGATTGATATAACGAAGAAGTGACTTGTACATGCGAGCTCTGAGATACCAACTTGTTTGGCGGCCAAGAAAACCAAAGCCTCATTAGAGTCCACGGGTTTAAGCCTATCGGAGCTATCACCCAAGCGATTGAAGACTAGACATTGATAATCTTCCCGACAGAATGGACTTGTGCGCAACGAAATTCTCCAGTGTCACATCGAGCTCCCCCTAACCCTGGATCATCACACGTTTCCTACACGAAAATTTTTCTAATTCGTGTCGGACGTTGGAGAGCGACCGGGAACTCCCACAGTCCCGCCTATTCTACATCCTGAAGTGTCACAAACTTCTCCCAAATTTTAAAAGACCCTGAATACTCGGCCAATTTCTCTCCTCCAACGCTTCCGAGTAAGACAAAAGAAAATGTTGTTTTGGTAATTCTTTTAGGGTAGTCGATTAGTGCCGGAGGATCTATGGTATCTCGGTTGTGGCCCAGACAAAAGAAAAAAACACAGCTCTCTATTCGTACCTGTGAACTCCAAGTCTTCCAACAGGATCTGTGTTTGTGTGATCCCGCCCCAACACCCCTTTGGCCGTGGCTTCGCGCCCCTGCTCCGCCAGGCTCGCGCGGCAGATCCTCGGCTATGCCGCAAGAGAATCAGGCTCTAATACAAGACGTCCGTCATATCGATCTCCTGGCTCCCTTCAATCCGAAAATGTAGACCCCAATTGCCGCAGAGGTCCGGCTATCTTCGGGAATTTCAGCTCATCTCTCCACCAAACTCCTCTCCCTCCCACTCCCCCCCTCGCCCTCGCCCCCTCCTGGCTCCACATCTGCCCAATCCCATCCCCTGGACTCTCCACCGTGCCACCCCCTCAGCCTCCTCGATCCTCTTTGACAGATCTAAACCCTCCCCTGTCCCTATGATCCCCCAGACCCTGCCCCTACAACACACTCTTCCTCTAGATATTCTAGCCCCTTCTGTTCCCCCATATCCACTACTCCACCCCAAATACCCCACACTCTAGCACCGCCTCCCTTTGAAACCCCCCAGGTTGACAACACTTGTTTCTCTTTTGCTGCACAACCACGAGTACTAGCCATAGACTCCCCCCCTCCGCCCCCACTAATCCGACCTACTACAACGAAACATCTACCCAAAACCAAACAGTCCTTACCCCGGAAACGCCGTTTTGAGGAGGAGCAGGAAATCACGGACCGAGTATCTCAGGGTCCTTTGAAAATTGGCAGAAAGTTTGATCCACTTCAGGATGTCACTAATCAAGCGGCGGCGACTGCTGGGCAGTCCCGCCGATCGTCATGAATCTCCTTATGTGGAACTGCCAGGGCTTAGGGGGGCCCTGGACAGTTCGAAGTCTCGGAAACCTTATCCGGGACTATCACCCTGCCTTGGTTTTCTTGGCCGAAACCAAGTGCTCATCTCGCCGAATTGATTCGCTGAAGCGTCGATTTGATATGTTTGGGTTTAGTGTGGATTCGAGAGGCAAAGGTGGTGGTTTGGCGCTCTTGTGGAGGAAATCTGTGGATGTTGTTTTACAGTCTTACTCCCATAATCACATTGATGTTTCTGTTAGATTGAACGAGAGTCAGGACTGGTGGCGTTTCACGGGGTTATATGGTGAACCAGAGACAGCTAAGAGAGAGGCTACATGGCGGTTATTATCCCAGTTACATACCCGATCTGTCCGGCCATGGCTTGTAGCCGGGGACTTTAACGAAATTCTGGATCAGTCTGAGAAATGGGGTGGCCCTCCCAGGCTCTTGTGGCAAATTTGAAATTTCAGACGAGCTTTAACAGATTGTGGTTTGTCTGATCTTGGATTTTCAGGAGAACCGTTCACTTGGAGCAACCATCACTCGTCGCCTGGTACAATCCGGGAGCGCCTTGATCGGGCTTGCGCTAATTGGGCTGGACTCAGTTGTTTCCAAACGTCTCGGTACTGCACCTCTCGGCTAATTGTTCTGATCACTCGGCACTGCTCGTCAAATTAGATAGCCGCCCAGCTCTTAATTTACGGGGTTTCCGTCCATGGCGTTTCGAGGCGGCATGGCTCCAAACTGAGCAGTGTGCGAAATTGTTGCAGAAAACTGGCGATGTCCCTTATCTTCCAACCCCACAATGGCGCTGTTTGAACGATTGGAAGCTTGTCAACTGAGTCTTACCCGGTGGAGCAAGGAGTCCCTTCATAACGACCGTCAACGAATTAGCCAGCTGGAACATAGGCTCACTACGCTGTTATCTGGTATCTTGACGCCGGAACGACTGGAGGAGGCATCGGCACTTCGACAAGAATTGGAAAACCGAGCAGCTCGGGAGGAAACGGTTTGGCGACAGCGCAGTAAGGCACTATGGCTACGGGAGGGGGACAGAAACACAAGCTTTTTCCATCGTCGAGCTAGTCAACGATTTCAAACGAATCTCATTTCACGCATCAAAGATTCATCAGGAGAATGGGTGGAGGACGTGGATGGTATTCGACGGTACATTATCTCTTATTTCCATGATGTGTTTGCATCTAGTCGTCCTCAGGAGACTGACATAGCTATCGGGACGGAACACTTGAGACAGGTGGTGGATGCGAGTATGGCAGAGGATCTTTTACAACCCTTTACGGCAATAGAGGTCAAATCAGCCCTCTTTTCGATGGCCCCACTTAAGTCCCCGGGGCCGGACGGTATGTCTCCTATCTTTTTTCAGAAATTCTGGCATATCGTTCAGACTGACGTTACCTCTTGTGCTCTGAATTTATTGAATTCTCTTGTCATGCCCCCTAGTTTGAATGCAACTAACATTGTCCTAATTCCGAAATGTAAACATCCTGAATATCTTACCCAATTTCGACCAATTAGCTATGCAATGTGGTTTACAAAATTGCTTCGAAAGCCATTGCTAATCGTTTGAAAGTTTTGTTAGACCGGATTATTTCCCCTTTCCAGTCTGCGTTTGTCCCCGGTCGCCTCATTACGGACAATGTTCTTCTTGCTTTCGAGCTCAACCACTTCTTAAATACCAAAACTAAAGGCGGGCAAGGGTATATGGCGCTCAAGCTTGATGTCAGCAAGGCGCATGATAAGGTTGAGTGGGCTTTTCTGAAACAGGTTATGCTTAAACTTGGCTTCCCCCCCCGTTTTGTGCGTCTTGTCATGCTTTGTGTCTCGTCGGTCTCTTATTCTTTTATGTTAGGTGGTTGTCAATTTGGCTCTCTCATCCCGGAAAGGGTCTCCGCCAAGGGGACCTCTTTCTCCGTACCTGTTTCTTCTCTGTACAGAATCTTTTTGCTCACTTATACAAAGGGCGGAGTCAGCCGCCCGTATCCAGGGAATTTCTATCTGCCGGGGAGCTCCATGCATTTCACATCTTCTCTTTGCTGATGATACTCTTATTTTCAGCAAAGCTTCTCTTTCAAGCGTGAGGGCTATCAAGGACCTGCTGGAGATCTACCGGAGAGCATCTGGACAGGAGATTAACTTTCATAAGTCTTCTGTGGCGTTTAGCAGAAATACTCCGGAGGCCCTCTCCATTGGTTTAGCTTCTGTGCTGAATATTAGAAAAGAAAACAAGATGGAGTTGTATCTTGGCCTTCCTTCCCGGGTTGTACGCTCTAAGCGGGAACTTTTCTCCATGATTCGAGACAGAATTTGGAAGCGAATCACGGGTTGGAATGACAAATTTCTATCTCAGGCAGGTAAAGAGGTACTTATAAAATCTATTGTCCAAGCTATTCCCTCCTATGCCATGAGCTGTTTTAAGCTGCCGGTTACTCTTCTGACGGAAATCCAAGGGATGATCTCTAACTTCTGGTGGCACAACAGGGGTCAACGTAAGATTCACTGGTTATCTTGGCAACGTCTCTGCGATAGCAAATTACAGGGAGGGCTTGGCTTTCGTTGTCTCCATCTCTTTAACCTTGCTATGTTGGCAAAGAACCTATGGCGTATCTTTACTTCCCCTGAACGTCCCTCTGTCGTGTGCTCCGTGCTAGATATTTTCCTCACGGTAATATTTTTGCAGCGACTGTCGGGCACTGACCTTCCTATACTTGGCGCAGTATTATGGCTGCACATAGGCTTTTCTGTGCAGGTTGCAGGTGGCGGGTTGGCTCGGGAGAAAAGATTAAGGTGTGGACAGATCCATGGCTTCCTAGGCCGGTCTCTTTTCGGCCCATCACCCCCCCGAATGAACGCTTTGAGTTTTTGCGAGTTTCAGATTTGATTAATCAGGAAACTGGGACTGGAACTCTACTGTGATTCAGGACATTTTTCTACCCTTGGATTGCGAAGTCATTCTTGGAATCCCACTTGGTCGCACTGTCTGCGAGGATCTCCTCATATGGCATTACTCTACAAATGGTCTCTTCTCTGTACGGTCGGCTTATCATCTAGCTTGTTCTATGGAGGAAAGTCCCTGCTCGAGTAATTTGAAGGAAACTGAACACTCATGGTGGAGGAGACTCTGGCAGACACATCTACCAGGTAAAGTTAAAATTTTTGTTTGGCGTGCATGTTTGAATGCTTTACCGACAGGCCGTAATCTCTCTCGTCGCATTCCGGGTCCTGCTTGCCTGCCCCTTCTGCTCGGCAGTTGCAGAGGATGTTTTGCATTGTCTAAAGGTGTGTCCCTTCGCACGCCAAGTCTGGGGCCTGTCCAACCTTCCTGCGGTTTCTATTTACCAGCCTGCAACGGATGTTTTTGCATGGTTTCGGGCTGTTTTATCCAGATTGGACAAACGCGAGTTCGAGTATTTTCTTTGCATTTGCTGGGCCTTATGGTGGTGCAGAAACAGCAAGTTGGTACAGGGAATTGCTTGGATCCGGATCATCTGATATGCTTTGTTGTTCGGCACCTGGAGGCGTTCCACCAACAGTGTTTTGTCCCTCCGCCTCCTCACGGCTTATTAGTCCCCCACACTGGCAGTACCCCCCCCGAATTTCATTAAGCTCAATTTTGATGGAGCGGTTTTTGATCGAGGAAAGGAAACGGGGATTGGTGTTGTGGCGAGGAATGATGGGGGGATGTGTTGGTTGGTTGTCCCTGCGTCTGGCTAAGACTTCAGACGGCCCCCTCGCTGAAGCTTTTGCGGCCAGGGAAGCTGTTCTGTTTGCAATCAACAGAGGCTGGCAAAATGTGGTTCTGGAAGGGGACTGTGCTACTTTGATCACGAAGCTCCTCTCCGGCTTGCGGGATTTCTCGGCTATTGGTTCTATCACTCTAGATATCCAGAACTTGATTTCTTATTTCCAGTTTTCTCGCTTTTCCTTTGTGCAACGTTCCTGTAATTCTGTGGCACATGCTCTTGCCAAGTTGGCTCTGGGCTCTGCCTCTGGGGAATCTAATATCCCTGCCCCAGCTGCCCACTTTGTAATGTTGGACAAATTGGCTACTACTTAATAGTAATCTCACTCCTTGGTTTTCAAAAAAAAAAAAAAAAATACATTGCAATGTTACGTAAAAGGTGCAAAATTCCTGTGAATATTCAACGTCAAATGGTATAATTTTATTTGAAATTGTATATACATAAATATAATTTTATGTTTGTTTTTCATGAAAAATTTTTAGATCGATATTCTCAAATTTTAGGGACTAGTTGCATTCTATAAGGCCTTGTTTATTCTCAAAATTAATATATGTTTTGATTAATTATATTACGTTGATTTTCGATTTATTCAATCAAAAAATTAATTAGAATTCGACTTTTAGTTACAAAGAACGAGCTTTATAATACAAAATAGATACCTTAATTGGGTGCATTGATATGCTTATACAACTGCTCTTATATGTTTCTCATCATTATAAATCATAATTAAGTAATGTGTTAAAGTTATAACTCAAGTCTCAGCTCATGAATGAAGTTTTAATTGCATAGAAGGGGAAGAAAAAGAGTTAAAACTTCAGAGAGACGGAGAAAGTTGTTGGAATGGGGAGTCCTGACTCAATCAAAATCTTCAACGGAGTTGACCACACGAAAAACTTTGGCCGACCTCCAACGGATAATTTCCCAACCTAGCCCCGATCAGACTCCTCGTACAGGGGCAAATCCGTCATCTTCACCTCTGCTTCCTTCCCCATTCTCAAGCTCAACAACAACCTTTAAATTACAATAGAGAGTCCGGTCCCCGAAACGCCACCGTAATCAATTCAATGCTATCTTATTTCATAAATTCGCAAGTAGCCCCACCTCTAAGTTAAATTCTCACACAACCCCCAACTCCGCCCTCCATTAACCACAAATTTCTCCAACCCTAAGAGAGAGAAAGAAGATCGGAGGGTTTCTCCACCGACTCGATGGAGATCGGACCGGAGACGGCCACGGCGGAAGGGACGTCAAGCTCTTCGACCGCGGTGCCCTTAGAGTCGGCCGTGTCGTCCATCGGTTCCTCGCCGGGCGAGAATAGTAGCGGCAGTAATAACGTTAAAAGCAATAATGATAGTAATGGGGGCAGGTATGATTTGTTGGATGAGGACGAGGAGGAGGATGTTTGCCGGATCTGCAGAAACCCTGGCGATGCGGATAATCCGCTGCGGTATCCATGCGCGTGCAGCGGCAGCATCAAGTTTGTTCACCAGGATTGCCTTCTTCAGTGGCTCAATCACAGCAACGCTCGCCAATGCGAGGTTTGGATTTTTAGATTCGCGTGATTGTTAATATTTGATTAGTGCTTATTAGTATTTGCGAATTGCCTATGCTATTGCTTTTGTTGGAGCGGGTTTGTTCGAGTCTTTGGTTGAATTGATTGATAATAGTTTTTTTTATTGATTTGATGTGCTTAGGGAGATAGCCAGTATATTTTGGGTAGAAATTTGTGTAGAAGGATGAAGTTGGAACAAAATTTACCTGACTCTCCTCATTTCAAGCCAAGCTTGAGTCCAATTTTAGCAATTTAGGCTTTATTAGATTAAAATAAATCTCTCTTGAACATGCCTCACATATATATATGAACTGCAGTTGCTTGCTTTCTTGGTAAAATTGTATAACGGGTTAGAATTATGGTGATTCTGGAAGTTTCTGTGCAGTTTGGGGGTCAAGAATGTTTAAATCCATGCCTTGACTTTCTTTGTTGCTTTGTTGATGTGCAATGCAGGTGTGCAAGCATCCGTTTTCATTTTCTCCAGTTTATGCTGAAAATGCCCCTGCAAGGCTTCCCTTTCAGGAATTTGTGGTTGGGATAGCTTTAAAAGCCTGCCATGTTTTGCAATTCTTTTTGCGCCTCAGTTTTGTACTTTCTGTTTGGCTTCTCATTATTCCGTTTATCACATTCTGGATTTGGCGATTGGCATTTGTTAGAGGTTTTGGAGAAGCCCAAAGACTATTCTTGAGTCACTTATCTACTACGGTCATTCTTACGGATTGCCTACATGGTTTTCTGCTCTCCGCTAGCATTGTATTCATTTTTCTTGGGGCAACTTCCCTGAGAGACTACTTTAGACATTTAAGGGAGCTCGGTGGGCAAGATGTCGATAGAGAAGATGAAGGAGAGAGAAATGGAGCTCGTGCTGCAAGAAGGCAGGCAGCACAAGCAAATAGAAATATTGTTGTTGAGGGGAATGGTGAAGATGCCGGTGGAGCACAAGTAATTGCTGGTGCTGGTCAGATGATCCGACGGAATGCAGAAAATGTTGCAGCTAGGTGGGAGATGCAGGCAGCTCGCCTTGAGGCCCATGTTGAACAGATGTTTGATGGTTTGGATGATGCTGATGGTGCGGAGGATGTACCATTCGACGAACTGGTTGGCATGCAGGGACCTGTGTTTCATCTGGTTGAAAATGCATTCACAGTGAGTCTTTCGATCTTTACGTTGCTCTACCTTTTTCAGATCCAGAACGGATATCGTGGGTCTGTGCTCTCCTTGAATCTTCATTACTGGAATGGTTGTATGAAATAGTTTAGCTTATATTTGGTCGACCATCCATTTCCCTGTTTGTGAGGAATCATGTTTGTCTTCCTTTTACACTTGGCAATTGTTTTCCATATCATCGGCTGTCACATGTTAAATCATCATTGCCTTCTATTTATATGCCTTTAACATTGGTAGCTATATCTATGGAAAGAAAGCATCAGTGTTTGGATTAATCATGCATGATATACTATTTGAGTTCCTTACCTGTCTTCTTTTGGCTTGATATAAATTTGTTGATTTTCTACCCCTATTAATTTTAGCAATTGATTCCCCCCGCGAGCCTCCAATGCACCTGGCTGGAAGATGTTTACACTAAAATTTTTAATTTGGGATCTTAAAGCCTGTTCTTTAGTTGCTGCATCGCTGATTCACTCTCTACCTTTCTCTTGCAGGTTCTTGCTAGCAATATGATATTCCTGGAGTTGTAATCTTTGTGCCATTCTCACTAGGACGAGTTATTCTCTATTATTTGTCATGGCTTTTGTCCTCTGCTACAAGTCCGGTGCTATCTACAGTTGTGCCGCTTACTGAATCAGCGCTTTCATTGGCCAATATCACGCTGAAGAATGCATTGACTGCAGTTGTAAATTTGACATCTGATAACCAAGACAATGGTTTACTTGGTCAGGTCGCTGAGATTCTGAAAAGTGAATGCAACAGGACAAACTGAGGTGTCAAGCAACATAAGCTCTACAATTGCAACAGACATCTTGAAAGTGCAGACTATTGGGGCATCACGTCTTTCTGATGTTACGACTCTTGCTGTTGGCTACATGTTTATATTTTCTCTTGTTATCTTCTACCTTGGAATTGTTACCTTAATTCGGTATTCAAGAGGAGAGCCTCTGACAATGGGGAGGTTCTACGGCATTGCTTCCATTGCAGAAACTATTCCATCTCTCTTCAGGCAGTTTGTTGCGGCAATGAGACATTTAATGACTATGATTAAAGTTGCTTTCCTTCTGGTCATTGAACTTGGGTTTTCCCTCTGATGTGTGGATGGTGGCTGGATGTTTGTACTATAAGGATGTTTGGGAAGTCGATTCTCAGAGAGTTGAGTTCTTCTCAATCTCACCACTTGCAAGCTCCTTGGTTCACTGGGTTGTAGGAATTGTTTACATGCTGCAAATAAGTATCTTTGTCAGCCTTCTTCGAGGGGTATGAAGCAAAACTAATGTACGTATTTTTTCAACACTGAGGGATTGTTTTCATACCTCTAATCCATATACATTTGATGTAGGTTTTACGCAATGGGGTTCTCTACTTTCTTCGAGATCCTGCTGATCCTAATTACAACCCTTTCCGTGATTTGATTGATGATCCCGTGCACAAGCATGCTCGCAGAGTATTGTTGTCTGTTGCTGTATATGGGAGTTTGATAGTGATGCTGGTATTTTTGCCAGTTAAACTTGCAATGCGGATGGTTCCTTCCATTTTTCCTTTAGATATCTCGTAAGATTGCTCTCGACATTTCTCTGCAATCATTTAATGAGGTCTGTTGCATTTTACTTACGTTGGACATTTGTTCTTTTGCAGTGTATCTGATCCATTCACTGAAATTCCAGCTGACATGCTTCTCTTTCAAATATGCATTCCTTTTGCCATTGAGCATTTTAAATTACGGCATACTCTCAAATCCCTTCTCCGGTATTGGTTCACTGCTGTTGGCTGGGCACTTGGTTTAACAGATTTTCTGCTCCCAAAGCCAGAAGATAATAGTGGACATGAAAATGGGAATGGGGATCCAGGGAGACATGACAGAGGACACGCACAGGCAGTTGGTCAGGAACGAGCTGTAGCCCTCGAAGATGTGAACAGACCCATGCATGTGGTGGCAAATGCCAATTCTGGAGAGGAGTTTGACAATGACGAACCAGCTGATCCAGAGTAAGTTTTAACACGAAGTCCTTGACATCTTACCACTATATAAGATATAGGGATAATTACAGCGCCCTCTCATGAGGTTTGGTGCAGTTACATGTAGACCCATGTCTTGTCATTCTTGTTTCTGCTTAGTTGTTAGTTTTGTACATAGGTTTTATATCTTTTACATGTTTTCTTGAAAAACATCATCTGCTTCATTGCATGGTGTTCACACAAGTTTCCAGGGGCTTGGTTTATCTTGGTAACATGTTTTGCGTTCTTCTTATCCATTCCATTCGCTGCTTTATACCTTTCTAGTGCATTTTTCATTTTTTTCATTGCTACTCTTTTATTTTGTTGTTAATTGTCTTCATTTTTTGTGTATTGAGCCATCCTTGCGGATAGCTTTTGGGGCTCTGCCATACTGTTATTACTGTATTTGTTTTAATTCCTTCATGGTTGAAACATTTTGTTATCACTTTATGTTTTCTTGTTGAATATTTTAGCAGGTGGGCCTTTGTACTTCGCATTGTGCTACTGTTGGTGGTGGCTTGGATGACTTTGCTTGTATTCAATTCAGCATTGATCGTTGTTCCTGTATCCCTTGGGCGAGCACTCTTCAATGCCCTCCCACTTCTCCCAATAACTCATGGCATCAAGTGCAATGGTAAGATAATTACCATCAAGTCTGGTAATGATGTAATTGTATCCCGTCTGAAATGAGGATAAAGTCTCTTATTTCTCTTCAGATTTATATGCTTTTGTCATCGGAAGCTATCTCATTTGGACTGGTTTGGCTGGAGCAAGGTACTGCGCTGACCTCATTAGAACAAGGAGAACTAGACTTTTGATTACGCAGATATGGAAATGGTGTGGCATTATTGTCAAGAGTTCTGCACTGTTGTCGATCTGGGTAAGAATGGGGTTTGTGTTTGAATAAAATAGTACAGATTCCTAATTTTTCTGACATGTATATTGTTTTCATATTTCAGATCTTTGTTATTCCTGTATTGATTGGACTGCTGTTTGAACTTCTTGTGATCGTGCCTATGCGGGTTCCTATCGATGAAAGTCCAGTTTTCCTTCTGTATCAAGACTGGGCTTTAGGATTAATCTTTTTGAAGATCTGGACTCGACTGGTGAGCATTCCTCTCGCTGCCTGGGACGTGGTTGCCAAATTATATCCATTTTTTCGTTTGTTTCTTCTCCCACTCTTTCTGTTTACCACAGCTTAAAATGGCATCATGCTGCATCCTTCTCTGTTTGATTTTCACATTATTATCTCTTTTAGTACTGCATTAAGTAGCGACTTTACGAATAACTTTTCTCGTGCTTGTATGTTGTTATATATGCTCCATATAATTCAGACGGATCACTGATGGTCCCATTGTCGTTGGATTTTGTGTTCCTTTATATAGGTTATGTTGGATCACGTGATGCCACTGGTTGATGATAGCTGGCGTGTAAAATTTGAAAGGGTGAGGGAAGACGGTTTCTCGAGGCTTCAAGGTCTTTGGGTTCTGCGAGAGATTGTTTTTCCAATCATTATGAAGTTGCTCACTGCTTTATGCGTTCCGTATGTTTTATCAAGAGGTGTCTTTCCTATATTTGGGTACCCATTGGTGGTGAACTCAGCTGTCTATCGATACGCCTGGTTGGGGTGCCTGCTTTTCAGCGTGCTGTATTTCTGTGCCAAGCGTTTCCATGTCTGGTTCACCAATCTCCACAATTCTATACGTGATGACCGGTATTTGATTGGTCGGAGACTCCACAACTATGGGGAGAACTCAGAGAGACGGACTGATTCTGGTGCTGCATCTGAGAACCAAGTTTCTGCTGCTAATGGCACTGATGTGAATGAAAACAATTGGGAAGCTGGGGTTGTAGGGATGAGGCAGAGGCATGTCGTCCGACAAGATGCTTAAATCAAAATATAGGTGAAACTTCCTTTTTTTTTGAAAGAGAAATCTAATTCGTCATTAGGTATTCAGGAAAAGCTGGTGGAAGCAAGATGTAAAAAGTTGTAACGCCTCTTTTGAGGGAAGAAAGCGTGTTTAGAGTGGAGGAAATGCTTGTGTATATGAATTGATGACCCGTCTTGTAGAGAACTAGTTCTTTTGAACTACAAAAATCAGTGGCCTGTTGCATAATTTAAAAAGATTGGTGCATTTCCACTTAAAGCATCTGGCCTTTGTGATGCTGATGCTGTTGGAAGTGAAGCACTAGTATTTCGCACGCTTGGGAATTAGAAGCAGACAAGACATAGCCCAAGGCCGATAAAGCCAGTTGGTGAGAAGGGCTTCTATCTGCTGCACAGCTTATTTACTGCTTGTGCAACTGAGATTGCACGGCCTCTACTCTTCTAACTTGGAATGGTTATCTAGCCGCGCACTTCAAACTTCTGGGGAGTCGGGGGCTGCGGCACCGTTGCTACTTTTTATGTGAAGCAATCAAATATAATTCCAACAGCATGCGTCACAACTCCTCTTAAAGAAATTTATATCTGTTTAAGAGGTTAGAGAACAACGGCGAACTGATCCATGTGTTTTTTGGTTTGCCAAGGGCAAGAGGGATTAAACTTAAAATATATTATTTCTCAAAACAACACTATATAGCCAAAAGTCCGCAGCTAAAGGTGGGGCGGGAGGCGGCTGGGCGGGGGTTGCGCAGGGAAAAGAAGGGGAGAGGGGTGGTGGGGGTTTAACCTTCTTTGATTTTTTTTTTTATCACTTTTTTGATAATATATATTATCAATTAATGAAATATGAATTCTTGATTTTTTTTTTTATAAATTTAAAATCCTATAGCTATGGTTAATTGATCAGATTTGAGTTAATGTCGTTATGTATATTTAACACAGAGGGACAATTGAGCTTAATTTTTAAAACACAGAGTGTATTTTACCTATTTCAAACCAAAAGAAAGTTTTACACAAATTAGGCAATATTTTTTGTGACTCGAATTTCAATTTCACATTGTAATAATATCAAATTGTCTTGTATTGGTGTATCTCTTTTTTGTTATGTTATTTTTATTTTTTTTTAATTATTTCAATTTTTTTTTCTTTCTCAACCTCTAACTCTCTTTATATCTTTTCCACTATATAATTAATAACTTTACACAATCTTTATTATTTATATTATTTATTTAATTAATATATATATATATTTTTTAAAAATAATAATTATATAATTTTAATTTTAATTACACACACAAAGAGTGTGCCATAAATTACTAGTTACTCGTTACTGGTTCATGCATGTTTTCAACTATTTACTCATGCTACTTGCAAACTTGATGCCCATCCTCGTCCATCGAAAAGAGTTGAAAACTTGCAAGAAAAGTGTTTGTGTGATATTTGAGATAATGTTTTACGTTGAAAGCATATTAATCATAATAATTTGAAATTTTAGAAAATAAAGACTTATTCGTAATGTTTGGATTCGTTTTCTGAATGTTTTGTTGTGTTTTGTGGAGATAGAAAGAGAAAAACAAAGATAAATAAGTATGTGTTAGAGATAGTGTGTATGTTTGGATTTATTTTTGGAGATAATTTAAAATAAGTATTGTATGTTTGATGTTGTGTTTTTGGAGACAAAAATTACTGTTCATTATCAAATCATATATTTTTTTATAGGGTTATCTGTTTAATATTGTGTTTTGGGAGACAAAAATCACTGTTCATTGTCAAATCATATATTTTTTTATATATATTTATGTATATGTGTGCGTATATATATGTATGTATTTATATTAAAACAGTTAAAAATACCTAGATAAAGTGTTTCTGTATAATGGTAAATATTGAGTATATTTTGACCTGTCTCGAAAATAACTTGAAAATGAAAACATAGTGATTGGAAGTCGACTAGCTAGATGGATAAAAGAGAAGCAACAAGAAAGATTAATTAAAATTGAAAAATCAATAGTGTATTTATGCTACCTTATCAAAGATTCTTAAAGATGCATGCATCGCACACCGTTTAGGCTATCCAATGATGTCCTCAAATACATTTACTTTTGACAAATTGAAAAAGGCCGTTTGGTTGGCGATAATGGTTTCCCTGGCAATAATGCTTCCCACCTCACCATATACAGCAACACTGTTTTACCACTCATTCTCATCAATAATACGTAGAAGGTGAAGAACCAATTATTTCTCTGTTCAAATCTTACAGCAATGGATCGACTTCACATTTTCTTGCTCCCCCTAACCGTCTATGGCCACATGCTTCCAGCTTTGGACATGGCCAAGCTTTTTCTTTCACGGGGGGCCAAGGCAACTATAATCACCACCCCGGAATTCGCCAAAGAGATCGAAAATATTCGACAACAGAGCTTTGAGATCGGCATTGAGTGTGTCAACTTTCCAGAAGTAGATTTCCGGGGAGGGGATGATGGTGCATTTTCCTTTCAATTTGCCATTTACGCGCTTCAAGAACCGGTGGAGGAGCTCCTGGGAAGACTCCGTCCTGATTGCCTTGTTGCAGATATGTTCTTCCCATGGGCTTCTGATGCTGCAGCCAAGTTCAACATCCCGCGATTGGCTTTCCACGGAACGAGTTGCTTTGCAGTATCTGTTGCTGAGAATATGAGACTCTACAGGCCGTTTGAGAAGGTTTCGACAGATTTTGAGCCGTTTGTGGTCCCTGATCTTCCTCATCACATAACGTTTTCAAGAACGCAGATTTCCACAAATGATAGAGGGGAAATTAAGAGCGACTTCGACAAGGTGTTGGAAGAAGGCATCGAGTCAGTGAAGAGAAGCTATGGTGTAATTTTCAATAGTTTTTACGAGCTTGAGCAGAATACCGGGATCGTTACAAGGAGGTTTCGGGGAGAAAAGCTTGGCATATTGGCCCTCTTTTCTTATGGAACAATAAAATCGACAAAGCTCGAAATTGACGAGCAAGAATGTCTGAAATGGCTCGACTCCAAGAACCCTAATTCTGTCATTTACTTGTGCTTCGGGAGCATAGCAGAATTCAGCGACTCCCAGTTACACGAAATTGCATCAGCTCTTGAAATATCCGGCCAAGAGTTCATTTGGGTGGTCAAGAAAAGTCTCGCCGTAGATGAAAAATGGTTGCCGGAGGGATTCAAGGAGAGAACCAAAGGTAAAGGCCTGATCATAAACGGGTGGGCACCGCAGCTGCTGATTCTAAGCCATGCAGCAGTAGGGGCTTTCGTGACACACTGTGGGTGGAATTCTACGTTAGAAGCAGTTGCTGCAGGAGTGCCGATGGTCACATGGCCCCTTTTTGCTGAACAATTCTACAACGAAAAGCTGGTGACCGATGTTTTAAAGGTGGGAATTCCAGTAGGGAACCAGAAGTGGAGTGTGGAGGTTCATGATGGGGTGAAGAGGGAGGAAATAGCGAAGGCGTTGGGGAGAATTATGTCAAATGGCGAAAGCTTGGAGATAAGAAGGAGAGCTGGGGAGTTGGGGGAGATTGCAAGAAAAGCTGTTGAAACTGCAGGTGGTTCATCTTATTCTGATTTGAGTTGTCTGTTGCAAGAACTTTGTGCTTATCATCAGTCTTCTTGTAGCAAATAAGGAGCTGATTTTGGATGCACATCTATTTCACCTACTGCTGTGTTCTTGCTGATCAAACCATATATATATTACATACATGGTTTCTCATATTTGTATTTCTCAATGTTATGGCTGCAATAAAATTATTAATATCATGAATACATTCGTGTGTTAATTTGTCATATATTGCTAGAGTTTACAAGTTTTTTTGTTTCATGTAAGAATGCAATTGAAGCGTTTGTAAGAATACAAACTAATTAAGTATAATTCAGAGTCGAAGGGAAAATTAATCAAGATTATCATTAGAGTGGAGGAGGGTACAGTGGAATTTAACTTAATTAGTAATTTATTCAAAGAGCAAGACAAAATTGACATGGAATTTATACATTTATAAATAATTGAAACATTTCATTTAAATAAATGACCAAAAAGGAACGAAGTCAAAAGTTTACATAAGCAGTCTTTAGAATATTTAAGATACATTCAATGAGCTGGACTGAATGAGAAATCCACATAGCGAGTCCATGAGCTGCAGCATTTGCTTGTCTGGACTGTATGTTTTTAATTTTCTAAACCCATGCTTTGACTGCCCAATCGTAACAAAAAGTGTGACAATCAACATATATAGCACAATTAACTAGTACACGTTATTGACGTACTCAAATAACATGGCGATGCCATCAAGAAGAAAAGCGAAGACTCTTGGAAAAGTACAAGAAAAATATGTCGCCCACGGTATGTGGGTCTTGTGATGTGTGTAGATGCCTTCTTCTTTTATTCCCCTCCACAAACCAAAGCAAGAAAGAGACCCATATCGTGTGAACTAACACCATCCATGCTTGAACTATAAGAGTATGAATCATTTTTTTTTTAAAATAATAGAAAATTCTTCTCCTGGGAAGGACAACCAAGATTTTTTTTTCATTTATCCTATTTTGATGTTATATATTGATATTATATTTATATATGTGTTTGGTATATGCATTATGTTAAATTACAGGTTATTTTTTATTATTTTATTTTATTTTGTTTAAAGAATATGTGTGTTAAATATTAATTTATGTTATTAAATGTGATCCAATAGAATAAAAATAAATTATATGTCAAATATAGTACTCTAATTTGAAAAAAAAAAATTATAGAGTTGCCAAATCACGTGAGATGCAGTTACGCGAGCAAATACGTAAGCAAGTGCAGAAGTTTCATTGGAATGGAATATGCATGTTCGGTTCGGTCTCTCTCTCTGCGTGTCATGTCAACATCTCTTTGATTACAGAAAGGACGACATGAGGAAGACTTTTGGAAGTTTCTCTTAAACCCATTCGACAATTCAGCAAGAAGAAGTAAATTGGAACTGACTTTCTCTCATTAAGAGTTCCTGCTCTCCAAGAAATCGAGTCTTCCAGCCCCTGCCACCTCTTTATAAGCATTTACAATTGCATTTCTATCAATATTCGCATACTACTCTTCATACTTCTACCTCAAATTAATCTTTCTTCAACTCCCATAATTTCTTTCTGAAATGGGACAGCTACATATTGTGTTTCTTCCGATGATAGCTCACGGCCACATGATTCCAATGTTAGACATGGCGAAGCTCTTCACCTCGAGAGGCCTGAAAACGACTATCATCGCCACTCCAGCGTTCGCCGCCTCCGTGCAGAGAGCCCGAGAATCGGGACACGATATCGGCCTGACCATCGTCCAATTCCCACCGAAGGGATCTTCGTTGCCCAATAATATTGTGAGCTTTGATCAAATGACCACACCTGCTTTGCTTCCGTTGTTCGTAGAGGCCCTGTCTCTGCTGCAAGAACCTGTGGAGAAACTCCTCCAGGAACTGAATCCCAATTGTCTTCTTTCTGACATGTTCTTGCCCTGGACGGTTGATTCTGCGGCCAAATTTGGTATTCCTCGGCTGGTTTTCGGCGGAACCAACTGTTTCTCGCAGTATATTTCAGAGCAAATGCAACTCCACGAGCCCTACAAGAACGTTTCCTCTGACTCTGAGCCCTTTGTCGTTCCTGATCTTCCAGATAAGTTGACGTTTATAAGGACACAAATTGCTCCGTTTTTGCTAGAGGAAGGCACTAAGAATGAGTTTGCGAAACTGCGGGAGGAAATGAGAGAGTCGGAGAAGAGAAGCTATGGGGTTGTCTTCAACAGTTGCTACGAGCTTGAATCGGCTTACGCTGATCACTACAAGAAGGTTCTGGGGAGAAGGGCGTGGCACATAGGCCCGCTTTTCTTATGGAACAACGCTGGAGCCGAAGAAAAAGCACAGAGAGGCAAAGAATCAGACATCAACGAACACGAATGCTTGGCCTGGCTGGACTCCAAGAGGCCTAATTCCGTCGTTTACGTCTGTTTCGGAAGCATGGCAAGCTTTACTCCCGCACAGTTGCGCGAAACAGCACTCGGGCTTGAGGCATCCGGCCAAGATTTTATTTGGGTCGTGAGGAAAGGAAAAAACTGGCAGGGAGAAAACGAAGATTGGATGCCTCAAGGATATGAGGACAGAATTAAAGGTAAAGGGCTGATCATAAGGGGATGGGCTCCCCAAGTGATGATTCTTGATCATCCAGCAATAGGGGGTTTTGTGACGCACTGTGGCTGGAACTCGACTCTGGAGGGGATATGCGGTGGGGTTCCTATGGTCACATGGCCGATTTTCGCAGAGCAGTTCTACAATGAGAAGCTGGTGACGGAGGTTTTGAGAACTGGAGTTCCAGTTGGCAATAAGAAGTGGCAGATGGGGCCCAGCGAAGGCGTGCCGAGGGAAGCGGTGAGGAAGGCGGTGGAGCGGATTATGGTGGGAGAAGAAACCTCGGAAATGAGAAAGCGAGCCAAGTATTATAAGGAAATGGCTAGAAAGGGTGTTGAAGAAGGGGGGTCTTCTTACAATAGTTTGAATGCTTTGATAGATGAACTGAGCAGCTATCGGCCGCCGGGGGTAAATTAGGATGTTTTGGTGAAGTTTCCGGCTATAGTAATGATCTTTATGACATCATTTTGTTTGTACTTGTATTGCACTTTGCGAGCAATTCAACTTGCATAGTATGTATGGGCATCTGATTTTTCACGGTACAACTCTACCTGTGTACTCGTAATATCTACCGTGTGTGAAGTGTAGCAAAAGAGCACACGTCTGTTTTGCTCAAACCGTGGATAGGTACACCATTCTCTTCAAGTTTTGGTATAATTATACTCAACTTTTTTGTAATTTTAAAAATTATATTTAGTATTTATGAATATTTTTATTTAACAAATAAATCATTTCCTTAATCACAATTTATTGAGTTTGATAATATTAATAAAAAAAATTGGATAAAAGTTTATATTTACATGCGATTAATTTATTATTAGTTTTTTGCAGATTAAATAAATATATTTATGATCAATTACCTTTATACATCCTTACATGTTAATGCATGAAAATATGTTATCTTCACAAAAGATTTGTTTGATTAGTTATAAATTAGTAGTTAATTTATTGATGGTTGAGATATCGACTCTTCATTCAATTATTTTAATTAATATTAACAAATCTAATAAATTTTGACTAACGAGAAAATTTATTTGTTAGGAAAACTAATCTAAAAAATATTTTTCAAATTATATAATTACATCAAACAGTAGGGAAAAGTGTAATTATTCCTCAGAAGTATGGTTCAAAACTTAATGGGCTAGAGGCTGTCTTGGTCTCAGCAAAAACTATGAATAATATAAAGCCTTGTAATGTGTGAAATGAAATTGCGGGCTTGAGCTATGAATGGCTGCTTCATATGGATCACAAACGTACGTGGCCTTTTTGGTTCTTCTATCATTGAACTGGGCTACTACTACTCTTTTTTATTTTTATTTTTTAAAAAAAAACTTACAAACATATAAATTTGTGAAAAGAAAAGTCTTTTCTAATCCCGAAAGCATGTTAATGAGAAAATAACGCAAGATAAAGGCACTGCCAAATATTTGGGCTTCTTTCTCTTCTAAGCTGGAATTGGATCACTTCCTATTTAATATTTTTCCTTTACAAAAGTTTGGTTTCGTTTTCTTTTCTTTTCATTTTGATAGTTAAAAGGAATGAAAGAACGGCCAACGTAACAACCCTGGTTCGAGTATGAATGTAGGAGTTTACAATCGTTGGTTGTTCTGTTTTATAGAATTGGATTTTATTTACATCTTGGGAATCTGTTAGTCTATCGAAATTTTGGCTCGATTAGTACGTACCCACAATCTTAAAATTGAAGTAGGAGTGTGAATTTTGTGGCATGGAGGAGGACAAACACCTACTAACCGCTTGTCTTTGTTTGGACAATAGTCAAGGTATGTGTGTAATTATGAATAATAAGACTGCAAAGTGCCGGAAAAAGCGGGAGTAGACAGAGCATAAGGACCTGCTGTTTCAGTTGCCCATCAACATCTCCTCTATTTTAGAATTACATCATTACCAACGGCATAACTAGCTCTCAATCCCCATACTCGTGCTTTTTTACTATTTATATAAAAGATTATGTGAAAAATATACATATACAAAATGTACCGCATCAACGATAATATTTACATTATAATATATTGATATATCATAATGTACGTATAGAATTCAATATTTTTAAATTCGTTCCAACTCTATTAATTAAGACTTTGTTTCCCTTTTGACCATTTAAAATAATTTGCGCACCTTGTGATATTTTGAATAACAATGATTAGTTGATCTTTTTAAAAAGTAATTTACCCTAATCAGGAGTGAGAAATGGATTAGTGAGGTGTTGAATGTGATTAACAATGATGACATATATATAAAGCATTATTATTGTTGTTGAACTTTCTTATCAATCCAAATAGTTATCTACTCTCTCTCTCTCTGGTATATATATTATTATAATATCATACTATATATTATAATAATTATTAATTCTACTAAATAATGTAACAGTTAATCATATCTAATGTAATTAACTTTAATTAGACCATTGCTGGACATAAACTGCTTATATAGGTCTTTATTAAGGTAAAAATACTCTAAAATTATATCTGATCGGCTAGACCACGCAAAGATATTGATGATGTCTCCATCTGACTGATCATATGATAGTTATAATCGACTCGACAACAAGTGACTCTATTGTAAAATAACTCAACTATGTGATTATCCAGTTAAAATATCAGGCATGCACTTAGACCTTCGATCATAATTACACTTCCTTGAAAATCGTAGAAAATTATATAAAATAATTCACAATAATACACTTGCACTTTTGTTAACCCAGATAACAATGAAAGAATCTTTCTATAACAACATGAATAGAGAATTGCTTTATATTTAGAAACTTCATTTTTTCATGTAATGTTTAGAATGTTATGGATATTTATCATACAACTAGTTATCTCATAAGAGTGAGTGATATTCAGAATCACAGACACAATCAATATGACTATCGCCATTCTTTCTTATATCTTAATAGCAGACAGTTGCTAGGTAGATGGATACATGAAAGTTCTTATATCTCGCACGAGTAATATCTACGGACACTTGGACTCTTGCACACGTAGCTCGAAATTCATCCGCATAATTGAATACCTCAAAAGCTAATAGGTATTAAACATTGATGACATGAATGATGGGCGATAGTATGCTGTTAATGATATATTCTTGTTCTTTGTATTATAGTATGATATATATCGTTTCACTTGTAATACAAATTTATTGTTTATTTAATCTATGTTTTTTTACATAAAGATAAACAGCTAAACATGGGGAGAGAATACCAAATCTAGAAATAGCAATCTATCATAATACAGTATAAAAATACTAGACTTCCACATGAAATGCAGATATACCTAAGTTACAAAGCAACGCAGGCGCGCGACTAAATATACTAAACACACCTCCCATCACACTACAAGCTACTGTAACCTCACATTACACTACAACTTTCCACCCACTCTTGAATAATCCTATATCACTACGAGTTACACACACTCATAGCTTAACCCACAAGCTTCCTTAATCGTATATTAATATTATCACCCAAGTTCACCACCCGCCTCTCCGTCAATCACTAACTCATAATATACACATACTTCATTTCTCACTTCACTCAACTACCTTGACAACACCTCCAACAATTATTCGTAGCTCTCAAATCATGGTTACACTATCTATCTTATTATATTTATGTATTGGCTAGACTCCATATAAGATGAAAGGATTTATATTAAACAACAAGAAGAGCGCTAAAGACTCTATACTACTCATTTACTATAGTTTTGATATAATTCTACAATTTACACAGCCTAGCCGATCTTGTTGTCACATGCAATACACGCTCGCTGGATGATGTTGTTATTACCATGTCTCTCTTGCCCACTCTGACACGACAATACCTCTTGTACTCTCTGCGCAGCAGGCTCAACGGCGACCACTCAACTCACACATGTAGCATATCGATTCGTCCCTCATAGTTGAGTGTGCGCTACCTCTGGAAATATAAAATCAGGTTCATAGTTTACAACCAATTAAGTCAATAATCCACTTTCTCCATTAACTTTCTATTCTCTATGTTATACAAACACACATGGAAAAGCTAAAACACTAATGTAAGAGAAAAAAGAAAATGTCTTGTATGTTGTTTCTCATCGTAGAGTAAGGAGCAGTGGGCGTAGACCCAGCATACCACACCTAGTAAGTAGTCGCCCTTTATGTCTCATGTGACATTTCAAAACACAGGCTCAAACCTTTCGACTCATCCACTCCTCAATTTCTCTTCTAACTAGGATTTCTATCAGACACATTGACCACCACATATTAGTTCTATACAGACCTATCGTGCGTGAAGATAAGATTATTAGCGACGAAGTTGACATCGCTAGAGCAATTTACAAAGATAACAACCACTTTTTCTCCTTAAAATCAACAAAGTCCTTAGGCGGTGAGCGAGAGGAAGAGAATCTCCCTAACTCGTGACAATCTCTGACGAAACACTCTACGCCGCTGTGCTTGAGTGTCAGGTTCTTAAGTAAGCTTAACTACTAGTCTTTGTTCGCAAATTGTCTGCAGATTTCAGAAACACTTTTGACTCAAAGATTTCAAAACTAAGAGTTAAGTAACAAAGCTCATTATAACGGGTTTCCTCGGCCGCCAAAGATAAGCGCAAGTCATACTCCGGGCCTTGGTCCGCAAGACCCAAGTCTGCAGTGCCGCAGGCAAATAACCTGCAGAAGAAAAAACTGTCTTTGCACGTGCAGACCTGAGCAGGAAAGAACTTTACCGCCCCAGACGTACTAATAGAACACTAATAGTCCCTCGGAGAAACAATCTCCGTCTCTATACCTGTAGATAATAACTCAGCGAGTCAGGTAACCGAGGAGATGTCCATTGTCGACACTCGAATGGAGGAAAGATGCTTGTGCAAGAACCTGCTGAGCACATTACTCGGCCGCTGCGAAAGTCGCCGCGCGGTTGTATCATTATTCAGTCAGCGTCTATAATCGGTCTCACTTTACACCCAGCAGCTGAGAATACAAACACTGCTCTGAACTCCTCAACGCACATACATAGACGGCCGCTCCAATATGTTCTTACACGTCGACGAAAGTTATAGATTTACTACAAGTTCATGCAAACATATTAACAAACTAAAACTTTCTACAAAATACATAGAGGAAGAGGTAAGATACCAATCTTAACACTCACGACAGTACTGTAAGCTCACACGAGTACCTGGACGATGACAGTTCTCACCCAGAATGTAGGAAGTCAAGAAATTGATAACAGCATTAAGAATGTAGAGCAGCTGTAAATTTGGCTATCTATAAAGTTGCAATTAGATTACAAAGACACAATCTTGATGAAGAGAGCACGACGTCATAAGAGCAAAGCCCATACACTTTTGTATTATAACCACGACGCAAAACTGGCTCAGGATAATTGGCCATAAACGACTTGGACTTAAAAACTGTTATTCATGAATCTTACGCGAGAATCGTGACACCCATCGATACCAAAGGAGCAACGTAATGATAAGCTTAATAGACGGTGGCTTCAGGGGTGTCCTTATTGTGAAATACACTACTAAGCGCAGACAATGTACAGAGAGAGAACGTATGGCGGACGATAATGGTCCTACTCTTTGAAGCACAAGCGAGTTTTTGCACACAAGACACGCTAATTAGACGGGGCGGGGCTTGACTAGAAGAACCTCTTCCAACAGATTTGTTCATTGACGATAACTTACCCAGAGGATTAGTTCTTAGACAATTTTAGAGAAAAAGAAGAAGTGGAGAGAGTTTGCATGCGAAGAGTTTCCTGTTCAGAGCGGAGAAACTTGGGTAGAGACTAAAAGAATCTTTGGGGCATTTCGTGATCGGGAAAATGGAGGGTAATAGGAACAGATTCGGTCTTGCTTCGGTTCTGGTTGTGTTTCCTCCAATCCACTCTTCACCTCTTTTATTCTTTTTTACTTTAATTTTCGGGTATACTCTACAGTGTGTGTAATATGTTACAGGATTTCAAATGCCAAATATATATATATATATATATATATATATAGACTATATTTTAGCAGCAGCCATTACGTGATTACATTCTAATTTCCTAAAATTGGTGGATTTGAAGATGAAGGCAAATGTTGAAAACATGTCTTTTCCAACACTAATTCAACTAACTTGAACAAAAAAGGGTTCAGTTCATGTTATATTTGAAAAATGCTTTTCTAAATTAAGTTCCATCGGACCAAATTTATAGTAGAATGAGTATGATATATTGGTTAATTTTTCCTGAATTATGTAGTAATTTTACGACAGGTGTATTACACTGTCATTTAATTAACAAGTTATTTATTTTTAAAAAATAAGTACTTGGCAATCATTTAATTACATGATAAATCAAATAGCAGTATACTATTTACAACACCAGAAGAAAAGGTCAGTTTTAAGAGAATCACCATTAATGTGGGCAATTATTCTGGAAGGCGCACTATCTCATCTCATTTCATCAGTGAATCTTATCTTAATGGAGAATTATCTGTCACATTTAGTTGCACGTGCCTTTAGTTATTCCGCATCGTCCTTAGGAGTTAATATCCACATAAACACGAAGGGTTGGTTGGGACAATGCTGTAATTATGCGAGGTTGATGTGTAAGTATAAAATCCCTCGTTCCGACATTATTTTGTACAAAAACAATGACAACCACGACCTCAAACTCAAGGATTAGTTTCAAGGTTAGAAAAAAGAAGATAACCAAACACGTACGTTGCATGTGGTCTTTTTTGTTCGAAAATGATCCAACTTCCAATTAAAACTTGATGTTGTAAGAATTAAAAGTGCATTTTAGTAAAAATATTCAATACTTCAATGCAACCCCAGATATATACCTTTGTGGTCCTTCTTGAAGCGCACATATATAAAGACTTGAGACTTCAATGCAACCCCAGATATATACCAAGTGAAATTTGAAATTCAAATTCTACTTCACTCAATCAAATGACTCCAACATAGCAAAAAGATATGTTAAAAACAATGGTAAATTACAACGGAAACTCTTAAGGTTAGATGTAATTACATAAATATGTTCTTTCTTTACACCATTTGAAGTGTGTTAGTGCAGTGAATTAAGGGAGCTTTTGTGTAAAACCTTTATACTAAATACATAGTATAGTCTATGATTACGATTATAATATTAAAAAAAACGTATCTCTAATTTTGTAAATGATAAAAAGAAAATAATTAAATTTAATACCATGGTAAATATAAATTTTTTTATGCTAAAAAAAAAAAAAAAAAAGCGGGAGGAAGTGACTGCAAATAAGTGCCCCTTGACTGAAGGTGAAACAGGCGGTGGAAATTAGGTGTCGGTGGAGAAGTCATTGTGTTGTATGGTTGAAGGCGGCAAAGCTAGCTTCAGTGAAATGCCCATTATATATATATATTATATAGCTTCATTTCATTATTTTGTTTAGAAAAATCATTTCATTTTTCATTAAATAATTCAATAATTTATGTAAAAATAATTTATAAGTAATTAATTTAATTAAAATTTAATTAAACAATTAATTGCTAATTATTTCCATATTATTAATATATCATTTAATAAATATTATTAATTTTGATGTATTACATCTTGATCATTTTAATCGATCACGACACGAACTATATATTATTTAGATAGCAGTTATATTGTATTGAATCGGATGTGAAATCTGTTAATGGGCATGCTGAACGGTGGTTGCTATCTTAATCGCTCTGCTCCGTCTTCAAAACTTTTAGGACAAAATAAGTGTTGTGAGATTTTTAAATAAGTTAGAATATCAAAATGTTAATAAGTTTAAACTTTAAAAAAAAAGAAAAAAAAAAGATATTATAAATTATATGTAAATTGTTTTGATGTTAGAATAGAATGGAAATGTAGCATAGAAAAGTGTAAGTATAATGAAAGGAAGGGATTTATAAAGTACAGAATTGGAACGAAAGGAACTAAACTTGGGCATAAGTGTCGTTTTCACGTGAGGCATTCATCCACTTATTACTACACCACCCCACATGTCACCTCATACGTAGTCACCTTTCCCTTCACGTCTCACCATAAATAATTTACCTATAATTTTCGTGAAACGTTCTCCAGTTAAAAACACTACCTTTATCTTTAATATTTCAAATCAAATATACAATTGCATTAATTTTTGGGTTAAAATCAACAATTAAATTTTTTCATCTCTTAAACGTCATTCGTACGTATGTTTATTAGAGATTTTTTCAATCTACAATACAAGAAAGATATACTATCTATAATCAAATCTATTTTTGAGGTTTTTCAGAGTGATTTAATGTTTGTTAATTATGACCGCCGGAAAGTTTAAGATTTTAGCTGCTAATTTTACAAAATAAGAAAAAATGACATAATCACATTGAAAAGCTTCAATTATGTAGTCATAAAATGCTTGAAAATTAGAGTAAATAGTAAAAGAAAAAAAAATTATTGTACGAATTACATGCTCAACTACAGATATTAAAGTGCTTATATTAAGATTGAGAAAAAAAAATATTGTCTATTACATTAGGAATTTAGAGATACAACAGGCAGAAGTATGGACCTATACTTTATATCAAAAAAGTTTGCTATTGGATCTATAAATCATATTATATTATGAAGAAGTTTAAATACGACACCTATAAAATGCACCCGAACATTAAAATATATAAAATTGGTTCAAGTACGTAGTGCCTAAATGCTAAAGTTATTTCTTTTCCCGTTTTGGGAATTATTATCGAGAATAACCAACACCTGCAACATATTAATATTTTGCAGGTTAGCTACGAGAAAGAATTGACTCTTCAATCCTTCAAACATATCCATAATTACATCAAAGATTAATTCATTTAATATGGTGTGGGCGTTGTCGGTGAGGGGACATGTCCAATATGAAAGATAGTATTATATTTAATTATTAAATAAAAATAGAGGAAAAAGTGGATGTGGAAGTGTGCAATGAGTCCACGGGTGTGCCCAAGAGGCAGGGCAGGGCCTTCGCAAACCATGTTCGCCTTCAATTAACTTGAAGATTTCCTACTTCCCTACCACTATAATTGTACAACCACATTTGATCTTCCCCATTCGATTCATTCCTTTAAACTTCGACACAACTTAACGACTATAATAACATTACATAACACATGTTACAACTACCACATATTTCATTATTCCAACTCTAATCATACTACTGGACAGTTTTGGAGTCTCAATCTATTAGATGATTTCCATACGAATTTCATAGTCTTGGGATTTGGGTATTTAAAAAGTTTTTGAATTTAACTAGATTGTAGAAGATAATTGAAGCACCTAAATGATGAATCTTCGATTATTGAAATTCACAATTGTGTGTTTTCATCTATATTATTAGGTTTTCGTCAAATGCAATTCAATTGGCAGCAGAAACAATAAAATCAAACTCATTGTTCTCATTTATTATTAACTAAAGTTGTCTCAACTACACTTGATTATGGGCTATCAATTTCTGATCTTTTTTTTGTTGCTCACCTCAATTTCAATATCTATTTTCGATTATGTTAATGACCGTACGGCTCAATTATAACACAGTTGATGTATTATAGAGCAGCCACAACTCAAGAGAGTCTTCGACGAGAATTAGCTTGGCAGGGCATACCAACTAAGAATCGTCAGGACATCACCTGCCTTGAGAAAAAATCACACAAGCCCGGTGATCTTGCTGGAACTGCAGATCCTTCACCTCAGTATGAAAATCACAAATCTTTTTGTGTCCAACACCTTTTTTGTGTTGTTTCAGTTTCACACATTCCGGCCGACCTTCGTGAAGTAATTATACAGATAGTGATAGGTTCCAGACTCGGCTTGCACAGCAAAGTCAGTAGCAGGCCCATATAAACTGATTGTTAGCCAAGGAGAATCTGCAGATTGGGCCAAACAGGCACAAAGATTGTGATTGGGCAGGTCAAGAGGTTGCCGGCTTGCGTTCGAAGACCGTGGCCTTGTTCAAAAGCCCTATTCACACGGCAAACATCCAGACAACTGGTTGTCCAAGAATAGAACTTCTGTGAGAGTCTTGTGGGCCTGGCCTATGGTTTTAGGAATTGGGCCGGTGAATTTGTTGTGGCTATAGTTAGGTAAAGGGCCGGGGTGGAGCCCAAATCATCAGGGAGCTTTTGCATGAAATTGTTGTTATTGAGGTAAAGCACATCAACATCTAGCATGAAGACTTGGTGGAACCATACCATAAAATGAGTTGAACCTGAGGTCCAAGAAGGTCAACTTGGTGGCACCAAGAACTTCATATGGGAACTCACATGAGTACTTGTTGTTGCTTAGATCTAGTTCATATAAGTATTTGATCTTGGAAATTTTCAAGGGGAATGCACCTTTGAAACTGTTGGAGTTTGCATGGAAGACTGTTATGTCCGGCAATTCGTCGATGAAGCCGTCAAGATTGAGGTCCGGACCGTCAAGGTTGAAGCCGTTGAACTTCACTCCAGCGAGTGCCTTCTCGCCCAAGGAGTTGAGGGTGTCACAAATGAAGCCCTTGTATTTGTTGCATATATCTGGACCAATCCATGTCTTCGTGATGCCATAAGGGTCATACTTGATTTTTTGCTTGAATTTTTGGATTACAGGGTAGACTATTTCGATACGCTTGCTTTCAAAAGGGTAAGGAGAAGGTGGTGGTGGACACGGTGGAGGAGGAGGGGGAGGGCAGTCTTGGTAGTCTGGAGGAGGAGGAGGCGGAGGAGAGCCACCGCCACCGATGATTATCTCTAATGCTTCCCTACCATTGCCTAACATAGGATCATGGTGAACTTGATCAAAAATGTCGGGCAAACATGTTGCAAGAAACAAGAAGTGGGCTAGTACTAGAACTACCAAGGCAAGAGAAGAAACATTGAAAGAGATGATCATCTCCTCTTACTCATTCTCTCTCACTTCACAAGATTGATTTCTTCAAATGTTAGAGATTCTTATAACAATCTGAATAGGAAGAGTTGTGGGGAATAATAGTAGTTAGATAAGTATAGGGGGATAGCTAGCTAGGGCAGCTCATTTTCACGGGCAAAGATACTATGTTAAAAATTGGAATGCTTTGTCGGAAAGTGAGTGGTTGTTGGCCTCTCATTTTCACGGGGGGAACTCTTTTCTTTGGGCTTGTTTGTCATCAATTATTCCATATATTATAGTGATTAAGCTTTTCAAGGCATGAGTGAAATGTTGTATTAAATAGTCAGGGTTTTTAACCTGCATAATTGGAATATTTTTACTAGGTACTTCTCCCATTCACCTATTTTCACTAATTAATTTTAGGATTTATATTTATTTATAATATTGTTGTTCTTAAAGTACGTTCTTATCTCTTTGAATAAGGTAGATATTTTATTAATTGAAATGTATTTTTTACTTTAAAAAATAAGTGCAGCGGTATCTTTAATCGCAATTTACAAATATAGAATCCTTTTTTTTATATATGTATAGATTAATTAATTATATTGGTGGTGGTGCTCGCGGGAATTAAAATTGCCATTTTTGTCTGTCACACGCTACAAGAAAATTATTTAATAGCAACGAAAAAAATTAGCGTCGAGATAATTAACAAATAAAACTCTCATTGCTAATTTAAATTATCTAATACAAGAAATTTACTTGCTAATGAATTCAGCAATGAATTAATTAGCTACAAATTTAACAACGAACTATTTGAATACAAGAAATTTACTTGCTAATGAGTTTAACAACAAACTATTTAAAAGATATATTAAATAATATAGATTACAATAAACATTTTACTTGCTAATTAGTTCGACATTAATTTTAGCATCAAATTTTTCATAGCTAATGATTATTTTTTTTTGCAGTGACATAGAATATATTAATTTTAAAAATACAATTAAAAGTTATAATTATCCGTGTCTTGTACACAAGGGCGAATGGGCTTCAACACTTCATTAAAATGGTTAAAATTGAGACCTAACTGATGGAAAAAAAAAATGGGGGGTGGGGGGCTAAAATTTATTTTACTCTGTGTTTTTTTGAAAATAGCTAAAAATTCCCTTTTATTTTAGAAATAGGCTAAAATCCTCATGTATTTTAATAAATTCAGCAAAAAAACACCCATTCTATTAAAACTAACAGAAGTTGAGATGCATGGGCCTGAAGTGCGTTTGAACTTGATTTTTTTGCCTTTTTCGATATTTTTTTGTCTTTAATTGACTAAAATACTCCTATGTTGTATCTAAAAATTACTATGATCAAATTGACTTTTAATTTTTTTATTTATCTCTCTTCTAATTTTTTTTTATTTTTAAACATATTTATATTAAATATGAGAATAAAAAAATTACATTAAAAGCCTAATATACTAAATTTTATATTTCATAACGTACATGAATATAAATATTAAGCAATTATAATAATTATAAGCTATAAATTGATTTAAGTACAATAGTTATTATAGCTATCTAAAATTATTCTTGATGAACTAAAATATATACTTAAATTAATATAAGTACAATAATTATTATATTATCTAAAATTATTCTTAGTTAACTATATATTTAAATTAATTAAAGTATAATAATTATTATAGTTATTTAAAATTATTTTTAATTAATTAAAACATATTGAATTATTATAATTATTCTTAAATAACTAAAATAAATATAATTAAATTAATTTACAAAATTAAAAAAAAAATATGGGATGCAACGGCGAAGGCCGCCACCCCCGCATAGTCGCCCGTCCCTATCTCCCTATTTCCTTATCTGGGCGACGGCAAAGTTGGGGCAACGACGCATTTTCTTAAAATCTAACGGTTGAGATTAATTGATCAAATGTAACGATCATTATTTAATCAAAAAAGATCCAACGATTATTACAATAAAAATAAATATATTAAATAAAGGTATAATGATTATTTTATAAAAAAAGTTGAGGCCGTTAACTAGATTTGACGGAGAGGGGGATTGAACTGCATTTAAAAAAATAGAAAAGAATTTTTTTGTCTATTTTTTGGGGTTCTTGACGGACTTTTTAAAACACATTAAGACTTTATGCATTTTAGCCTAAAGAAAATGTTAAAACACAAGAAATTATATTTAAAGGGTAATTGAAGGAGAACCACATAACTTTTTTTGGCCAAAACAAAAAAAATGAAATAAAATAATTGGCTCGGACAAGTCAATCACAAATACTAAGTTTAAAAGCCGAAACGAAACATCATCCAGAAAACTTGATATAAGTTCATTTAATTATAATCGATTTTTTGCTTATTCGTGTTATCTTGAAATTTAAATTTACTTGAACATATAGGACTATTTTGATAAATCCCTCAATACCTCTGACATGTGTTCGTATGATACGCTACGCAACCTAACTTTTACAAAAGAACAAAAATGTCAAATGATATAAAGGTCCGGATTAAGACAAATGCAGGCGCCAAGAAACTCCGATGCATATGTTGGCGAATGTCTTACTCCTCGAGTCCAACCAAGCTAATGCAAATATGTTTATTCTAGTCGTGGCGCTTTTGGCCAGGGCAGGTACTATATATGTGACCGACACCAGAAATGGAGGAGGAAATGATCATTAACTTGATACACATAATTAAATCGAAAAGGAGCAACTATTTCCAGAGATTGGTAACAAAAAAAAAAAAGGGTATGATTTCCGTATCGGAATGATGCCCAAAAGTCACTGCTAATCAGCTGCTGCCAAATATATTCTTTCGACACAGAGTACTTAAAGAGGAACCAATGAAAACATATTTCTTCCATATAAATCTTGGAATATCATGAACTATGGGAGCAACCACTTATTGTTGATCCCAACAAAGAGCATAATTTTATTCGGATCCAATTCGATCAAAATTGAATAAATTACATGACAAATTCAATATACTTACCATATAATTAGTATACATTTAAAAAAAATTGAATTAAGTTCGAACAATAATTTTTCGATTAAGACTTGCAAAAGTAAAGTCCAGTCCTAACGCTCCGCCCCTGTTTTTTGACTACGTGGGTCTTCAATGTAAAAAATAATAATGAATATGGAATCAGGTTATAAAACATGGGTAGAATTGTGGAAATCTCGAAAGTTTGATCCAAAGGCATACGATGAGTACAGCAAAAGGACCTCATCAACTTCACGTATTCTTTCTGCCAATGATGGCGCCTGGCCATACTATCCCAATGATAGACATCGCCAGGCAATTTGCCAGGAATGGGGCCAAAGCAACCATTATTTCAACGCCCCTCAATGCATCCCACTTCTCTCAAACAATCGAAAGAGACGGACAAGATGGCCTTGAAATCAGTATTTCCCTCATCGAATTCCCCTGCCAGGAAGCAGGCCTGCCGGAGGGCTGCGAAAGTCTGTCCTCCACCACCACCCTGGAAATGTCTCTGAAGTTTTACAGGGCCTTGGATTTGCTCCAACAACCTGTTGAGAAGCTTTTGCGAGAAAACCATCCGGATGCGATTGTTGCAGGGCTTTTCTTCTGGTGGGCTGATGATGTCGCTCTGAAGCTTAACGTTCCACGGCTGCAGTTTAACGGGACTGGTTTCTTCCCCATGTGCATTTACAACTCCCTGAGAGAACACAAACCATACGAAAACGTTGAGTCGGAGTATGAAGAGTTCGTCGTGCCTGGCTTGCCAGACGAGGTAAAATTGACGAGAAAAAAACTCCCAGAGGAGACGAAAGACGAAGATAAGAGCCCATTTGCTGAGACAGTGAGAAAGATTTTGTTATCACAATCGAAAAGCTTAGGGATCATCGTGAACAGCTTTTATGAGTTAGAGCCTGCTTATGCGAGACACTACAGGGTGGTCATCGGGAGAAAAGCGTGGCACGTCGGTCCTGTTTCACTTTTCAGTAAGAGCAATGAGGAAAAAACTCATAGAGGGCTGGAAAACTCCTCAGGTGATGATAATTGCTTGAGTTGGCTTAACTCCAAGAAATCAAACTCTGTTGTGTATGTATGCTTTGGTAGCATGGCAATCTTTTCGGCTGCACAGCTGTTTGAGATTGCAAAGGGGCTTGAATCTTCAGGCCAAGAATTCATTTGGGTTGTTAGAGAAAAGACGAAGGACGAAAGAAGCATCGACTGGCTGCCCGATGGATTTGAGAGCAGGATTCAGGGCCGTGGCTTGATTATCAATGGGTGGGCTCCCCAAGTGCTGATTCTTGAACATGAAGCAGTTGGAGGATTTATCACTCACTGCGGATGGAACTCAGTGCTTGAAGGAGTGGCGGCCGGAGTGCCAATGGTGACATGGCCGCTCTCGGCTGAGCAGTTTTTCAATGAGAAGCTGGTGACGGAGATTCTGAAGATGGGAACTCCTGTTGGCGCTCAGGAGTGGACTAAAAGAACAGATGATCACGGAGAGCCTATAAAGGGAGATGACATACAGAAAGCGGTGATGAAACTGATGGTTGGAGAAGAAGGTGAGAGAATGAGAATCCGGGCTGGAGAGTTTGGGGACATGGCGAAAAGGGCTGTTGAGAAAGGGGGATCATCAGACGATGATTTGAAGTCTTTAATGGAAGAAATCAGGAATTATCATCATCCTTGAGGCAAATAGTGCGTGTATTGTGTGGGATTTTGCTTGTTAAGAAAAAAGTGCTGTAATAATCCGAATCCAAGAGGGAAATTGTATTGCGGAAAACTAGTTCGAAATCATGTAGAAGGGGATGGAAATTAAGAAAAGGAAGGCAGTGATCTGGAAGAGACGGAGTTGTGAAATTCTTGAAACATCTGAATATTAATTACATCAAGTATATTTTAGTGCAGAGATCTTAGTATCGAGCCAGTATATGTTTGTGCTTTATAAGAAGATGAGAATGGTTTTTGTAAATGATGCAAATTATGTCAAGCAAGGGACTGCTAGATAGTCTTGGAATTGAGTTACAGGACTTGAGCAGCCAACATATTCTGTGACTATAATCAAATGCACACTACAATACATTCTCACTCAAATCATCTCGGCTGAGTACCGATTGGAAGATTGTGTGGGAGTCAAAGGTATCACCAAAGGTCCAGTTCTTTGTCAGGAAGGCATGCCGAGGCACACTTCCAACATGCCACAACTTGCACAGGACGGGAGTGAAGATTATTGAGGACCGCCTGATCTGTTCTGCGGATACAGAGGATATATAAAGCATGTCCTGCTCAACTGCACGTTTGCCCGACAAGTCTGGGCTCGTTCACGGCTGCCGTGGCGGGTGAGAGCGGTATATGGAGCTGATGTTCTAGGCTGGTCCAAACATGTCTACCACCTCAAGCTTGATCCTGCAGAGTTTGAGATCTTAAAATTCTCACTTTCTCACTCAAATCATAGTTTCAGAAACGTTTTCGCACTAAGAGTGGTTGGAATTATCACTAATATCTATTCATCATACAATGACACCAGCAATTATATATCTATACTTTATTACAATTGACGGGTATTATTCTTTAGGTCTTATCCATTATATATATCCATAACAATTGAATTCAATCTGAGTCTTACCTATGTTAAAACGAATTAAGCGATTATACATTTTTTTTATAATGATATCATCAAAAAACATATTATTAATTAATCTAATAAAAATATTTTATGAGCTTGCCATTCACAACATATATTAAAAGCTATTCAATTTTTTAACATGTGCAAATTGAACATTGTTTAAATACAAAATAATGATCTTAAAATTGTTCAAATAATAGACTGCAATTAATTAATTAACAATCAACATAGATTTGATATATGAATGAAAATTGAAGAAACGGTAGAAAAAAAATATATATGAAAACCATATTTTAACTTTGAAATATATATTATTTTATACATTTAAAATTGCGTTCAATTATAATAAAATGAGTTTTCTATAATTCAAATTTTAAACAAATCTTATCAGTTCCATATATTAGCCGAGCTTAACTAATTTAATTTTTTTATGTATTTTTAAAAAAATTCTTATGACCTTTTGTTAACTTTTCTCCTATGATCTACATGTTTTAAGTATTGACGGGCTATTATCAAGGTTTTTTGGTGCGGCTCGAACTATAATTTTTGTTGTAGGCTTTGCAGCTGAAAGATTTAAAACATATTTTACTCATTGTAGATCCCAATCTCCAAAATTTAATCTAAATACCTTAACCCCATAAATTGATAATAACACTAGAATTATCTTAAATTTAAGGGTTGACTTGAATATTAAGGGCTATCATTGAAAATGCCTCCAACATCTCTAACGTATATGTTCAAATTGCAGGTTGTTCCTATCCCTAAACCCTAAAGTCTAAACTTTTGCCGGAAGACAATAATGTCACATAATGAAGGTCTTGATTAAGACAAATGCAGGCGCCAAGGGACTCTGATATAAGTGTTGGCAAATGTCTTACTCCTCGAGTCCAACCAAATAGTGGAATATGGAAATATGCTTATTCTACTCAAGCTTTTGACTATTATGCAGTTATTTGATTGAATTGATGTGTTTACTGGATGAATTTTTTTAAATAAAATGATGCGTTCATTTTCGTAAAATGATACATCAGAATGATCCCCAAAATCACTGCTAACTAATCAGCTGTGCTAATACATGCTAACCGCACATGAGTACTTAAAGAGGAACCAACGAGAAGACATTTCTTGCACATCAATCTTGGAATATCATGTACCGTGGAGTGTGGAAGGAAGCACTAATTGTTGACCCCGGACAAAGACTTGCAAACTGAAACAAAACTTGAATGCTCCGCCCCTGTTTTTTGACCACATGGGTCTTCAATCCCAAAATAAATAAATAAAAGGAAATAGCAAAGCCTGCACTATAAATATGGAATCAGGACAACATGGGTAGAATTGCAGAAACCTAGAAAGTTTGCTCCAAAGGTATACCATGAGTAGAGCAAAATCTCATCAACTCCATGTATACTTTCTGCCGATGATGGCCCCTGGCCACACTATCCCAATGATAGACATCGCCAGACAATTTGCCAGGAATGGGGCTAAAGCCACCATTATTTCGACACCCCTCAATGCATCCCACTTCTCTCAAACAATTGAAAGAGACAGAGAAAATGGCCTGGAAATCAGTATTTCCCTCATCGAATTCCCCTGCCAGGAAGCAGGCCTGCCGGAGGGCTGTGAAAATCTGTCCTCCACCACCACCCCGGAAATGTCCCGGAATTTTTGCAGGGCCATGGATTTGCTCCAAGAACCTGTTGAGAAGCTTTTGCGAGAAAACCATCCGGATGCGCTTGTTGCAGGGCTTTTCTTCTGGTGGGCTAACGATATCGCCCAGAAGCTTAACATTCCGCGGCTGCAGTTTTACGGGACTGGCTTCTTCCCCATGTGCATTTATAACACCCTGAAAGAACAAAAACCACAAGAAAACGTTGAATCGGAGTATGAAGAATTCGTCGTGCCTGGCTTACCAGACGAGGTAAAATTAACGAGACGACAGCTCTCTGAGGAGACGAAAGACGAAGATAAGAGCCCGTTTGCTGAGATATTGAGAAAGATTGCGGCATCACAATCGACAAGCTTAGGGATTATAGTAAACAGCTTTTACGAGCTAGAGCCTGCTTATGCCAGACACTACAGGGAGGTCATCGGGAGAAAAGCGTGGCACGTCGGTCCTGTTTCACTTTTCAATAAGAGCAATGCGGATAAAACTCATAGAGGCCTGGGAAACTTCTCAAGTGATGATAACTGTTTGAGTTGGCTTAACTCCAAGAAACCAAACTCTGTTGTGTATGTATGCTTTGGTAGCATGGCAATCTTTTCGGCTGCTCAGCTGCTTGAGATTGCAAAGGGGCTTGAATCTTCAGCCCAACAATTCGTATGGGTTGTTAGAGAAAAGGCCAAGGACGAAGGAAAAGTCAACTGGCTCCCAGATGGATTTGAGAGCAGGATTCAGGGCCGAGGGTTGATTATCAACGGATGGGCGCCCCAAGTGCTGATTCTTGAACATGAAGCTGTCGGCGGATTTGTTACACACTGCGGATGGAACTCGATTCTTGAAGGAGTGGCATCAGGCGTGCCGATGGTCACATGGCCGCTCTCGGCTGAGCAGTTTTTAAATGAGAAGCTGGTGACGGAGATTCTGAAGACGGGAACTCCGGTGGGCGCTCAGGAGTGGACGAGAAGAACAGATGATCAGAGAGAGACAATAAAGGGAGATGACATAGAGAAAGCGGTGGTGAAACTGATGGTTGGAGAAGAAGGTGAGAGAATGAGAATTCGGGCTAGAGAATTAGGAGACAAGGCGAAAAGGGCTGTTGAGAAAGGCGGATCATCGGACGCTGATTTGAAGTGTTTAATGGAAGAAATCAGGAATTATCATCCTTGAGGCAAACAGTGTGTAAGAGTTTGCTATGTTAACAAAAACATAGCTGTAATAATCCGAATCCAAGAGGGAAGTTTTATTGTGGAAAAAACAAGTTGAACATCATGTAGAAGGGGATGGATATTAAGAAAAAGGAAGGCAGTGAGCTTGAAGAGACGGAGCTGTGAAATTCTTGAAACCATATGAATATTAATTCCATCAAGTAGTAATTACATCTTAGTATGGAGCTAGCATATGTTTGTGGTTTGTAAGAAGATGAGAATGGCTTTTGTAATTGATGCAAATTATGAGTTATTCCAAGCAAAGGTCTGCAACATGATCATAACCAAAGCTACAACATATTCTCACTCAAATCATACTTATAGTTTTGATTTTTTAATTATTTCATTAAAAATTTATGATCACTTTTAATGTATTAATTTTACATAATTCGACAGTATCTTGATATGCGGTATCTAATACTAAAAGACAACCGATAAATGCAAACAAGTCAAACAGAAAAGACGAGAATGTGGCTCTCATACAATATCTAAATTGCAATATACAGTAAATTAATGAATGTGGATTTCGAAATTTTATGGGGGGTTTCAATTCTTAATTATCTTTTTGTCAGACTTCATAATTCCTTTATGGATTTGCAGGAGGGGGTGGACATGCCCCATGGGCTTATTGTCCACATTTGGGCTTGGCCCGTAAGCATATGGGCCTGAGGCCGGTTTTGTATCATATCCTGGGCCCATGCTCCTTGTTGTTTAAGAATTGATGATCACATATTATTATCTCAAGTCATCATCCATCATCAACTACATATCTACCAGTAATTTTTTCCATGTTCTACGTGTGCAAATTTTATAATATTATTTAAAAAAAATATTTATAAAATATTTATTGTTTAATAAAATATATACAAATTAGAAATTACCATAAAAATCACGATATAAAGTATAAAATTAAATTTTTATGCTTTAATATTTAAAATAGGCCTTTATCCCAATAATTTCACAATACATTTATTAAAATGATCTGGAGATTCAGACTTTATATATTTATTTATTTTTCAATTCAAATTAAATGATCTTCTGCCAAAGATATTTTACTTTTTGAGCCAAGTAGCAATAGAGAATAAATTCCACTTGTATCATCAACCATCAATAAATAATTTATTTATTTTTTTCTGAGAGTCCCATACTTTAGCAGACTGTGACTTGTTTGGCAAACACGATATCTATGATTATTGTGTTATAAATCCAAAGAATTGCCACTCCCCATCCCATGTGATCAAGAGATGCGCATGCAATAAGATAAAATGAAAATCATGAGATGAAAGGTTTCTTTCCAGTTCCCACATGGGGTGGATAAGTGTAAATATCTGTAGTTTCAAACCAATATATAACTGGAAAAACAGTAGTGATAGCCATGACCTCTTTCTACTGCTATGATCTTATCTTATGCATGCACCAAACAATCCCTTTAATATTTTATTGTATTTTCGTGCATGTTGGATAAGTCTCCCATGGATTTCTACTCCCTATCAACCAATTAAAGATATATATCGTAAATATCGTTAATGATAACATGCTATGTGCTAATTAATGATGTTAATCAAAATATGAAACTTGTTTGTCAAGTATAATCTACCTTTTTATAAGTATACTAGTCGTCCCTGCACAAGTAATACGTAAATAAATAAAAATTACGATAAAAATGTTAAGATAAATAATATTGATATCCGTTAAAATTAGGCCAACATACACAAACATTCTTTCTTTCTGTAAAATTACACTATACTACAATATACTATAGTTGTAATTACAATTACACTTTCTATTCAAATGCAAAATTTACACAAATACATACCCAACATCAAGGGCTAGGAGTGTCAATGTAACTTACACAAAATGTTAATATACATTAACCATTGTGTTTAAATTATATATTTTGATCAATTTTAATACATATATAGCATCAAGTGAAACGATACAAATATAGCATGAGTTGAGAAAAAATTTTTTTTTTTTTTTACAGATATAGGCGTTAAATGTTTATAATTGAGATCTAACCACTATACCCTATTTTGTGATTGCGGATCAAGAAATGAAGCTCAAATTATTGCATGACCTAAAGAATGAATAGCTCTATCAAAGTGGATCAAATTGTGATTAGATCAAATAGATTATTTTTATTACATTTTGCGCATAGGGTAATGAAAATTTGGAAATACTATCCTTTATTTTCACAATTCAATTCCCTGCACCAATTGTATGGAACACCAAGTTTGAGTCAAGTGGATGGAGTTGAAGTTTGTTTGACAAAATCTGAGACCCCTTCACTCAACTAGAGAAAATTTAATCCAAATTTAAGAAAAAAAATTATAAACATAATCTTTAAATTATGATAATTAATCTTTGGCACTTTACACATATATATATACTTTTTATTTTATATTCTATCAATTAGAATTAAAAATTATTATATTAAGGATAATCTATTAGTTAAATTTGTAATCTTGTTGTTTTTATTTATAAAACAACTTTATTAAAATAGAAAAAAATACTTTGCGTAAAAATTCTTAAACGGGAGTGCTCCAATTTCGAAAAAGAAAGCTGCCCCCAAACACTGCCCTATAAGTAGACCCCCTCAGAAAAGTGAGCGACGGCGTGACCCACAACTCCCATTCCCATACCTATTCCTACTTCCGCGGGCCCCCTCACTGTCCACTTTTTTTCTTTCTTCTTCTTCATCAAGAACATAAGCGCAAAATAGTCCCATACGCCAATCTCACGTCGCCTTTCCTTCCCCATTCCCCCTCCAATCAATCGCCTCCATTCACTGTCCTTTTTCTCTTCCCTCGTTCCCTATAAGAACCCCAAGAGCGACCCCGCTTTTCCCCCACGCTCTTGCCTCCTTCAACAATGGCTTCTCCTCTCAAACTTTCGTTCTCCCTCCTTATCCTCTCCTGTTTCATCCTTTCGTCTGCCTTGGACATGTCCATTATCACCTATGACGAGAATCACAAGATGGGCTCTGCCGATCGTTCGGAGAACGAAGTCATGGCGTTGTACGAGTCTTGGCTTGCGAAGCATGGGAAGGCGTACAACGCCATTGGTGAGAAGGAGAAGCGTTTCGAGATTTTCAAGGATAACTTGAAATTCATCGACGAGCATAATTCCGTTGATCGGTCGTATAAGCTGGGCCTGAACCGATTCGCTGATCTGACAAACGAGGAATATCGTATGATGTTTGTGAGCGGAAGGGTAGACCGGAAGACCAAGCTGATCAACCGAAGAGTGAGTGACCGTTACGCGTTTAAGGCGGGGGAGGAATTGCCGGAGTCCGTTGACTGGAGGAAGAAAGGCGCTGTTGCACCGGTCAAGGATCAGGGCCAATGCGGTATGCTTTCTTATTTACGCTTGACTATGACCGAGAAACCTATATCTATAAATGTGGATGTACGGGTATCTTGTTGTGGGTGTGTGAAGAGGAGACCGGGATCATGGGTTTCCCATGGTCTTCTCTTGACAGGATCTTCCGAATATGTAGAGAAAAATTTCGTTGTTTTTCATGTTTTATATTTGTATTTTTCTTATTTTCCAATTCATGCTTGGGGCTTGTTTGTTTTGAGTAATAGCTGCTATAAAAAATTACTTTCTGGATGACTTTTTCTTTCTTTACACTCTGATAACATTATTTTATGAAGATTTCCCTTTGATCCAAAACTGTAATGAGATGATGACCTATTGTTTAGTGCTTTTCTGATGATCGGCAATTCAATTTTTTACCTTTTAATACTCTGCACATTTACATTCAGCATGGTTTCTGGCTATGACAAGCTTATTGTTCATTTGTTTATAATATGTGGATGTTGAGCTTTTTCTGCCCAGCGGAGTTATCACGTTTCAGTATAATGGGATATGATCTCACATGTAGAGTTCCTGCATTAGTCCATCTGCCTGCAGACTTCTATTGTTAAATGAAAATTGTCAGTTATACATTGAAGTCAAAGAGATTAAAGCTTGTTTTGTTATTTCAAATAAAGGGAGTTGCTGGGCTTTCTCTACCGTAGCTGCTGTTGAAGGGATAAATCAGATAGTAACTGGAAATATGACAGTTCTATCTGAGCAAGAGCTCGTTGATTGCGACAGGAAATATAATGAGGGCTGTAATGGTGGTCTTATGGACTATGGATTTCAGTTTATCATTGATAATGGTGGCATTGATACAGAGGAAGATTACCCATACCGAGCTCGTGATGGTACTTGTGACACTTACAGGGTATGGTTTTAATTTGATCTTCCATTTGAATTATGTTCCTTGTTAGTCATTTGTGTTTTGGCTATTAGTCCAGTAGCTTAGTTGACATTCTGCTTTTTATCAGAAAAATGCCAAGGTGGTCTCCATAGATGCGTATGAGGATGTTCCAGCAAATGATGAAAAAACATTAAAGAAAGCTGTGGCAGGTCAACCAGTCAGTGTTGCGATTGAAGCAGGGGGCAGAGCGTTCCAACTATACCAGTCGGTATGATCAAGCTTTCCTGCTCTTTGGCCTGATAATAATACCTTCCAATTATAAATTTAGAAGATACACAGATCAAAGAGAACTAGTTTTATGTGTTTTTGCAGCAACTTTCAAAATTTTGAAACTTTTGAGTTGGTTCAAACTCTGACCTACTATATAGATTTTTAATTGCTAGATGCACTGTGTCGTATATTTATGTTGTTGATATATCTTGTAGAACTAATTTTTAGTTGATCATAAGAATGACTATGATCCCATACTGCCAGAAGCAATCACTTCTAGTGCATTGACTATTTAATTTTCTTTCACCTTTTTTAGGGTGTCTTTACTGGACGATGTGGAACAGATTTAGACCATGGTGTTGTTGCCGTTGGATATGGTACGGAAGAGGGCAAAGATTACTGGATTGTGAGAAATTCATGGGGTCCCAGCTGGGGAGAAAACGGCTACATCAGGCTTGAGCGCAATGTGGCTAATACCCTTGCAGGAAAGTGTGGGATCGCAGTGGAAGCATCTTATCCCGTCAAGACTGGTCATAACCCTCCTAATCCTGGCCCATCTCCTCCAACCCCGGTGAAACCCCCCTCTGTGTGTGATGAATACTACACATGCCCAGAGGGCACGACCTGCTGCTGTGCGTACCAATATGGCAAATTGTGCCTTGGCTGGGGATGCTGCCCCTTGGAGTCTGCCACGTGCTGTGAGGACCACTCTAGCTGCTGCCCGCATGACTATCCCATCTGTGATGTTGAAGCTGGCACTTGTCTAATGGTAATTCAATCTATTCTATTGAGATTATTTACATTGACACTTTATGAGTTTATATAATGTTGCGTTAGAACTCTTTAATTTTGAAAATTACATAGCCAATCCCTATAGTCACTTTCTACTAATTCTACTTAGTCATTCAATTTTCGTGGGGGGAAAATGACTGCAAACGGTGCAATATAATGTTTCAAAATTGAGACTATTTCTGTAATATGCAGAAGCATCGGTGTCAGAGATTATCGTTGCCCTTCTTCTCTTCAATGGTGTTTTGAAGCACTAATGTTATGATATGATGTTAAACAGAGCAAGGACAACCCAATGGGAATACGAGCACTGAAACGGCGCAATGCTGAGCCGAACTGGTCTAGTTTACATGGTGGCAGGAAAATTAGCAGAGCTTGAGAATCGTCTGCTTAATCTAAGGCGGGAAACAACATCGACTTGGTGTGTAGCAAAAGCACTTTTGCTATAGGAGCCAGTTGACAAATTCTCTGCTCCTTAAGCTATTTAGAAACTTTATCAACTCTGGATACATTTGTTACAACTTTGTATATAATTCTTGCTTTTCCTTTTCCCCTCTGGAGATTTGGCAAAATTCACAACTTTCTATTGAGTCTTGTTTGTGGTCTTGAAAATGTCTCGAGTACTGTACTTTTGAGGGTTTCCTGTGTCTTTTCTTTTCTAGATGTGTTCTATTGTCAGCTTGTCTGGGGAAATTCTTTCAATCTAAATGAAAAAAATCTAAGTTTAATTTATTACCTCCTCCGTGTTTGATTATCTCAGAGTTCAGTTCCAATCAGAGATGACTGTTCATCAAATGGTACAGAACCTCTTAAAGTGCAATGCTATACTGAATTTTCTTGCAAGTAACAAAGAATTAAATGCAGAATGACGGCTAGGGAAAGTCAATAATAGACACAATCAAGAGAAAATTATTATTTTAATCTCAAAATATGGCGTTTGCAATATTAGTCTCATATTTTTTTAATTAATCAATATTAATTCCACATTTTCAAAAAAATGTTGCAAAATTAGTCCAACATAAAAAAAAAAATTGCAATATTTGGATTAACTTCGCAACGTTTTCCTAAAATGTAGAACTAACTTTGTCATTTTCTTAAAATATAGGACTAATAATACAAACAACCCTACGTATCAAAATCGAAATAGCAATTTTGTCACACAATCAGTCAATGTAAAATTTCCGACTATATAATTTAGAAGATTTTCTTCAATAGCAAGAAAAAAGAGGTAAAATTATCATTCTAGCACTTCTATTCCATCTTTAGAGCTGAGTTTTTGAAAGAATTGGCGCATTACAGAAAATTTGCAATTGAATTATACATAGGATTGAATCCAATATTTCTCTTCAACTCCACTCTTATGACTTATCACGTACTCTATGAAATTCTGTATATACAATTTAAATTGATAAAAGTAGAGTACCTAATATTTCATGAGTTTGTAAATAAAAATTGCATATTGAATGAAGTTGTTGAGCTTAAGGAACCTTCTCTTTCATACTCTATTAATAAATAGAAGGTGGATGTTTATTTTTCGAACAAGTGGACTTTTATATAATACGTAGAATCTTGTCCACAATAATACTTATGCAACCAACAAAGAGAAGTATTAGATGAATACTTGCTAGTCTTGGGTTTCCTCTTGATGACCCGTCCATACTGAGTTTGAATGATGCTAATTATGGTGGTATCCAATTACAACGAAGAAAATTTTTACAAGTGAGCTTAATAAGTGTTGTATAAAATTTTGCAAGTATTTTTCGTCTGGCGACTAATGCTTTGTAAATTCATAGTGCAGTTCCTAAAAATAGCTCCATTTCTACTTTTTCACATGAACCACTAGCAAGTATGTAACGAAACATATGGCGTTAAAAGTTCCAAAAAACAACATTTTATGGAATAATATTTCAAATTTAGAAGCTAATGAAGAATGCAATGAATATTTTGACAAAATTTAGTAATTGATAGTAAAACATAATTAGCATAGTTATAGAATATTGCAATACAAATTAATACTGATACTATGGATATATCTAATTAGATTACTTTTTTTTTTTCAAACAATAGTTAGTAAATGATTAATTTAAATAATTTCATATCAATAAACTTAAAAATAAAAAGCATCAGAATATGGTAGTAAAAAGAAATTATACAACACTTCACATAAATAATATGACAAATATAAAGTAGCAGATAGACATAAAAAAAATAATACATACAAATAAAAAATGACCAATTTTATTAAATTGAAATTTCTCATAAAAAATTCAAAAATAAGGGACTTGTTAAATTTATTTTAATATTGAATCTTTAATATTTTACTTTCGCATTATTTTATTCTAATGCAAAATCATGAAACATAATAATTAATATATACCAAATGCAAAAAAATCAAATTTAAGGAATAATTTTTTATTTAATAATATCAATTGAAATTAGAGTGAGTGACAAATAATAATTATATGATTTTTTTCATCAATTAAAATAATTATTATCATTTTTTAAAATATAACTGCAACTAATGATTCAATGATAAAACATATAAAAAAAAAATACGAGTTTAATATTGTTTGTAACTAATAAGTGAGATATTCGCCTTTAATAATATGTTTATATATGTGCATTGCACGTGATATTTCCTAATTATTATTAAATGAGAATAAAAAGAGGGCTTTCTTTGTCAAATCACGAAGATTAGGCAAAAATTCTATAAACATAAAAAAGATTAGAATTATTTGAAAATATTAGATCATAATTTTCCAATAGTACTCGTGCAATTGCAAAAGTCGCTAGTATAGGTGGCGGAATTGAAGAAGTCGCTAGTACATATTCACAGTGAAGGCAAAATAAGAGAGGTGAAGACTGTCAACTGTCACATGTCGCTTCATTTCGCATAACCCAGGAACAGTTCGACGTCGTTTAGGAAACCCCAGCTAGCACAGCCACCCACTGCCTCTCGTCGTCGCCGGACTACGATTTCAATTTTCAGGTAGTTTCCGGAATTTTTCTGGTCTCCTTCTGTATGTGTATTCACACCAACTCAAGACCTACTGTCTTGTTTTCCCTATTTAATTGTTTACGAGTTGAAAGCTGTAATGGTTCGCACATTTCTCTCGCACGCTTTGGAGAAGGTCTGTGGTTTGGATCGTTGGAGGAATTGATTTGGGCAAATTCGTGGACTCGAATTTTAACTGAGGAATTGGTGTTTTGTGCTGCGAGGTCATTTTTCTATGCATCGTGCTGTTGATCTTAATTGACCTAAGGTTTTTTTTGCTAGATACGACTTTCGAGCTCGGGGTTCTTACTCTAGTCATTAATTGGATTCGTCTCGTTTTCCCTAATTTATTGAGTATGATGAACTATAGAGGTATTCTTAACACTCCGCAGGACGAATCTTGTGTTGGCTTAATTTCACTGTCTAGCTGGAATGTGTTGGACGCCTGATAGAATGATCTTAGAAAATGAAGTTTCTCACTCCCGTATTGAGTTCAGATACTGTAATCTGGAACAAATGCATCATTGAGTATGTTTTACTTGTTTGTCTTTTTTGGGTGGGTTCATGGGGAATGTTATAAGCTGCTTCATCAGATTGTTGGTTGAGCTTTGGAGACATGGAAAGAAGCGGGTATCAATTTTTTCTATGTTATCTCATATTTGATCTATGTATATCCTTCATGTCAAACTAAATCCGTCTTTCTTCTATTTTTGTTTATCATGAAATAAACTACTGGTTCGTGTAGCTTTTATACAACCTTAATTGCAAAGAAGTTGGAATTAGTTTAGTTTGGTCATTTGCAGTCCAAATGGTAGATTATGTTGTAAATTATGCTAATTTCTTATTGGTCCGGTGAAGGCTTAAGCTGAACTTCCCTCTTTCGAAGAAAACATTTTTCATGCTCTTTCTTGTTTCCAACTGTCACCTGTGGGATCATCTACACCTTATTGTTGTTTTGACCTTTACATCGAGTGGAACTTTATTGTTTCCTGCGATATTCTATGAACATCTCTGTCAGAATCTCAGCATTTTCTCAACTCTTTTTGTCAGCCCCATAGTTCAGTTGTTACTGCTAGGTTGAACTGCTTCTTAATTGTTAAATATTTTTTCTGTGGACACCTTTAAGGAATCTGGTCTACAGGAAATGAGTTTGGAATCTCCTGATTCATCAAATCCGCAGGATATCAAGTCTGCAGATGTAAAGATGTCTACTTCTGTGGAATCTGCTCCACACGATTCTGAACATGATGCGCCTTCTAAATTCTCTGCCTCTGGCATCTCCACTTGGGCGAAAAATCTGAAAATTCCCCAGCCATTTGGTGGATCCCCTGAAGTATCACCATCTGAAAACTCTGGGAAGTCTACTTTTTCACGTTTGACTAGTGGTCTTGGATTGCGGGCATCTCCCAAATCTCCTCAATCAGAGGCAAGTTCTGGTGGATCTTCGCCAACTCAACAATCAGGTTTTATTGGAAGCATCACAAAAGGATTAGTTGACTCATCTAAGAATGCGGTAAAGGCTGTGCAGGTCAAAGCTCGTCATGTTGTGTCTCAGAATAAGCGAAGATACCAGGTGGCTCACTCTTCTTGACGATTAGGTTTTTGCTTATTAGTATAAATAGGCCCATTGTCCCCCCCATGCAATTCCTTTGGAAACTGTAATAACTCTTTTCTTATGATACCTCTAAACACATTGTTGTTGATTTGTTTCATTATATATGTGGAAAATGTGAAATGCCATATTTTGAGATAGCTGCCTGCATCTTGCTAATGCAAATTGTTGTGTACTTCTGGTGTTACATTTGGTAGACCACTTCCCAATGGCCTCATGATATTCATTTCTATAGGAAGGAGGATTCGATTTGGATATGACTTACATCACGGAGAATATTATTGCAATGGGCTTCCCTGCTGGTGATATGAGCTCTGGTTTTTTTGGCTATGTTGAGGTATAACATCCAATTTATCTGAAATTTAGTACATGAATAATTTTTGTTGGTGCTAACCTGAACTTAACAATGACTGCATTCAGGGATTTTATCGAAATCACATGGAGGAAGTAATTAGGTTCTTTGAGACTTATCACAAGGTGATGAGTGGATAATATTTTTCTACCACCTTAAGTTTTTGTAACATCAAATGGCAACAATGTGATCACTTGTTCACCACTTCACCTTTGATCTATTCCAATCATGCAGGACAAATACAAAGTGTATAACCTCTGTTCTGAAAGATTGTATGATGCATCTCTATTTGAGGGAAAGGTTTGTGCCTTCTCTATTCTACCTTATTATGTTGATTAGCCAAAAAGAATGTTCATATTATGGAAACTATTTTGTGATTCTATGTTGGTTTGCCCCTGGTTATCCTATCTGTTCTTTGGGATTTTGCAGCAGTTGCGATACTTATCTTTAGTTTAACAGTGTTTCTTCAGTTGGTAACCTCTCTAAAACCCTTTGTTTTGCACACTCTTAAGGTATTGTTTTCTCCAAATACCCCATCTTCCCTCTTTATATCAGCATCCTCCACTTTATCTTTCTTTAGTACTTCCACCAATCCCATCAGTGTTGTTACGGGAGCCATGTGAAAATTTATTCTTTTTTTGTTGGCATTGAAATTCTAACAGAGGTTCAGGGAATTGGATGGAATATGGGAAGTGGTTGGTTTCATGGTGTTATTGTGTCAGACTGAGTTTTTATTTGTTGTCTACTTGAAATGAATTGTAGCTTTATATCAGATTTCCCCACGCTCAAGGATTTTCACTTGTCAAGTGGATTTTAAAACTTTCTTGAGCCAAAGTTGAAACATGCTTTTGTAGTGTTCTTAGGCGTGGGTTTAGACTTTTCAAATTTATTACTTCGTTAAACATTGCCTTTTCTCCAACTACTTTGAATCCACATGTTGCTTAGAGTTCCAGAATGAATGAGTTTAATTTTTTGGTTATATGGGAACTTAGTGCTGTAGCATCCTGTTGGAGACAGAAAAGTTATCTTGGTTTCCTTCAGTGTGATAAGTTGGCAATTTCTCTGGATTCAGGATTGTGCATGACATTGAAAAGTTTTGCTAATTGAGGCATGTGATTGAGACATCATTCTTCTTTTCCTTTCTGCAGGTGGCTAGTTTTCCTTTTGATGACCATAATTGCCCTCCCATCCAGCTCATCATATCATTCTGCCAAAGTGCGTATTCATGGTTGAAGCAAGATATTGACAATGTCGTCGTTGTGCATTGTAAAGCTGGAATGGCCAGGACAGGTTTGATGATTTCTAGTCTTCTTCTGTATCTGAAGGTAAAGTTGATAATAATTCTTCTCTGGGTTGTCAGTGTGCTGTTGGAAACCAAAATGATATGGAGCTGTTTTCTAAAGGATATGGCCCTACATGATCTAATTGCATCATTATTGCCATTTTTTAGTTCTTCCCCACGGCCGAGGAATCAATTGATTATTACAATCAGAAAAGGTGTATTGATGGGAAAGGACTTGTTCTACCTAGTCAAATTGTGAGTCCAATTCTTTTCAAATTGACAACTTTTATTGCTAAGCTCCTATGGACCTTTTAGTATCTGAGTTCTATTCTTATAGAGATATGTCAAGTATTTTGAACGCGTTTTGGCATACTTCAACGGAGAAAACCAGCCAGGTCGTAGGTATGTACTATTTCAGATCTTATATTTCATTAGCTTTCTAGTCTTGGGAAGTAGATCTTTAAGTTTTATCGTTAGCCTTCTGTCTTGTGACTTGTCCAATCTATATTTACTTAAAATTAGTTGAATGATGAGATGATGGATAGAAAAGGATGTGTGGTTGGTGTGATAGATTTTGGAAATCATACCCAATTGCATAATGCAGGTGCATGCTTAGAGGATTTCGGCTGCATAGGTGCCCGTACTGGATCAGGCCCTCCATAACAGTCTCTGATCATAATGGTGAGCGCCCTTTGCGTCGACGGGTGCACTTTCTTTTTCTATTGTTTAATTTTATCCCAACTTATACCCTCAATTATTTAGGTGTGCTCTTTTCAACAAAAAAGCATCCAAGAACCAAGGATTTGTCGGTATGTTATCCTTCTTGCAATGAATGTCTTTCCATGAACTAATAATTTATTAAAGTACTAATATGTACTAATGAATCTTCATGACATCCGTCAAAGCAATTTATATCTAAATTGTAATCAGTCATAATGATCCTTGCTGGTAAATTTGACTAAAATTTATACAGCTTCATAAATAGACATATGAGGTGCTTTACTTTTTCAGAGAATTCATGCTTTTTGGTCATACTATGATGTCTAATATGGTTTTAATAATTTTAATTCCTTCAAAGATATAGCACATTCGTAGTTCCGTATCCTTGATGGAAATTTCAGGAGAACATCTGTCATATACTCATCAATTAAGCAGGCAGTTATGCGGAAATGTTGCTTTCATTTGTCAAATTTAGCCACCACTGAATTTGATCATTTGCTTTTCAGATTGGTGAAATTTTAATGGCCTAGACACATTCAATTATACTTTTGCTTTTTGTGCAGCCTGAAGATTTTTGGTTCAGTGCACCTAAAAAAGGGATAATGGTATTTGCCCTTCCTGGGGAACCCGGCCTGACAGAGTTGGCTGGTGATTTCAAAGTCCATTTTCATGATCGCCAAGGGGACTTCTATTGGTATAATAAACTACTGATACTGAACCAATTCTTGTTCATTAGCATCTCTTCCCTCTTTGCAATGATAAGAATGGAAAGATGATATAGCCTTCTAATGGTTGCATTTATAATCTGCTTTATTTCTAATTTTTCAGCTGGTTGAACACAACAATGATTGAGAATCGAAAAGTTCTAAACACAAGTGATCTTGATGGTTTCGACAAGGTAAATTATACTTTCAGCCAGGCCTGGGTTTAGATGTGTTGTGGGGTTAGATCCAACATGAGTCCAGATTAAGAGATGATTTGTCATATGTATATTCGGATCTTTTCTTTATGCATTTTATGCTTGTTGGGCTACTAGGTCTTGAAGTTCTTCTGTTGGTCTTAATTTTCCCTCTTGCTTTTCAAACTCATCTGTGGGGGGTGGGAATGGATAAGCCAGTTCTGGTTATTGTCCTTACCAGTAGGCCTTTGTGGGTATGGATGGAGTTAGTCCCTTTCATGACCTTGTAAATTGCCTTGGAATGATTTTTTCCTTCTCATGCTCCCTGTCCAAATTATAAATGTGTATGATTCACCATACAGTGCATGAATTTGTCCTTCGTTGCTCGCAGAGAAAACTGCCTTCCCCAGGATTCCAAGTTGAGGTTGTGGTTGTTGATTATGATGGTTCTACTGTTCCATCAAGACCTCCATCTGGGTCTCCTAGTGAGTCAACTGGAAATTCAGGTGCAAATACAGCGTCAGGACCTAGCCCCGTTCCCGTTGAGGAAGCTGTGGCTGCAACTGCAGCTGCAAAGAACTCTAAGAAAAAGAAGGATGATGAGTTCTCTGACAGCGAAGCTGAGGAATCTGTGTCATCATCCAGACAGATTGGCATTTCTTCCCATGGTTCTGGAACTGTGGCTGCAAACGATGCTGTGCCTTACAACAATGTTGACTCGAATCAAATTGCAGATCTGACACGTAAGGCGGAACAAGTCTCTCTAGGAACTTCACCTTCTCCACATACTGAAGTAAAGAAGGAAACTGCTGGAGCATCAGGAACTGAATTCTCCAACTCAGTTGGGGAGGTAAGCGAGTTCAAGGTAATGGCAGCCGATGCATCAGTTTTTTCATTTGGAGACGATGATGACTATGAAAGTGATTAAGGGAAGGTGGCGTCAAGGACCTGCACATACATGCTTGTGAATACTCACAAGTCCAGCCTTGAAGCCCCTTGTTATTCGTTCATTTCATCATAGATTCTGGTTTCTGTTTGGATATGCAGCGCGTGATGATGGATATAGTTGAACTGTTTGTATTTCATATATCTGGTAAAATTGAATGAAAACTTACCATTATAATTCACTTCGGCCATCTAATTCCACCTCGCAGACTTCTACCTAGTTGCACTATACATCTGGGAAGTAGAAGATTTTCCGGGCCTAAATTTCTTTACCTGTTTTCAATAGTAAATGGTTAGACAGGGACGCATAATCCCTTTGGCTTAGTCGTGCAAAGAAAAGCCGTACGAACTTCTATTAGTTTGTGGGGTTTACAAGTTGTTCATCACATGGTTCAATTATTTGGATTGGATGCCAAATTTCTTGCTCAATTATTTCGGGTGCTAACTTTCTTAACCATATTTATGGTACGACTGCGATAAGTCATTTAAGTTTTAAGTACTATTTACATTTGATTACGCATATGTTTGCTACTGAAAGTCTGAAACATTACATCCCTAGAAAGGATAATGCCACTATCACATACACATCCAACAATCCCAGAAATCAGTTGAAAATCGGACATAATATTTCTTTATTATTACTCTTGCATTCTTGATTATTTCTCTGGTGTTCGAATTTACTATGAAATGTATACATACATTTTCTGAGAAATGGACGAATCATATGTAACATACACGAATCTCGCACAAAGAGTAGACGTCATCCCAAGTCAACCAATAAAATCCACTACAACTTGAGTTTATAAATTCAATCTTCCAAAATAGAATAACACAAAGGTGATAATATCCCGGATGCCTTACCTAATACGAAATAATATACGTACGCGTACAGTTTCCAATCCAAAGAATATTATTATTTTACGCGCTAATTTCTGGTCCACTGAAGAAATGAAATGAAAGCACCCAGATACTTCATAATCCAAATGCGGCAATAGCTCGAGTTTACTTGGAAAAATTCCTTTGCAAAACCCTATATGTGTAATCGATTTCGCCTTGGAGAGAAGAAATCCCATACCCCAGACTCAGAACACATCTTAATTGGTCAACCCTAGTTGCAAAATTTGTTTCATCTTTGATTCCTTCAATTCATATTTGTTTAACAGCAAATTGATCCGGGTCTTCCCAATAAAATACTCTTGACTTCGGGGTATATAAAAAGTCATCTTTTTGTAGGTGATGGTGGACAATAAAGCTAATCTCTCATTTTCCTCTTATTCATCTTTTTCTCCCATGTCGGTTTCTGGCATCCAGGGTCAACTTCTCGAGGTTACTGGTATGTTTTCCACATTCTCTGCTCCTTATTTTTCTTAATTTTTTGGGTTTTTTATTGTTTTGTGAAATTAATGTGCGTGATTGTTTGTGGTGATGTTTTGGATCTCAGTTGTTGGTTGTAATAAATTGAAAGACACCGAGTGGATTTCTAGGCAAGATCCCTACGTTTGTCTCGAGTATGCTAGCACCAAATTTCGTACGCGTACTTGCACTGGTAGGTTGTGTGTAGATAGGTTCATGGTAATTCGTTTGTTTTAACATGAGGCTGTAGAAAGAATGTTATTTGGGGTTTTATATTTTTTAACTTTTTGGGTGAAATTTGTATAGATGGAGGGAAAAATCCAACATTTCAAGAGAAATTCGTGTTTACCTTGATAGAAGGGTTGCGGGAGATCTCTGTTGTAGTCTGGAACAGCAATACTCTCACTTTCGACGATCTCATTGGCAGCGGAAAGTAATACTTTATCTCTTTGTAGATCCCATTTCTCTTTCGAATCTCATGCATCTTTTTGTGTAGAGTACTGATCTTGAATTTGGTGTATTTAGGATTCAATTGCAAAAAGTTCTATCTCAGGGCTATGACGACACCGCATGGCCACTCCAGGACAAGAAAGGAAGGTATATCGTATTAAACTGAACAACACTGTCAATTACATACATAGCTTCATGAGTGAGCTGCATGTGCATTTTTTCGATGCATCTGTTCTCTGTTTTTTAGGAACGGCAGTTGCTTTAGATTTCTGAAGTGCTTGGAGAGTTTGTGTGTTTTATCCCAGTTTTTCTTATGATCTTCTATTGTTTATAAAAGATTTATGCTAATGTCGAGACCTCATCATCTTTTAAATAGGCTATATGGTAAAAGAAATGTATTCTGGATCCCTTGGACTTCAACTGAAGAATAAGCATTTTAGCAGCAGTGTTAAAGTTTGTGGTTTTACCTTTTTTAACATTTATTATATTCTTTACCTGGCCCCTCTGTTGATGAGCAGGAATAGATCCCTTAACGAATCAATAGCTAATTAGTCAACTAAACCCTCGACCTTTGAGAAGCTGAGCTGAGTGAATAATTTATCCCCTTTCCTAGTGACCGACCCTACCTTCTAAAAATACTTAGTGTAAGCTTGCCTTAGCCTAAGTGTGAGGAAGTGAAACTATAGCTTAGTTTTTGGATTTCCGGTGCTTGTGAACATGCAACTAGGGTGGAGGTATGGCTCACATTTTTCAGTTAAGGTGTTGAATATTACTGTAAAATATTTTGCCAATCATAGATCTCAAACAATGCATTGAGAATGATGCTATGTAAAACTTGAATAAATATAAACGATGACGTATCATTGTGAAAAACTACTGACATGAATTTGCTACAGTGAATTATGCTGTTCTATTCATGCATTTGCATGCATAGATTTTTTTCCAATAGGTTTTAATTTGTAAATGGCTAATGTGTGTTTTATTTATAGGTATGCTGGAGAAGTTCGATTGATATTGCACTATGCTACTGCCAATGTAAGCTAGATTGATCTTTTCCTTCTTATGATTATATTGGATTAGCTTTGCCATTCACACAAGAAATGGCGATTTTTGCTTGCTTTCTAGAATACAATATTTGAAGCTTATAAAAAGCTTTTCTATTTCAGAAACCAGCAGCTAACCATGCTCCATCTGCGCCACCCTATGCGGGTACACCAGGGCCTCAAGTTCCTCTGTACTCAGCACCTCCATCAGTAGCTTCTTATCCACCAACAAGTTATGCTCCACCACCTCCTTATCCTTCATATCCGCCGAACTCAGCAGGATATCCCCCACCGCCATATCATCATCAGCCAGCTGCATACCCTCCATCTTATCCGCCAACATCATCGTATCCACCCCCGTACTCAAGTTATCCCCCACCTCCCCAAGACCCGCACTATTATCCTCCCGGTAAGATATCCTGCCACCTATATCTTTTTGCAGAATCACCCTGCTACTGCATATTTAATGCTAACATCAATTTTTCTGCTTTCTAACAGGTTCATATCCTCCACCTCCTTATCCTCCTCCACCATTCTAAGACATGCTTTCTTGCCAAGAAAAGCAGCCGGCTTGTATGTCTGTTAGTCCAAGTGTGTATTATACATAGTAGTTACTGTATCTTTTGTTTCTTCCCTAATTGTACCTTTAGTGCCATGTTTCGATCGTAGATCTGTGTTGCGGACATTGTTTATATGCAAGCAAAACTTTGTAAACAAAAAGGAGCAATGATTTGTATTCTTTAATTGGTTGGTTGACTGGTTCTATGTTCCTTTGAGGTATATTGACTGCGGAGAATTTTATAAAATATTTATGTTTTATGACAGTGGTAAAGTAGAGTCACTATAAGAGTGAATAGTTGCAAATTATGCGATGATTAGACATGTCAACAATAGTTGTCATATGTTGTTTGACCTTGTGATGGAGTTTTAACAGCTTTGATAATTGAGGTTTCTTTCGGCGTCCCACTTCCGTCCTTAGTTTCTAAGATGTTACTTTTTGCTGCGTAAGTGGTTGGAGTTGGTTGTTCTTGAATCTTGATGGAATAGTGGAAGCCCAGCTGGTTGCATTGTTGCCGTTCTTGTGAACACTATCATTATTGGGTCGAACAGTGGGTATCGTCGGAAAAAGATGATCAAGATTGTCATACTTGACAACATTTGGATGGTTTGAGTATTGTAGCCTTCATCACTTTTCATGTTCAATATCAGATGCACTATGTTCTCATGAGCTCACTTCCACCCCCCTCCACCCCATTTATATATATAAGGGCAGGATAAGTGATTGGGGCCTGGATTGTATATGAAAATATTTTTGCAAGAAATAGTCGTCATTGACTTTTGAACGGGAATCATGCAATAACTCATGGTTTTGGATTAATGGGACGATAAAACTGGATAACAACTGTAATAAAAGCTGGTTTTAGGTACATTAACTTTTTTTTTTTAATGTTTAGTTGGATTGAGATGGCATCACTTAACCAAAAAGTCCTAATGCAAAATCCTACCACCAAACCAATATGAATAATTTAGACCCCAAAAGGAAATATTTGTGATGGGAATATCTTCAGTATATATAAATTATAGCATAATTCAGAGTGAATGAAAGCAACATGATTCATTGTTGTGGGTGGTTTCAGAATGTATGATATCATCATTTTTTATTTTTTTGATAGGTAAATGAGTATGATATCATCATTTAGTAAGGCAGTTTTAACACTACTAAGAGAATGACCAAAATAGTGACTAACTTGTCTAAAATTGGTACACCAAATATTCACTGGTTATTTATTAGCAGTGAAGATGCGCGGTATACAAGATGGTACTACTAATGGTTTTTCTACGCTAAAAATCGATGATACAACTATTACTACTGCTGCTGCTGCGGCCCCCAACCCAACCCACACCCAATACCATAAACCTCACATCCTATTGCTTTCTACGCTATCCTTCTATTGCAGCCAGCCATCTTTTCATGCAGCTGCTTAGGTCTTGGACCAATAATACCTTATATACCGCTCTCATAAAAAAGTATCATATCATAACCATTTTTCTTGAATGAGAACGTTCACTCTACATGATAATCTCATTATAAATATAATTTATTTATCACGTAATTTTGTATGAATATACAACATAGTTTCCTTTAATCCTAGACAACTCGATCCTACTTGCGTATATACAAATTTATACTGTTTTTCATCACATATACGCTTCAATATATATATAAAAGCAATAGCTGGAAGTTTATGTAATATTATGTAATTGAGAGTGTGCAGTGTGTGTTAATGTATGGTTGCATAAGAGGTAGTTTTCGCGGGGCCGTGGTTGATGTGCGTGCCCCCTTGGCCCTTACATATTCTGCAGCCCGCCAAGACACGAAATTGTTTTCAAAAGTAATAAAGAAGAAATGATGAATGAGTTATAAGTAGTAGATGTAATAATATTAGAATGTATGTAATGTTGTGTATATGCTATAAAGAAAGGACAAGCGTGACACCCACTCTGATAAAATCTCTCCCTTTATCATCTCTCTCTCTGTTTTTGAGAAGTGCTGCGTCCCTCTCTCGCCCTTTCCCTCCTCAGTCAGTTTCAGTCTCAGTCTCCATTCAGATTCAGAGAGAGAAACAAAGGTCTTGTGGAGAGAGAAGCAAAAAGGGTGATATATAGCTGGAATGGGTTTTGCTGCTTTACTTTTTGTTTCTTTTCTGGTATAATGAACACACAAGAAAGCAGCGCCTCTTCTTCTTCTTCTTCTTCTTATCAGTAGAGAGGAATAGGAATAGGATTAGAAATAGAAATAGGATGGCTGTCCACCAAAAGTCACACAAATCCTTGTTTGATGATGTTCTTTACTGTGAGGAAGAGAAATGGGGAGATGTTGAGGACGAAGAAGAAGAAAAGAGAGTGGAGGAGTCGTCACCTTTAACCACCACGACAGGAATCCATCTCTTTTCCCTCTGCTGTTGTTGGAGCAAGATTTGTTCTGGGACGATGAAGAGCTTCACTCCCTCTTCTGCAAGGAGAAACAAACTACTTGTCTCAAACCAAACAACGTCAAAGAAACGAGCTTCAGCATTTCTCTCGCTCTATCCCGGAAAGAAGCTGTGGAGTGGATTCTGAATATCAATGCCCATTATGGGTTTTCTGCTCTAACTGCGATTCTTGCAGTCAACTACGTCGACAGGTTTCTGTCCAGCCTCAGTTTCCAGAAAGATAAGCCATGGATGATGCAGCTTGCTGCTGTTACTTGTCTCTCTCTAGCTGCTAAAGTCGAAGAAACCCACGTTCCTCTTCTCTTGGATCTTCAAGTATGTAACTAGCCAGATTAATAATATAATACATTTCCTCGCCAGATCTTGTCATTTTTTAATTTCTTGTAAATATTTTGGATGGTTGATGAATAGGTGGAGGGTACAAAGTATGTGTTTGAGGCGAAAACCATACAAAGAATGGAGGTTTTGGTGCTTTCGGCGCTGAAATGGAGGATGAATCCAGTGACTCCTCTTTCCTTTCTTGATCACATAATAAGAAGGCTTGGACTCAAGAGCTACGTCCATTGGGAGTTTCTCAGGAACTGTGAAAATCTCCTCCTCTCAGTCATTTCCGGTCAGTCAGTCGTATCAAAATTTGTGTCTCACTCTCATGTATATATGTATGTATTAACCAAAGATTAGATCTTGATGACCATGATTTATTTGCAGATTCAAGATTCACACTTTATCTGCCGTCTGTCATGGCCACTGCCACAATGCTTCACGTTATTCATCAAGTTGAGCCTACCAATGCCATTCATTACGAAAACCAGCTTCTTGCTGTACTCAAAATCAGCAAGGTTTTGTATTCTTCATTTCTTTTTCAGGAACTACGTGCTGCAATATTCTTGAAATTATAAAACCTTTCACTGTTAAACCCTCTAAATTTTTACCCTTTAACAGGGAGAAGTGGATGATTGCTACGAGGTTATTTCAGACATGCTCTCAAACAGCAACCCTCTAAAGCGCAAAATTTGGCAAGTTGAGAGCAGCAGCAGCAGCCCAGATGGTATTATTAACAAGTTTTACAGTTCTGATAGCTCAAACGAGTCATCATGGGGAGTGGGATCATGCGTTTGTTCTTCACCCCACCAAACCATTTTCAAGAAAAGAAGGGTTCAAGAACAGCAGATGAGACTGCCATCACTGAGCAGAGTTTTTGTGGACGCTGTAACTGGGAGCAGCCCTCATTAGAAACAACACCTGTGCTCTCTCTCTCTATGTTCAACTGTATTGTACTATAATTAATTACTTGGCATCTACATTCATCAACAGCTCTGCCAATAGTGCAAAAGAAGGGAAGAAAAAAACAAAGAGAGTTGGTAGTGGCAGAAAGAAAAGAGCTGGCAACTTACAGAGAAAAAAAAAAAAAAAAAGAAGAGAGAGAGAGGAAAGAGTAAAAGAGACAGAAGCAATTCAAGAATATCTGCACTCTTGTTTTTCTCTTACCCCTCCTTACTTATGTTTAAGACATATTTCTCTCTGTCTGTTTGTCTCTTTCGAGGATACTATATATACTACTGCTGCTACTCCATATGGACATATCTATAATTTCATGAATTGAAGCACATTTTGATGTTAAATAATTAGTTTGGTGAAGATGGAGGGTGGACCTAATCTTTCTATTTTCAGCTCTCTGAAATTTGTTGCAAAGTTTGTTTGCATGTGAGCCCATAAATAATGGAGGGAAGATACATATACAAACAAGTATAAACGAGAGGTCGGTGAGTGGGGTTTGACCTTGAGGCAAGAGCCCTTTTCTCTTTTTCTTTTTATTTTTTTGAGGGAAAATCCTAATCTTAATTCATAAATTATATTTGCTATGTATTTATTATATATAATTTCAAAAGAATAAAATATATGATAAGTAAATAATAACATTTGCTACCTACGTAGCTAAATATTACCAAATCTAGTTTGACAAGAAGCTCATTTTTTTTTTCTTTTTCTTTCTTTTCTAATTTTAGGTATTTCTATTTTCGAGATTTTCGTTCTGGATAAATTAATTTTGATCGATTTAATCATAAGTAGTAGCGTCCACATTCATGTATAAAACTATATGTTTTTATTTAGTAATATGCAGCTAAAAAAGAAAAAAAAATTAGCATGAATTGGACGTAAGAACATCAAAATCCGATCATTAATTAAATCATGTCAGCATTCATATTTGTATTATGATAATATTAAATCATTCATATTATTTGATAATTAATTCCAAATCAATTAATCTATATCATATAACAATATTATATATATATAGCACGTAGTAGTATGTGTATACAAATAAAAGTATGTTATATGAGAGTTGGAAGCTCCCCACATGCATGCGTGAGCATGTGATATTGCAATTTCGTGAGGATGAAAATTGGGTACAAACTGATACTGAGTGACCCCTCAACTCAATTGTCCAAGGACTTCACGTTCCATCTGGCAACTTTAATATTACACGACGACGTTTTTGGTTTTGTCATTGGATTGAGTTGATCACAGTGAGCAGACCTCTTGCTTTATTCTTGTGGTTAATTAATGATTTTTGCAACATTAATTGTAATCTAATTTATGTTATGTTTAATTAATCACTCATGTTGATTATTAACAAAACAAAAATATAAATCGCCTGAGCAAAAATCTTATAGCGACATGTAGTTTAGATTATCATTATACTTGTATTACTATAAATAGTTATATATATTAAAATTTAAATGCTTCCTGTATAATTATGATTACTATCAACACTAATAATTAAAAAAATATATCTTCAACTAATTTTAGGAAAACCTAATTGAAATGTATTATTATTTGAAGAGATTCTGTTTGAAGTTGGGGGAGAGTTTTTTTTAGTACGGTGGTTACATATGATAATAAATTGATAAATAAATCATTTCAATTAATATATTATAATATAGTAAATTGAAATTATAATAAACTCAAATGAAATAAAACAAATACTCATACTTACTATTCAAACTCACCAAACGAGAAGAGTCGGGTAGTGTGTGGCAACTGAGGAAGTGGTAAAAATTCTGTTTGGTCAACGTAAAGAGAATTGGATGGGAGACAGAATGATCACTACAGTGATTGCTCACAGAGACTGACCCAGACGCAAAACCCCTTTTTCTTTTTTTGACCTTTTTCTAATTTGAGTGGATTTACCATAATATCCACCTCAAAAAGACAAAATTGACCGGTTGTCGAAGCCGTCAAAATTAATTACTGATTCACTAACTGTAGCAGTAGTGGAACCAGGTCGAATCCCTAGAGAACTACAAATTAATTTCTTAGTCTCAGTTGATTAACCGAATGGGGGGGGTTTTGGATTGAGAATTATACTAATTAATAGAACTAGACTAAAAGCAAAGATAGATTATTGAAAGGAATCAAGAGATAAAAATTCCGATCCAAGGGAATTGTGTCACCCAATCATTATGTTCATCATCGATCACATAAGAATAATTTCACAATTAAGCATTCAACTCTGAAATCTATTAGGATAGCCATAATACATTTCTGTTTTCCTATTATAATTGACTTGACTCGAGCATCTAAGTCAAAACTTATTATCTCATGACTGGGCACGATAGCGTTCCATATCAATTCGATAATAGCATGTGCATTAATGAAAACAGTTGAACCTAGATCAAAAATAATTGAGATAGCTGCAATCATTTAACCTAGTTTTCTTGTCTCTACAGATAAATCATGCAAAGTACATAATTAACCTGTTTGCTACTTGTACCACTCATTCATGACAATTACGGATCACTGAATTCATGGATAGCAATAGAACAATTAATATTGAATCGAATTGTCAGATCTATCAATAATAATCATTCCATAAAATATAAATCAAGACAAGAAATACTTAGTGAAATTAGATGAAAACCAAGATCTCAAAACATAATAATTGGGTTCAACGTCTCCCTTGAATCAGAAAAGAAGATTTAGCCACACAACATGTTCGTCGCCAAATCAAATATTACAAAGAAAACATAAACTAGGGAGATAGAAAAACTAATCGACGATGCCGACTTCTGTCCCTTCCTTGCTCCCAAGCTCTAGATGATAAACCCTTGTGGTCTTCCCTTCTTTCTCTTTTTATTTCTTCAGCAATTTTCGGATTTCTTCATAAACAAGGAAAGAAATCCCCTTCAACATCTTTCCAAAATAGCTTCTTTCACAATACAGCTTTGAATACGGAATAAGGCGTGATCACGCCTTAACTGATGTTGGAGTCAGTTTTGTGCTCTCGTCAGTGGACAGCTTTGAAGATTGAATAGGGCGTGGTCACGCCCTATTGAATGTTGAAATCTGTTATGTTTCATCTTCCTTGAAATATTTTCAACTTCATTTGGGGCCTCTTTTGCTCTTTTTTTCTTCAAAGGGGTTAATATCGATCACCCACCTAAAAGATGCATAATTCAATCATCAATGCAATAATTTCATTCTTAAGCACTTGAATTAAGCAAGCATTTAAGGGATAAAACACATCATATCAAATTCCCCCACACCAAAACCTTGCTTGTCCTCGAGCATGTTTCGATCTAAAACATATGAATTATTCAAGTGGTCAATCCCCAAACTTCCCTTCATGTAATCAAGAATATCCCTTAGCCAAAATGTTTTCACAGTTTAGGAGGAGATAGTAATGTTGAGAACATACACTAGTAGCACACATTCGTCACACAAGCATCCCATTGACTATATCAAACTCGAAAGAAACAAGTCTCAACACTCTCACAAAGGTATCACTCATGTCACTCGAGAAGTGTTTAGGACATTGGTACTCACTCAAATCAAAACAATAGAGTGTCATTGCCATAGGCTTGTTTGTGAATCAAATCTCCACCACTAAAGAGTGCAAATTAGTGCATAAATCAAAGGGTCTTAGTATGGTTGTAACGGGGCCTTAGGACAGGGTTTGGCAAGAAAGAGGTCAAATTATGGCTTGTGAGTTCAAAAGGATGGTGCTAATTGCTTGCTTTGCTCGACTCATTTTTCTTCTTCATCCTGGCTCACGTGCGTGAAAGAATTCAATTCTTTGACTATCTCTCTTTTCTGAATTTTCCCTTCTCTTTTTTTTCTTTTTTTTTTTCATCATTTCTCTTCACCCTTCCACCTTTCTTTTTCTTCTTCTTTTTTTTTTTTTTGGTATTCTCAGTGCCATTTTTCTTTTTGGCAAACTACGAATCTCTTTTAGGCTTACTTGAGCCATTTCCTTCCATGTTTTTTTCATAGCCACTTGTAAGCAACCCAATCGTCACCATCCTCTTGAATGTGTTCAAAATTCTTTTTAGGGAATAATCAAGAAAAGGATAATTCGGCTTGTAACGTGGTTCGACCAAGAAAAGAAAGGCCAAGGCTCAAAAGAGTTTTCTAATGGTCAATTTATTTGGAAGGCTCTTTTCAAGGTTAATTGGCTATCCCTAAATGCCCTTATCACTTTCATACACCAATTCACAAGAAATGTGGTCTCAAAATGTATTACACAAGCAAGTTCTAGAATGCACACACTAAGTTTGATGCCCTCAATCAAAGAATTGTATGAGCACTATTAAATGCAAGTGCTTTGGCTCAAAAGCTCACACAAAGGCTTTAGTGTTGATTCTTGCACATTTTTCGTTTAATGCAGTCAATGGAACACATTTCACACAATTTTTATATGCTACTAGTGTCATCTCTTTCTACTAATCTCAACTTAAACCACAAATTCATATCAGTTTCAGAGACAATTCATGACAACATTTAGGGAGAATAGTTTATGCCACAGAGTAATTCCCACATTTCATCTCAAAACATAATGAATTCAAGCACAAGTTTGTGTGTTTCAAAATTTCAGTTCAAAACCAATCGTTTCTTCACAAAAATTCTTTTTTTCACATAAACATGATTGATACTCTATCAATTATAAGAAAATTAAGCACAAATCATGTCTCTAACCATTTAATCATTATCAGCACAAAACTTCTCAAATCACAACACAAAAAACTCAAATATCAGTCATATCATTCACTACACTCCCCCACACCAAGTACATACATTGCCCTCAATGTATGCAGAGAAAACCACACGTAACAAGGAGATAAGAAGTAAGAGAGGAGTAGAGAACATCCCTGAATCGTGTGGTGAGGGCAAGTCATTAAGCTCCAGGTGGTGGGGGTATAGACCCCCCCAACTTAGTCAGCACTGCATCAAGTTTGCGATGTAACCATGCGACAGAACGCTCCAAGTTGTTCAAACGGATGCCGGTGTCATCGCGGGATCGGACTGAGGTGGACGAGCACGACGGTCAGGCCGCTCTTCAGGGTCAAGATCAGCATAACCAATCCCACGTGGGGCTTGGTGACGATCGAAAATGTGCATCCGGTGCAAACATGCCACATCTAGTGGTTCCTCCTCGCAAGCCACATGCAAGTCATGACGATTAAGATTCAAAATACCCAAATTTACAGCTAGGTGTGTGATCAAGTGTCCAAGGCATAAATTTTTGGAGGATTTAGCAACAGTTTGGAATTGAGAGGCGAGCCACGCACCTAGGTTCACATGCACTTTATGAATCATGCTCCAAATAAAGAATAGTTCAACTTTAGCACAAGTTCCAGCTGTAGCGACGCCCTGAGAAATTAAATGCTAGAAAACGCTGCAAGTACACCCATTCTAACTCACGCAAGTACAAACCTTTTGACCGACTCGGGTGATAAATCCAAGGATCGGAGGCTAGTGCTTTCCACACAGAAATAGGGTCAAAAGGGCCATAATCTATCAGGGATTCGCGGTAAGTTTGTGTTGCCAAGTATTCATCGTGGACAAAACCCATAGCTAGATTAAAATCATTAATGCTCATCTTGAATTCTTTACCCAACAAACGAAAGCAGACAGTGTTTGGTGCAGTGAGTGTAAATGGGTCAGGCTTAGTGAACACAAATGTGGTATAAAATTCACGAATTAGTTCCACAAAGACCGGACAACGAATTTGAACAAACTCACGCCATGGCATATTAAACAACAGTGATTCTACTTTCTCATGTATACCCAATTCAATCAATGATGGAGGGTGGAAAAACTTACTGGGATTATGGGCCGGGTTTTAATTACAGAGTACCTCTTTTTGTGTTCTCGAGTTGTAAAAGTGAGGTACCCGTCAAGTTCCCGTTCCGCTGTTGGAGGGATTCCGATGGAGGCATTGAAACGGGCTCTTTTGCGATAAGTGTCCCGGAGTGGTTCGGATGGGGTGGAGGTCGATGGGGCTGTGGTCGACGCCGGTGGCGGTGTGGTGGACAGCTGCGGCGGACGGCTGCGGTGGGCTGTGCTGCTGCAAAGGAGAAAGGAGAAAAGAGATTAGGTTAGGGATTTGTGATTTGGGGAAAGGGTGAGAAGTTCTTAAGTGTCTTCTTTTTTTATTTTCTCTCTTTTTTTTTTTTTTTTAATACTAATCCTAAATAATAATAATAAAATAATAATAATAATAATAATAATAATAATAATAATAATAATAATAATATAATAAGGAAAAGAAGAAAAAAAAATATATCTAAAAGAAAAACGAAAATAAAATTTTCCTATTGACAGAGTTGAATCCTCGTTTAGGCGTGATCACGCCGTAACAAAGCTACAAGTTAGTGATGCAAGTCTGTAGAGGATATGAAATCCGACAGATTCGGATTTGAGTTAGGGCGTGATCACGCCTTATCTCATCGTGGGCTATGTTGCACATAGACTTGAGGTCAAACCTGCGTAGGGAAGGAATTTAGATCCTAAAAATGCAAAAGAAAAACACAATAAAAATGGAAAGAAAGCAGATAGACGAATTGGGTTGCCTCCCAACAAGCGCAATTATTTAACGTCGTTATTTTTTTTTTAAAAAAAAATGTTTAACAAAACATCATTTGTTAGACTGTGGAGGTTGTGCCAAAGCTATATCAACAAAACTTTCAATGTTATCACCCATAAGAAATGGCTTCAATCGATGGCCGTTGACTTTGAATGTCTTCCCCGTGTCTAAGCTTTTAATTTCTACTGCACCATATGGAAAAACATTAGACACCTCAAACGGACCAATCCAACGAGAACGCAATTTACCTGGCATGAGTTTCAGACGAGAGTTGTATAGGAGGACCTTTTGTCCTATGTCAAACTGTTTTCTCAAGATGAGACTGTCATGAAATGCCTTTGTCTTTTCCTTATAAATTCTCGAGTTCTCATATGCATCCAAGCGCAACTCCTCTAACTCTTGCAGTTGTAGTTTCCGCTCCATTCCGGCCATGTCAAAATTACATTTTTGTACTGCCCAATATGCCTTGTGTTCAATTTCCACGGGTAAGTGACATGCTTTTCCAAAAACCAAACGATAGGGGGACATCCCTATTGGAGTTTTATAGGCAGTTCGATACGCCCACAAGGCATCCTCCAATCGTAAACTCCAATCCTTTCGTCCGGGGCTTACCGTTTTCTCTAAAATGGACTTCACTTCACGATTTGACACTTCAGCTTGGCCATTGGTCTGTGGATGATAGGTTGTTGCCACACGGTGGTGGACGCCATACTTCTTGAAAAGGGTTCCCACTGCGCGATTGCAGAAATGACTCCCTTGATCACTGATGATTGCTCGTGGGACTCCAAACTTATTGAAAATATGGGATTTCACAAAACCTTGCATCTTAAACAGACGCTCACCAGGAAAACTGTCGCAGATGGGTGTGTCATCTTCCTCTCTTATCAATCGGCTCAGGTGGTCAGCTACCAAGTTCTCCGACCCCTTGCGGTCCTTGATTGTGAGGTCAAACTCTTGGAGAAGTAAGATCCATCTAATCAATCGAGGTTTGGATTCCTTCTTGGACAGCAAGTGTTTAAATGCTGCATGATCAGAAAACACCACAATTTTAGAACCAAGCAAGTATGATCTAAATTTATCCAATGCAAAAACAATGGCTAAAAGCTCCTTTTCAGTAGTCGAGTAATTGCACTGTGCTGCATCCAAAGTTTTTGAGGCATAATAGATCACGTGATGTGTTTTCTCGATCTTCTGTCCAAGAACAGCTCCTACTGCATAATTGCTGGCATCACACATGATTTCAAACGGAGTACTCCAATCTGGCGGTTGGATAATGGGTGCACTAGTCAGGGCTCGTTTCAACTCATCAAATGCTTCTTGACAATCTCCACCAAACACAAAATTTGCATCCTTTTGTAAGAGTTGAGACAGCGGTTGAGCAATTTTTGCAAAGTCCTTGATGAATCTACGATAAAAACCTGCATGTCCTAGGAACGAGCGTATTTCCCTAACACTTGTAGGGTAAGGTAAGTTCACAATCAAATCAACTTTTGCTTTATCTACCTCAATGCCTCGTGATGAAATTACATGCCCTAAAACAATGCCTTGGTCTACCATAAAATGACATTTTTCAAAGTTTAGTACCAAGTTTGTTTCAATGCATCTCCTAAGAACTTTTGCAAGATGACTCAAACATTCATCAAATGAACCCCCATACACAGTAAAATCATCCATAAACACCTCGATGCATTTTTCAATGTACTCGGAAAAGATACTCATCATGCACCGTTGAAACGTACCTGGGGCGTTACATAACCCAAAAGGCATGCGCCTGAATGCGAAAGTGCCGAATGGGCATGTAAAAGTTGTCTTTTCTTGGTCTTCTTGAGCAATGGCAATTTGATAGTAACCTGAAAATCCATCAAGAAAACAAAAGTAAGCTTTTCCCGCAAGTCGCTCTAACATTTGGTCAATGAAAGGTAATGGGAAATGATCCTTGCGTGTTGCTAGATTTAGTCGCCTAAAATCAATACACATGCGCCAACCATTTTGCACTCTCATTGGTACCAACTCACCGTTTTGATTTTTCACAACTGTCATACCCGTTTTCTTGGGCACTACATGCACCGGGCTAACCCATGCACTATCAGAGATAGGAAAGATTATACCTGCATCCAAGAGTTTGAGAATTTCTTTCATTACCACTTCTTTTAGCGTCGGGTTGAGCCTTCTCTGTGGTTCACGGGATGGCTTTGTGTTGTCCTCCAAGTAGATACGATGCATACACATTGCCGGGCTTATTCCCTTGATGTCAGCTAAAGTCCATCCTATCGCGGTGCGATGTTCCCTTAGGAGTGTGACCAACTTCTCTTCATGCTCCTTTGACAACTTACTTGATATGATGGCCGGTAATGTTTCTTCGTTTCCCAAATAGATGTACTTCAAATGCTCCGGTAGAGGCTTGAGTTCTAACTTGGGTGCCTGCAAAACAGATGGTAGCAATTTAGTATGTGTAGTGGAGTAGTTCGACTCGTCAAGTGACGGTGGTCTCAATGCTTCACTTAGTGTTTCCACAAAATCATCCTCTACGTCATTTTCATCTAACTCCATAATTAGATCCAATTCAGTCCCAACAAGTTCTTCTTCCACAACATCATGCACAACTGAGTCAATCACATCAATTTGGTAGAGAGCTTGCAGTTCATTAGGATATTTCATAGCTTCAGAGATGTTAAACTTCACAATTTCCCCACCAAATTCTACAGATAAAGTACCCTCATCTACATCAATCTTAGTTTTTGCAGTTTTCATGAATGGTCTTCCTAACAAAATTGATGCAGGATTATTTACACCTTCTACTCCCATCTTTAGAATGTAAAAGTCCACAGGAAACAACAAATCATTCACTTTTACTAATACATCTTCAACTAGACCCATGGGACGCACATAAGAACGATCAGCTAACTGAATTATTACATTCGTATCTTGTAAGGTACTCAGGTTCAATGCTTGATAAACAGAATACGGCATGACATTAATGGATGCACCTAAATCAAGCATAGCACGTTCAATTCGTTTATTGCCAATTATGCATGGGAGTGTGAACATACCTGGGTCCTTGCATTTTTCAGGCAATTTACGATTGATAACAGCTGATACGTTCTTACCAAAGATGATCCTTTCTTTGTCTTTCAACTTCCTCTTGTTGGTGCATAACTCCTTCAGAAATTTGGCATATTTTGGAATTTGCTTTATTGCATCCAACAACGGAATGTTGATTTCCACCTTCTTGAAGGTGTCTAGAATCTCCTTCTCATGCTCTTCCTCTTTAGATTTGGACATCCTATAGGGAAATGGAAGAGCACAAGTGTTAGATAAAGGAAGTGGAATAAGATTAGACTCTACCTCATCATGTGTTGCGTCAGTATCGTCAAGAGCATTTTTCTCAATCCCAGCTTTCTGGTGTTGGCCTAGTTGGTTGAAGCTCTTTTCCACTCCGAAGTGTTATTGCACTCACATTCTCCCTCGGATTTGTTTCTGTTTGAGATGGTAGCTTTCCAGATGCTTGAGCCTCCAACTTGCTAACAGATGTGGCGAGTTGAGAGATTTGGTTGCCCAAGTGTTGAAAACCCGCCGTGGTGTCCTGTTGAATTTGTTGAGTTGTAAGAGCAAGGGATTTAACAATATCTTCTAGACTCATACCTGAATTTGGTGGCTTAGATAGGGTTTGTCCAGGTGCTGGACAACTCGATTGATTGGCTGCTGGTGTGGTTTCGATTGCTCGCCTTGATTTCTATAAACTGAAGTTTGGGTGGTCTCTCCATCCCGGATTGTAGAAATTAGAGTTGGATCATATCTCCGTTGAGGTTGCCCGAAAAATCCACCTACGGCGTCACGTTCGGCATTACTCCTTCTTGTAGTGAGGGGCATGCATCCGTTGGATGTCCAATGTTTGAGCATATCCCACAAACTATCGTTTCTTGCCTTTGCCCTGCAGCCAATTGATGCACAAAAAAGTTAATTCTGAAAGCTTTTCTGCCAAATCATTAGTGCTTACCTCGTTCACCTTCGGAGCACCTTTGTCTGTGTGATACCCATACTGCCTATAATTTTCAGCCATGGTGGAGATCAAATGTTGAGCTTCATCTGGAGTTTTATCAATTAAGGCTCCTCCACTGGCTGCATCTACCATACGCCTATCCATCCCCGAGAGTCCCTCATAAAAATATTGGATCAAAAGTGATTCCGTGAACTGATGATGTGGTAGCTAGCAACGAGTTCCTTAAATCTCTCCCAATACTCGTATAATGACTCCCCGTTCAATTGTCTGATTCCATAAATTTCCTTTCGAAGATGGTGGCTCTAGAAGCTGGGAAAAATCTCTGCAAAAATTGTTGCTTCATGTCTGCCCATGTCTCAATAGAACCCGAATGAAGATAATAGAGCCAATCTTTCGCCTTGTCCTTCAACGAGAAGGGGAAGGCTCTCAGATTCAACTGCTCATCGGTTATTCCATGAGGTCTCATTCCTGCACATACTACATGGAATTCTTTCAGATGCTTGTGCGGATCCTCCCCTGCGAGGCCATGAAAAGGGAGTAAATGAATTAGTCCAGATTTTAATTCAAAACCATCGTTAGTATCAGAATATGTAATGCACAAAAGTTGTTGATCGGAATTTGGTGCATTCAATTCTTTAATGCTCCGGTTATTGGTTGCCATCTCGGGCTCAATCTCCTCAAAGATGGACCTTTCTCCTACAGTCAAGTCTATGTCAAGTTTTGCCCGAACCCTTCGTTCTTTGGTCTCCTTCCTCAGACGACGCGCAGTTTTCTCGATTTCTGGGTTGAATTGCAATTCACCTGTGCGAGAAGAGCGTGGCATACAAGTAAAAGAGATTAGTAACAAAGAAAGATAACAACGACACTAAGAAACTAAAGTAGTTCCCCGGCAACGGCGCCAAAATTTGACCGTTTGTCGAAGCCGTCAAAATTAATTACTGATTCACTAACTGTAGCAGTAGTGGAACCAGGTCGAATCCCTAGAGAACTACAAATTAATTTCTTAGTCTCAGTTGATTAACCGAATAGGGGGGGGTTTGGATTGAGAATTATACTAATTAATAGAACTAGATTAAAAAGCAAAGATAGATTATTGAAAGGAATCAAGAGATAAAAATTCCGATCCAAGGGAATTGTGTCACCCAATCATTATGTTCATCATCGATCACATAAGAATAATTTCACAATTAAGCATTCAACTCTGAAATCTATTAGGATAGCCATAATACATTTCTGTTTTCCTATTATAATTGACTTGACTCGAGCATCTAAGTCAAAACTTATTATCTCATGACTGGCCACGATAGCGTTCCATATCAATTCGATAATAGCATGTGCATTAATGAAAACAGTTGAACCTAGATCAAATAATTGAGATAGCTGCAATCATTTAACCTAGTTTTCTTGTCTCTACAGATAAATCATGCAAAGTACATAATTAACCTGTTTGCTACTTGTACCACTCATTCATGACAATTACGGATCACTGAATTCATGGATAGCAATAGAACAATTAATATTGAATCGAATTGTCAGATCTATCAATAATAATCATTCCATAAAATATAAATCAAGACAAGAAATACTTAGTGAAATTAGATGAAAACCAAGATCTCAAAACATAATAATTGGGTTCAACGTCTCCCTTGAATCAGAAAAGAAGATTTAGCCACGCAACATGTTCGTCGCCAAATCAAATATTACAAAAGAAAACATAAACTAGGGAGATAGAAAAACTAATCGACGATGCCAACTTCTGTCCCTTCCTTGCTCCCAAGCTCTAGATGATAAACCCTTGTGGTCTTCCCTTCTTTCTCTTTTATTTTCTTCAGCAATTTTCGGATTTCTTCATAAACAAGGAAAGAAATCCCCTTCAACATCTTTCCAAAATAGCTTCTTTCACAATACAGCTTTGAATACGGAATAAGGCGTGATCACGCCTTAACTGATGTTGGAGTCAGTTTTGTGCTCTCGTCAGTGGACAGCTTTGAAGATTGAATAGGGCGTGGTCACGCCCTATTGAATGTTGAAATCTGTTATGTTTCATCTTCCTTGAAATATTTTCAACTTCATTTGGGGCCTCTTTAGCTCTTTTTTTCTTCAAAGGGGTTAATATCGATCACCCACCTAAAAGATGCATAATTCAATCATCAATGCAATAATTTCATTCTTAAGCACTTGAATTAAGCAAGCATTTAAGGGATAAAACACATCATATCAAAAATATCAAGAAATAATTATATTTATATTCCTAATTTATGACCTATTTATATATTATTTATTTTTTTATAGAATTATAGAAATCATTACTTGCATTTTGAAAAATATGAAGAATTTGTATAATGTTGTTGACGTTTTTTAGGAATATATGAGTAATTTTATAAAAAGTATGAGTAGTTTGTATAAATAATTTGGTGGGCATATCTATAATTTCTCAAAATGCGTGGATGATTGTATAAATAGATCATAGATCATAATAATTCATACATAATCATTCTTCACTTAATTCTTTGATTATTATACATTTTTAAAAAATGATCAATCATATGCTAAATGCAATATATTCTATCATGTAATTAATGTATATTTCGAGTTAGATTATAACTATAATAATATATTGACCAAGAATGTAATACTTAATTAATCAATAGTGGCCCAAAAAGGGTTATTCTTAGTGAAATTTCTTATGGGTACATTACAACCCCATAATTTTAATATTGTCTGTGTAATAATGAGTCAATTCTATTAGTCTTTATTATTTGCATTTATTATTATGATGAACTAACTAAAATATTTTTTAGAGTATGAATATAATTATATATATTTTAAAATACTTTAATGGAATAATATTCCCTATGAATTATTTATTTTACCCATTCTTAATTTTTTTTTATTTTATCTTTCAAAAATTTTCAATAAGAATTAAGTAGTTGTAATTGTGCCAAACCCACACACACAAAAAGCTATAATTTACTCATTTTTTTATTTAAATCAAATTTAATCAAGATACAACAATTACGTCACAAGTATAAATTTGAAGGATTGAATACTACGAATATAAATATTCAAAAACCCATGCCTAATTTGGCAAGAATTACGATATATATATATATATATATATATATATATATATATATATCTTTTTTAGATTATCATTAAATGAATATCATGCAATTTTTATTTATATGAGATTCATTTAATAATATTTTCTTTTCTTTTCTTTTTTACCTCGATCTAATAAGTTTAATATCAAATGGTTAATATTTAATTATCCGATTAGATATTGGAATTGAGATTCCAAATTAATATAAACTGCATGAGTATTAAAGATAAAAACACACTAACTTTTACTTTTATTTAATTTATTTTTAATATTCCTCCTTTCTGGAGCCCTATATAATAAAATGAAAGTAGAAACCATGTTGAATATTCTTGGTGTTATCAATTCAAATTTTGGGGGTGGTAGAGCTTTTGTTATATGGTTGTAGCTTTATTCACGTGTTATACTAAAAATTAATCACAAGAAACCTCAATTAATTCCTCTCAAAAAAAAGAAACCTCAATTAATTAATTATTAGGAATTCGTCCATGCTTGCCAACTGGCTCATTACATCATCATCATCATCCATTATATCTGTAATAAATCTTGATCCACCTCTCACTTCTCGTGCCCCAATCTTTGGGTAATCTCACCTAATTGTCATTACGCCTCCCATAATTCACACTCATTAGTAAAATATCAAATTAATTAATAAATAACACACTCGATAAACACATAACAACTTAATTAATCTCATCCCACATAAAAATAATAAATGACAAATTACTATATAAGCAGACATGTATCCACATACACTAGATTCAAACTCAAAATTTTATCAGAGTCGAAAGCCTCATTCGCTGGTTACATTATTGAGTACGTCGAAATATTAAATTTAATTAATCACACACATATATATATATATACATGAATTGTTCAAATTAAATCACTTAATTATTTAAAGAAAATAAATGAAAAAACATAATAAATTATTGTAGAAACAGACTAAATATATTGAGAAACCATTGAATAATATGAGAATTATATATAAGTAATAATAATTTGTATTGATTTTACATGTCATGCATGCTAATTGTCTACAGCCTTGGAATGATTCTACTATCATGGGATAGCAACACGAATTTGTTTGGATTAATAATACTCCTTATTATATATATTTTGTTTGATTAAAAAGGACAAATGATTAAATTAATAATAATAAACGTAATGATTTCTTAAGAAAATATCCTCCTACAACTTTAATTACCAAATAGGACCAAAATTCGAGCTACCTAACCGGGTCATATAGAGCTTGACCCCGTTACCTGATATCGCAATTTTAGATTAAAAAGAATCTGTACTCTGTAGGTTAGAAATTCTAATACGTGAACCCATATGAATAAGACTATTTGACTTTTATAAATATTTCGAACAATTTAAGATTAATACACGTTATTCTTAAAAAGTATACACTTTTTTATCATTTCGATCTCGTATCCAAATTGATTTAAACTATAAAACAAAATCTTAATTAAAGATTTCACAACAAATCTAATGGATGCTTGTTTTCTGGAATTTTCAATATACACTTAATATGGAAGTTGACTATCTTTGAAAATTTGGACTCAGAATCACATAATATATTATGAGAAAAGAGGAATTTGGAAGGAGGTGTACAGTTTACTCTCCATGAAAAGTTACGAATTCGAATTCGGGTGACAAAAAGTCTTTGATTTGGTGGAAGATTTATTTCTTATTATTTTTGATAAATTTTTTTACAGAGTCTATTGTAATTTATTCTAGTGATGATCATGCTAATGACAATAATTTGCAAGTATATGTAAAATTGTAATGTGAGAAACTATTTTCATGCATGTAAGATGAAGACAATGTTGAAATAATTAGATTAAGTCAACCAAAGAAATGAAACAGAAAAGCAGGGAAAAAGTAGAAGTTGGGTAGACAAGTCCAAACAATGAAAGATCACAAGGTCAGTGTGTCCCCCACAACAAAATAATTGTTGAATAATAGTATGATGGATGGGTAAAGGGGTAAGGGTAAGGATGTGTTGTGCCTGCCTGCCTGTGTTTTTTTTGACCTACATTGCTTCTTGTTATTGCATCATTAGTAAAAACCACATCCACATGGGATCTCAAGTCTCAACTCAACTCAACTTATGACAAAGTAAAAAAAAGAAGCCTACCCAGTTGCTCCAATACTTTTTTTTTTTTTTTTTTAACCTTTTCCTCTTCCACTCTTTCTAAACTGCTGTAACAGAAAACCAAACATGCCTCCCCTCCCAAATTAAATCTTGTAGCTTTTCTTTGGTCCCTCCCTTTATGTCTTAACTTGTTCATTCTTTTACACTCAAATTTGTTCCACTCTTCTTTACTTATTCCTTGTTTGATGGGGTCACGAGATTCATCAAACACACTATACTTTGATGATTCTATTTTTAAAATATTAAGCTTCTTATATATTCGGAAGATAAATCATAATTATGATTGTGTACGTTTAGTTTTACCAGATGTCTTTACAATAATTCATATTCATATGGAAAGCGTGATGACATCTGGCCCTATCAAATATATCAATTTGATAAATACATCAACATAAAAAAACTCATGGAATAAATTATAATAGACTCCCATTCATAAATACACATGTTCAGTTAAACCTATAATTATAATTTCAAACTTGTTTATAAAACTCCAATCTTACTATTAGGCCCCGTATTACTTTACTTCTTCGCGTGGCTACATTTATTTATGGGGGAAAATGTTTTTAAGACACCATGATCATGATGTGTACGCATTTTCCCCTTTGTGGCTAAATATGCCCACATAGCTATTTGTATCATGAAATTATTCCTGAGATTGTGAAATCGGAGCGCAATTCCTTATATGTTTTGATTCTTCAGGACATTAATTAATATGCTGTAGATAATTAGTGTATAGTATACTATGTTTAGGTAAATGCCGCAAGTCTTATGAGGTATATTCACCAAAATAGAGTGTAAAATGAGATGTCAATTAGGTGACAAATTAAGATCACAAAATATTTTTATTTTGGATATCTACATATAGAGTTGTAATTATAGTAAAAAATTACGATTCTCTAATTATATATTTTTCCTTTTTTGCTTCCAAATATATATATATATATATATATATATATATATATATTTATATAAACACGACAAGAATATAAAATAATAAAACAAATGGAATGGAGCAAAATCAATATTCGTTGAAGTACCATCTTAGTAATTTAATATAATCCGATCAAAAAAATTTTAGTTTTAATTTTTTATTTCAAATTTTATTACATATTCTAGTCTGTTTAATATATACATACACGTTATGTATATAATTTTTTTTCTCAAAATAAAATAAACAACGCAACTTTTATATACATAACAACAACAACAATAATAATAATAATAATATATTACATAGAACAAATGATGCAATAAAATTGAATTAAAAAAAAATGAAATACTAGAAAATATTAGATGCCGTACTCCCACCTGATGAAGCAACATTGAATTCCGTATCTTTCAACTGATTGCATGCACCATCCAAAACACACACACACACACACAAAAGAAAAAGGGTGAGAGAGAGAGAAATAAATTTGAGGGTGAATTGGGACATCCAATTGGGCCCAAGATCCAGTTGGGCTCTATGTCTGTGTACGAATCTGAAACTGACGCTGTCTACTTGCACACTCCTCGCGTGACCAGAATTATTTCTAATTATTTCATCTCCATCTCATCTATCATTTATTGTCCACAATGCCCATATCATCATCATCATCATCATCATCATCATCCTAACTAACAAATGTTCCACAATTATTTTCTCAATCTAACTCATCATTTGTCTTATTTTCCTCCCAAATTTGTCTTAGTACATTTTCACGTCTGACTTTCATGCAATATCATATGGTACCTCAAATCTTTTAAACAAAATATAAGTCGGCCCTACTTATATATATGCATATATTATTATTATTATTATTGCTATTATTATTCTTCGAGAGAGAGAGAGAGAAAAGTATAATTTATTATTAGGTGAATGAATTCAAATAAATAAATTTGGTGATGTGAAATTACGTAGGTAATGGGTGTAATTGTAGTAGCTCTGGTTGATTGCAAGTTGGGTAAGGCGTAGAAAATGATGGTACACGAAGCACATTAAAGAGCTTAGTTTCTGGTACATGCCATTTTCTGCGTCCATGCATTCATTTCTCCAAGTCCAACCCTTAAATACATACATGTGCTCAACTTCTCCCTACTTTCAGATGTGCTCACATTAATATTTCAAAACTATGAATACAAATTTCTCCAACTCATTTCAATTACATTATTAATCAAACTCTTTGAGCATTTGAAATGAATTTGAAATCCTTTAAATTTGAAATTATACAAACATGTCAAAAGAATTTATTGAAATCCTTCAATCCAAATGCAACCTTAGTTCAACAAATGCTGCTACTACATATACAATCGTTCAAAATCTGCTCTCCTATCAATTACTTGTCTTAAAGTAATTATAAATTTGGCCTTCACCAAAATATACATATATACAGCAAAAACTGGTTGGGTGGACGTAATTAAGTATAATTACATTGAATAAAGATCCACATTTAATATGAGCAAAAAAGTTGGTTAAATAATTTGAAAAAATGATATCCAAATTGAGAAAGAACATTAAAGAGAATAATTGATAGATGCCATTTTTTGCGTGATAGAAGGTTGATGATGATGCATTAATAGTTGAAGTGTGTAGAACAGAAAATGAGGGATCATTCACTCCTCATAATAAAACATTTTCAAATATATATGTACAGGGTCAGGGTCAGGGTCAGGGTCAGGGTCAGGGTCAGGGGGGACCTTAATTATTCAATGTATATCCCCATCGAGCCCACAAAATGGAACCCTATGAATTCATGATGTATGTTGCATCAATTTGGGAAAGGGAATGTTAGAGGAGAAGCAGACGACAAAACATTCAATGTGCAGTTAAAATGGTAATTAGTACATAGCCATAGATACCTATACTTGCTTCTCCTCACCTTACACTTAACTATGTATAATTAATTCATGTGGATACCAATTCATTGGACTTGCTCATTATATCTTGTTTAACTGCCAATTTCTTTCTTTCTTTCTTTTTTTTTTTTAAATCCATGCACACAACTACTCCCATTTACGCTTTATGAATTTCAAACACATGGAGTCCTCAAGGTATGTTCAAATTGAAAGTTCTTTTTTTTTTAAAAATAAAATAAAATCACCCACATATCCACTCATACATGCGCCTAATGAGCGTCGGACCAATTGAAATGTTGGGTTTAATCGTTAGGGTGTCATCTATGGTACTGTTCTAGTGGCGAGGTTAAGATTTCTGATTAATTTTTTGTTATCAATATGTATTTGAAGGATATATAGATTGATTCCATTAATATATGTACACACACTGGGGGAGAGAGTGAGGGGGTGTAAATAAAGTATATTCAAGATCGAATTTGGTTAAATTAAAATCAAATTACATGTAATTAAAAATAATTAATTATGTAATAAATATTATATATTTACCATGCAGTTGATAAATTTGGATGGGTAAGAATTTTAGGACAAGTAGGGATAGGAGTGGGTAGCCTTTTGTAGACCTCAAATGTCACTGTTAATGGGTAAGAAGGGAAAGAAAAGAAGACAAGAGATGGAAGGAGTGTGTCCAAAAATGTGAAACTTGGGTGGGGGTTTGGAAGCATGTCTGCAGGTGCAGCGTCTGAGTCTGAGTCTCTCAGAACCAAATAAAAATAAAAATCAAATCTGGGTGTCTATTGGACAGTCTATCAGCCTCTCTCCCCTCCTCTACACACTGACCACTTTCAAAAAGTCTAAACCTCCAAAATATTGAAGTGTTTCAATCAGGTCATTTCTTGGATATTTACAGATTTTGAGTTTGGTGTGGTCGCCATTTTTTATATTTTTATTCAGAGTCATGAAAACCATCTTGCCTATCTTTCCTAATCTCAAATGGACAAGGGCTAGTTGCTTTTGTTTTTTAGATAAATAATGGGATAATTACACTCTCATCTTCTTATATTTGATTTAATTACATTTAAATTTTATGTGATATGAAAAATTACATCTAATCTCTTGAGATTTGTTTTCATCTAATAAATAGTCAATCCGTTAGTCAAAACTACTGAATTTGTTGATATCAACAAAAAATAAATAAAAAAAATTATATTTAACTCCGATTGACTTATTATTAATTTATTACATATCAAATAAATATTTTTATGATCAAATTACCCTCATACGTCTTCACGCACTAATACAAATATGATGTATATTTTCAACGTTATAAAAGTAGTTTAGTAAGAAAATTTTGACCTGCAATAGTCAATTGATGGTAAATATTCTTTTTTATTCATTTATTTTTTTAAATATCAATAAATTTGGTAAATTTTGACTAAAAGAGAAACTTATTTGTTATACAAAATCAAATCTCAGAGATATTAGATGTAATTTCCCAAACTATAGGAAATTTATGTATAATTATATCAAATATTAGAGGTGAAGAGTGTAATTATACCATAAATAATTGATAGGGTCTGAATAAATTATTTGTTGTGTAGATAATGTTTACTTCAATTATGTAAATAATGAATAAAAAAATATGTGGTAGGTATTGACACTATAAAAAAAAAAAAAAAACTAATTTTTTCCAACATCATAAATAATCATGACTTAAAAATTATGATAAATTAATACTATTAATCAAAGGCCAGTAAAATACATGTGAAATTTAAATTTTTTACCACAATTAATTAATATTTGTCATAATTTTTAATTATAGCCAAAATATTATTCATGACTAAATTAAGACTAATGTTATGGATAATGTTTTGGCCTCGTACGTAAACAACTACTGATGATCATTGCGGAAGCATAATAATTTGTATCCGATAAATTATAATTAACTATAGCAAAAAGATATTTTCTTATAATATGGTGTAACTAAATTTCCAAATTACTTTCAAAGATCAATTATGATCATAAGGGTCTTCTGGCAATATAAATACAAACTCATTTTTATTTATTGTTATTTAGTCAACCACGATATTATAGAATAAAATATTTTTAAATAAATTACTATAAAAACAAAATGAAATTATTCTATAAGTAATCAACTAATTTGAAATTCTTATAATTAAACGAATATGAGATTATTATGCTTCACGTTGACTAGGTCAAATATACATACATATTGCCATTGGGGCTGCTCTGATTCAGACAGAGCAGATCAAATACGAGGTTTAATCATTTCTAATTGGGCTGTGAATTTTACATGGAACTAGTTACATAAAATCCAATCAAGCTTCGGCCCAACCTGCTCCTTCTATCGGATATTATTTCTTGGTACTTAAAGTTTTAAACTATCTCAAAGACAAAATACAAAATAATAAAAAATTTCCATCAATATTTCAACTGATGAAATTTATAGACCACTATCTTAATTCTTACATCTTATAATGAATCTGTTATAAAACTTAGAGAAATTCTAAGTTTATTAGCCTATAACTCTAGTAGAATATAAAGTAAAAACAATATATGTATTCTCCACCAAATATCTTTCTTATTCTTTCAAAAGCTTCTTTTCAAATGAATTACATGGTGGTATTTATAGACCACCAAAATTGTTGTTACAAACTACACTAATGACTATTATAATTACAATATATCATGGGGGATAGAAAAGGGGATTGGACATTATGATGGAATGCCAAGAGGTGTATGCATTCATATATACATATATTCATAATACTCCCCTTGAATGCATACCTCTTATTATATACATCCTGCCTCGTTAAAAACCTTGCCTGGAAAAACCCAATGGGATAAAAACCAAGGCTAAGGAAAAGAGTACAGTTGTATAATCTCCCCCTCAATTCAAGCAAATATCTTTCAACCGGCGCATCCCAATATTATGAACGAGTTGCTTGAACACCTTTGTTGGTAATGCCTTCGTAAATAAATCTGCTAAGTTCTGACTTGATGGAATCTGCTTAACATCGACTTTGCCTTCCACTTGAAGCTCGTGTGTGGAGAAAAATTTTGGTGATATGTGTTTGGTTCTGTCGCCTTTAATATAACCATCCTTGATCTGGGCAATGCACGCTGCATTATCTTCATATATTACTGTAGGACTTTTCTCGATTGATTCTAGTCCACACGATTCACAAACATAATGTATGAGTGATCTAAGCCATACACACTCACGCCCAGCCTCGTACAGTGCAATTAACTCTGCATGATTTGATGAGGTGGCTACCAAAGTTTGTTTGGTTGAACGCCATGAAATAGCAGTTCCACCATACATGAATACATATCCAGATTGAGATATAGCTTTATGTGGATCAGACAAATACCCCGCATCTGAATAACCAACTAAATTGGTTGCATTGGCATTCTCATGCCGTTCAAAATATAGTCCCATGTCACTTGTTCCACGTAAATAACGTAGAATGTGTTTGACACCATTCCAATGTCTCTTTGTTGGTGTTGAACTATATCTTGCTAGTAAATTAACTGAAAATGCTATATCTGGTCGAGTATTATTAGCAAGATACATCAATGCACCAATTGCACTGAGATATGGTACTTCAGGACCCAAAATCTCATCATTATGTGTTGGAGGACGGAAAGGATCCTTGTTAACATCAAGTGATCGAATTACCATGGGTGTACTTAAGGGATGAGCATTGTTCATATGAAAACGCTTAAGTACCTTTTCTATATAGTTCGATTGATGAATGAAAATTCCACCTTTAGTATGTTCGAACTGCAGGCCGAGACAATACTTTGTAGTGCCTAAATCTTTCATCTCAAACTCACTTTTTAAGTAATCAGCTGCTTGTCGAATCTCTTCAGGAGATCCAATGATATTCAAATCATCAACATACACAGCTATGATTACAAATCCCGACTCTGTCCTCTTTATAAATAAACATGGACTTATTTGATTATGGCAAAACCCTTTCTTTATTAAGTACTCACTAAGACGATTGTACCACATACGTCCTGATTGTTTAAGTCCGTACAAGGACCTTTTTAATTTGATGGAGTACATATGACGGGGCTTTGACTTTAATGCTTCAGGCATTTTTAATCCTTCTGGGATTCTCATGTAGATATCTGTATCCAATGACCCATACAGATATGCAGTTACCACATCCATGAGTTGCATTTTCAGTTGTTCAATTACTGATAAACTGATTAGAAATCTGAGTGTGGTTGCATCCACTACTGGTGAATATGTTTCAGTATAATCAATTCCTGGCTTTTGAGTAAAGCCTTGGGCCACAAGTCTAGCTTTGTACCTTACAACTTCATTTTGTTCATTTCTCTTTCGTACAAACACCCACTTATAGCCAACTGGCTTGACACCTTTTGGAGTTGGAATTATAGGTCCAAATACTTCTCGCTTATTTAGCGAGTCAAGCTCATCTTGTATGGCTTTTTTCCAACTTTTCCAATCATTTCGATGTTGACATTCCTCCATAGTTTGAGGATCATTGTCATCTTCATCCATGATTTCGACGGCTACAGAATACGCAAAAATATCATTTATTTTAATTTCTTTTCGATACCAACCTAAACTATTGTGAGCATAATTAATAGACATCTCATAACTATCATCGAGATCTTGCTCATTACGTTTAGGGTCTTCAGATAAAATCACTTCAGGGATTTTATCTTTAGAGACATTACTAGTGGTCACATTAGCATCATGATTAACTGAGACGATATGTTCCTTTCTCTTTCGAGGATTTGCATCTTTAGAGCCAAGTGGTCTGCCACGCTTCCGGCGTATTTGTGACTCAAATGCCTTTGTTTGGGTAAGAGTCACTTCAGGGACTTCTAAACGAGCTGGAACATTTTCAGCTGGAATATGTGATTTAGTGACCTTTTTGGTATCTATGAATGCATCTGGTAGCCTATTTGCAATACTTTGCAAATGTATGATCCGTTGAACTTCAAGTTCACTATCATTTGTACGCGGATCCAAAAATGACATAGATGTTGCATTCCATGCAATATCTTTCCTTTTAATCTTCTTATCTTCTCCCCCTAATACTGGGAATATTGTCTCATTAAATTGACAATCCAAGTACCTAGCAGTGAATTGATCACCGGTCATTGGTTCAAAGTACTTAATAATTGAGGGAGACTCAAAACCAACATAAATTCCCAGTCTCCTTTGTGGCCCCATTTTAGTTCTTTGAGGAGGATGTATCGGGACATACACCGCACAGCCAAACACCTTTAAATGAGAAATATTTGGTTCTCTGCCGGAGACCAATTGTAATGGGGAGAATTTATGGTAAGCGGTAGGTCTAAAACGAATTAGAGACGCTGCATGCAAAATTGCATGGCCCCATGCCGATGAAGGCAATTTTGACCTCATCAATAAGGGTCTAGCTATTAATTGTAACCGCTTAATTAACGACTCTGCCAGGCCGTTTTGAGTATGTACATGAGCAACTGGATGCTCCACAACTATCCCAATTGATTGGCAATAGTCATTGAAAGATTTAGAAGTAAATTCTCCCGCATTATCTAACCTTATCCGTTTAATAGGATAATCAGAAAATGAGCTCTCAATTTAATAATTTGAGCTAAAAGTCTTGCAAATGCAACATTTCGTGTTGACAACAAGCTTACATGTGACCAACGTGTTGATGCATCAATCAACACCATAAAGTATTTAAATGGTCCACATGATGGTGTTATTGGCCCGCATATGTCTCCTTGAATTCGTTCAAGAAACATTGGAGATTCTAAATTCACTTTTGTCATAGACGGCTTTGTAATTAGTTTTCCAAGAGAACAAGCCGAGCATATAAAATCACCTTTAACAAGGAACTTCAGGTCCTTCAGTGGGTGTCCATTTGAATTTTCAATGATCCTATACATCATTGTTTTACCTGGGTGGCCAAGTCTATCATGCCACAAAGTAAAAGTACTTTGATCAACTAACTTCGGGTTAGTGATACTATGTGTTTCAACGGAGCTTATCAATGTGCCAATAAACAGGAGTATATGCTCGCATTCTTTCAACTTGCTTGTTTTATATGTTGTAAGGTACAAGTATTCGATACCGTCTTTATTCATGGTTTCAATGTGAAAACCATTTTGTCGAATATCTTTAAAACTTAATAAGTTTCTTTGCGATTTACTAGAATATAAGGCATCATTTATTTGTATTCTTGTTCCTTCAGGTAACAAGATAGTAGCTCTTCCGGAGCCTTCAATAAGATCACTAACTCCTGAAATAGTACTTACATTGGTTCTTGTCATTAACAAGTTTGAGAAAAATTTCTTGTTTCTCAAAATTGTATGTGTAGTGGCACTATCAACAAGACAAAGCTCCTTGACATTGAGATTTGTAATGGCTTGATCCATTCTTGAGCGTAACGTCGTGCTGATAACGTGTTATAAAACTTAGAGAAATTCTAAGTTTATTAGCCTATAACTCTAGTAGAATATAAAGTAAAAACAATATATGTATTCTCCACCAAATATCTTTCTTATTCTTTCAAAAGCTTCTTTTCAAATGAATTACATGGTGGTATTTATAGACCACCAAAATTGTTGTTACAAACTACACTAATGACTATTATAATTACAATATATCATGGGGGATAGAAAAGGGGATTGGACATTATGATGGAATGCCAAGAGTGTGTATGCATTCATATATACATATATTCATAATAGAATCATAGTTTTAAGCACATATTACCTCATTTTATAAACACATTAACTATAAGAGTAAATTAGGAAATGAATAAAAACCCGAATTAGCTGATATAAAATCCCATCCTTTCAAATGGATGTGGAGATATTTGTTTTATTTTATGTGAGTTTATTATAATTTATTTTATGATTTTTAATTATATCATATAATACTAAATTTATTAAAATATTAATATAGTCATACTTAAAAAAAAAAAAAATATACTCTCAATTGAAGTGAAATATAAATGAACAAATTACACAAGTTCTTAATATGATGACTTTGCTAAAAACATTGAAGTTGAACATTTTATTCATTTATTTCCTTATTTTGTGTTCTGAAGTGGTTCTCAAATAGTTGGTAAGTGTCTTCTCATCTCTTGCAAACTACTCCCCTTCCGTCAATTCCGCTGCCACATTTCATGCTCGGCAGCTCCAGACCGTAGGCGGATGCCTGACTAAATTTTCCGCCTCCGAACTGCGAAACAGCACAATCCGTAGCAAAAAGGTTGGAAACTGCGAACTCCCTTTCTCCTCCAAGAACTGGCATTGGGGCTCCCATTTTCACCCTGCTCACGTAGTTGTTAGCGTAAGTCTGCCCTAAAACTCCGTTCACCGTTCCACTCAGCGAGAAGAATTTGAATCCTAGTTCAAGATGAGCATAGCAGTCGTCTTTAGTGATTCCGTAATTGTGAACTCTCGATTCGTGCTCAGTAATGGGGACAACCTTAGCGGAAATCTTGAAAAGCTCGTCAACTTCGATGATTACGCTGTTGGTATCGCCGTCCCTCTTCACGGCGGCGGACGGAACGGCGGTCGATCTCCATATGGAGCCTTGGGAAGCGGGGAGGGCGATGGGTTCGCCATCGAAGGCGAGTGAGAGGCGGTCGACGGCGTCATCCCATGTGGCGGTTTTCTGGGCACCAATGAAGATCTGGTGATCGCCGAAGAGAATGGCGATGGATTGGACCCATGTGAAGTCCCTCTTCATGTTTTCGTTTCTTCTTCCTATAAAGTGGGCGTTGATGTGGAGGTTGGGGTCGGTCACGAGGCAGAAATCCCGATCTTTCTTGCCGTGGAAGTAGAAAGTGATGCCATCGGCGCCGATGAAACGAGGGTCTTGACACACTGCTCCTGGCATATCACATTCTGCATTCCAAACATATGTATAACAATTAAGGTCAACAATCATGCGAAGAGACCAGAGTTAGGAATTGGATCATCAATTCATTAACTATAGTAACACGCTGTACTTAATACTCTTAATTCATCTGGGATTTTCTATTATATATAAGAGTTTGTTATGCCATGCATGCATGAACCTGCGCAAACGTATATACTTGTATATATGAATGTAGTAATGGAGGGAGCAGAACTTACTGCAGACGGGTTTGCAAGTGACACAGTCGACCTCGCACGTATGAGGACAAGAGCTAGGGCATACATGTTCCATACCATAACACTGGGGATAGTTTTTGTTCCTGCACCTCTTTCTCCTCCCTCCGGCAGCATCCTCACTTGGAGGTGTGGAAGGAGAGGTGGGAGGGGAAGGAGAAACCGGTACTGGAGATGAGGGAGGAGTTAGGGAGGCTGGTGGTTGTGAGCCGGATGGAGGCGATGTTGGTGGGGTTGAAGTAGGAGGTGATATAGCAGGCGAAGATGGTGATGGTGATGGTGATGGTGAGGGTGAAGGGGAAGAAGGAGTGGGAACTGGTGGAGGTGTTGATGGAGAAGGAGATGGTGGAGTTTGTGATGGAGTAGTTGGTGGAGAAGTTGGAGTTGATGGAGAAGGAGATGGTGATGGTGTTGGTGTTGTCTCATGAGTTGGAGGAGGGGAATATGTGGGTGGAGACGGACTTGGTGTTGGAGGAGATGGTGTAGGGGGTGTAGATGGAGTTTCGGTCGTTGGAGGAGGCGGAGATGATGGTGTTGGGGGAGGAGAAGACTGTGGTGGAGTTGGAGATGGAGATGAAGATGGTGTTGGAGGAGCTGGAGATGATGGTGTAGGGGGAGGAGAAGACTGTGGTGGAGATGGAGATGGAGATGGTGTTTGAGGAGGCGGAGATGATGGTGTTGGGGGAGGAGAAGACTCAGGTGGAGATGGAGATGGAGATGATGGTGTAGGGGGAGGAGAATACGGTGGTGGAGAGGGAGATGGAGTTGGCGTTGGAGGAGTTTGAGTTGATGGTGTTGTGGTAGGAGGAGGAGAGTTACCATCATTCCCATTTCCGTTCCCGTTGCCATTGCCGTTTCCGTTGCCGCTGCCATTGCCATTGCCGTTGCCGTTACCATTGCCGCTGCCATTACCATTATCATTTCCTTTTCCATTTCCACCATTGTTTCCCTGTCCATTGCCATCGCCGTTTCCCTTCCCATTGCCGTTGCCATTCCCGTTTCCATTATCACCTCCGTTTCCATTCCCACCATCATTTCCCTTTCCGCCGCCATTCCCGTTGCCATTGCCATTGTCATTGCCGTTGCCGTTGCCATCACCATTGCCATTTCCGTTGCCGTTCCCGTTACCATTTCCACCATCATTTCCCTTTCCATTACCGCTGCCTCCCTGATCCGAAGGTGGCGGAGACTGCCCGGATCCAGAGTCAGGTGGTGGAGCGGTGGAGCCATCGGCACAAATAGGTTTGCATGAAACACACTCGACAGTGCAGGAATCAGGGCAAAACTTGGGACAAACATGCTCCAAATTATAGCAATGCTTGTATTTCTTGGTCAAGCATCTTGCATGGCTAGGGTTGTTGGCTATTCCTGGTGGAGTACTTGCTGCTTCTACTATTGCTAGTAGCATCAACAGCAAGAACCCAAACAAAACACTCATTCTCAATGGCCTAGGCGCCATTGCTCAAATTCCGATCTTGATTTTGCACCTCAATGATCTTTCCTATATATTATTACAACTGCTTTTCTGAAATATTATTTGATGATTGAATCAAGAAGAATTCAGACCATTTTATAGGAGTTGGGAATGAGAATATTGAGTTCTTCCTACATTTGGGATCATTCTTAAATGAATTGAGTAAGGTGGTGTGTTTCTTAGATGAGTGATCTTGCATGCATGTGGTGGTTTCTTGATGAGGTAGACTCAAAGTGCTTTTTTAGAGTGAAGTGAATGAACCTTTTGACTTTGTTGCTTTTATGTCCAATTTGGCATCACTTGCCCATAATGTCGGAAAACAACACTTTCCGCCACATGTTATCAAATAAATTACTCACTCTACTCTCTATAATTAGTTTACCATCATTAACTCTAATACAGCTGTTCAAATATGATTTTGATATATATGAAAAATGCAAGTGTACGTATGTTTGCATACAGTTATGTATGAAGTATGATTCACATAATCTATTGTTAGTGTAATGAGAATTAAAGGGACCAATGATTGTTCAGTTTAGAAGTTAAGTTTGAGATTTTATCAATATTCAAAGGTCATAAGTTCGAGTTTCATCTCACATGTAAATAATTTGTTTCACTTAATGTGAATTTTTAATAATGTATATTTATCTTATTAATATGAATTTATTATAATATATATCAATTTATTGTATTATGAGTTTATTGTAATATCGTATTTGGTTATGTGTTGAATGTTTGTTGATACAATTTGTGAATTATAATATTTTAAGAAACAAAATGTACATAATGGATTTTCTTTTCAAATTATAATTAATAATAATAAAGGGTAACTACACACTCAATGTGTGTACACATAAAATATAATCATAATAGAATAATAGAAAATAATATCACTTATTGAAGAGATTCAATACAGTATAAATTAATTTTAAATAAAATATAAATTGAAATTAGTTAATACTTATAAAGTTTTCTAAAAAAGGACGAAAGCAAAGATACTTTTCTAAATCTGTAATAAGGTTGAATAATGTATACAATAGGGGTGTTTAAAAGTACGCTTTAAGTATTCCTTCAAAAAAAAAAAAGTACGCTTTAAGTATAGAAATGAAGAGTGTACGCGGTGCGGGTTGGGGCAGGTTAGGTAATTTTTTGGCCCAATCCAATAATTGCGGTTTTTAGAAATCTCTACCCAAGCCCAACCCAACGATTACAACAACCGCACTTTGCGGTCTAATTGGGTTGGGGCGGTTTTGCGATCTTTAGTGTATAGAAAACCACCTATACAATTATATTAGTATTTTGTGACAATTTATACTTTTGTTACAATTATTCTGTCAAAATAAATGTATTTTTCTGTAGTACTAATTAAAAAAATATGATATATCAATTACAATATGTAAAAAATAAACACTTATGCATGATTATATGTTTATTTTAAAAGAATACAAATAAATATTAAAAATAATACCAATTTTTTTATGAATAAAATTGTGAAAAATTATTATTTTGAATTAAGTATATAAAAAATTGATCATAATAATATATCTTATTAAATAAAAATTATTTGAAATAAAATAAGATGGTAATGAGATTATAACAAAATCGTGATATCATTTATTTCAAATTCTTGTATTTATCTACGGCATAAAATATAGAAGATTGTCAATAACCAAAATTAATGAATTAATTGATCTCGTTTACATATTTATACATATATATTATACAATACCAACAAAAAATATCGTCATTATTATTAGTCTTGAATATTAGTTTATGCATAGTCAAAACTTTTGTATAAACATATGAAGAATTCTAGTATATTATTATTGCTCTCCTTCATCATCATCATCATCATCTTTTTCTTCTTCTTCATATATTATTACTACTACTTCTACTATTACTATTATCATTATCGCGGTCGAACGCGGTCTATGCGGTCTACGTAAACATAAAACCAAACCCGATTGCAAAAATGCGGTTTTTTTTTAACTAGCCCAAGACCAACCCAACCCACCTTTAGCCCGCTAATTGCGGTGCGGTTGGGTTGGGTCGATCGGTTGGAGCGGTCCGACAATTTTGTTGAACACCCCTAATAGAAAGCAATAAGTTTCTTAAACTTTTCTATTTTTAAAACGATAAGGGGATTTAAATCAATACATATTTTGCATATCAAAAATAGTTTTCATGAGCTTCTTCCACCTAATTAATAGATAGATATATAATGAATTGATTTTTTTTATTTTAAATCCTATTATACCTTTTATTTTATTTAACATATGGTTTATTTATTTTATTTAGAAATTTTTATCATACATAAAATATCTATATGTTAATTAAAATAAAAAAATATAATATGAATTGAAATAGAAAATTCAATTCGAATATATAGAGTTAATACAATGGTGTGAACGTAGTTTATGGGTCGAATGTGATTTTAAACCATTAACTTATAATAATGTTGATTAAATTATTTATTATATTTAACTCCAAAACAAAAAGTTATATATATATATATATATATTTTTTTTTTTTTATAGAGTAAATATATTTTCTTGGAAACATAACCAATGGAGTTTACAATAAGATTATTCATCACACCTCGAGAGGGCCCAAAAGTAAATAGGCCCAAGTGAAGTTGGAAGGAAGGCCAGCCCTGTTTGATGGAAAAGAAGATGATGGTGAATCGGTAAACAAACCTGGAGGCCTTGCTAGGAAGGCCTATCAACATGCGGGCTGGGCCAGGAACCTTGCTAGGAAGGCCTATTAACAAGCGGCCCAAATTAACCCAAGCACGTATAGCTTTTGTTGGATAATATTTCTTGAACAAAAGTTTAAAAGATTAAGAAACATAATAATGTCAGATCTCAATTCTCATAACCACTTTTAAGAAAAATATTTTTTAATACTTATCAATACCTAACTCCTATTTTTTTTACAGATTTGTATATAATTTTGTTTTTTTTTATTATATTGTAAAAATATATATTTTGTATTTCTGTCATAAACATTTATTACAATGAAATATATAGAGATTGCTTTCATTTAAATTGTGTCAATTCATTAAGTATGAGAGTTTTAAAATAACTAAATATACTTATTCTTTTTATATAAAATAAACAATTATTTAGCACCTTGATTTATTTGATAGGCATTTGAAGTCAAATAATTAACTAAAATATTTATTTGATTTGCAAATACGTAAAATGGAGGTGCTCATTGTCCTCCTCCTTTCCATAGGATTGAAGATTTGAAAGAAACATTTTAATTGAACAAATTACAAAATAGTTTTTGAGACTTTATTAAAAAAGGAAACTACAGAATTGAACTGCCATTTATTTCGTCCTGTTTCGTTAATAATAATGGCGTTTTTACTAGTAAGTAAAACTCAAGAGTGTGTGAAATCCTCATCCTCATCCTCATCTCTTGCACACAACTCCTCTTCCGCTGATCCCACTTCCACACTTCATGCTCGGCAGCTCCAAAAGGGCAGAGGCCTCATCGGCTTTTCCGCCTCGGAACTGGGAGACAGCACAATCCGTAGCAAACAGGCTTGAAACTGCAAATTCCCTTTCGCCTCGGAGAACTGGCATTGGAACTCCCATTTTCACCTTGCTCACGTAATTATCTGCGTAAGTCTGCCCCAAGACTCCGTTCACGCTTCCACTCAGCCCCAAGAATTTGAATCCCAATTCAAGATGGGCGAAGCAGTCGTCTTTCGTTATTCCGTAATTGTGTACTCTCGATTCGTGCTCGGTAATGGGGACCACCTTAGCTGAAATCTTGAAAAGCCCGTCAACTTCGATGATTGCGCTGTTGGTGTCGCCGTCCCTTTTCACGGCTGCCGATGGAACCGCGGCCGATCGCCATGTCGAGCCCTCGGAAGCGGGGAGGACGATGGGCTCGTCGTCGAAGGTGAGGGAGAGGCGGTCGACGGCGTCATCCCAGGTGGCGGTTTTCTGGGCGCCAATGAAGATCTGGTGATCGCCAAAGAGAATGGCGATGGATTGGACCCAAGTGAAGTCCCTCTTCATGTTTTCGTTTCTTCTTCCTATGAAGTGGGCGTTGATGTGGAGATCGGGGTCGGTTACGAGGCAGAAATCTTGATCCTTCTTGCCGTGGAAGTAGAAAGTGATGCCGTCGGCTCCGATGAAACGAGGGTCTTGGCACACGGCTCCTGGCATATCACACTCTGCATTCCAACATGTAAGAATCAAGGTCAATGATCATGATTCATAAGCAAAGAGTTGGCAATTATGATACCAATTAATTAACTACTAATGCATGTGAGTGTGGCAGTTTTGTTTTAACTCTTCTCAATTTATCTGGTAGTTTAAGAGGTTGTTTGCATGAAAGAAAGGTTAATTCTTCTAACCAAGTTAGGTATAGTATGTCCAAGTACAAGGCAATAGCTTTTAATTTAAGCTTATACTGTTGATGTCTTAACAATGCTGTTCAGTGAAAAAGTTTTATAAATTGAAGTTTAATTTATGCAAAAATATGTTCTGTTATTCCAAGCATGAAAGGATGCATGATGTATGAATGAGAGGTGCTGGACTTACTGCAGACAGGTTTGCATGTGACACAGTCGACCTCGCACGTATCAGGACAAGAGCTAGGGCATACATGTTCCAAACCATAACACTGGGGGTAGTTTCTGTTCCTGCACCTTTTTCTCCTCCCTCCAGCAGCACCTGATGAATCGCCCGTAGGGGGAGGAGACCAATTTGATGGAGGTGTGGGAGTAGAGGTGGGAGGAGGAGAATTAGGTGCTGGAGATGAGGGAGGAGTTGGGGTGGCTGGTGGCGGCGTACCAGCTGGAGAGGATGTTGGTGGAGTTGCTGGTGTTGGGTTCGTTGGAGTTTCCGATGGAGTAGGCGGCTGTGGCGGTGCGGTAGGTGGAGAAGTTGGAGAAAGAGATGGAGTTGGTGTTGTAGGAGTTGGGGGAGGGTAATATTGCGGTGGAGGTGGGGTTGGTGGAGAAGTTGGAGTTGATGGAGGAGGAGATGGGTTACCGCCGTCATTGCCATTACCATTACCATTGCCGTTGCCGTTGCCGTTACCGTTACCATTGCCATTGCCATTGCCGTTTCCATTATCACCTCCATTTTCATTCCCACCATTATTTCCATTTTCGCCGTTGCTACTGTTGCCGTTGCCATTGCCATTCCCATTCCCATTCCCGTTGCCATCGCCATTACCGTTGCCGTTGCCGTTGCCGCTACCACTGCCATTGCCATTGCCATTGCCGTTCCCGTTGCCATTCCCATTGCCATTTCCAGCATCGTTTCCACCGTCACCGCCACTGCCGTTGCCATTCCCATTGCCATTTCCATTCCCGTTGCCATTGCCATTGCCATTTCCACCACTGTTGCCGTTGCCATTTCCATTGCCATTTCCATTGCCGTTGCCGTTGCCATTGCCATTTCCACCATTGTTTCCGTTTCCATTACCGCCTCCCTCCGAAGGTGGCAGAGATGGCCCAGACTCAGAGTCAGGTGGTGGAGCGGTGGAGCCATCGGCACAAATAGGTTTGCAAGAAACACACTCGACAGTGCAGGAATCAGGGCAAAACTTGGGACAAACATGCTCCAAATTGTAGCAATGCTTGTATTTCTTGGTCAAGCATCTTGCATGGCTAGGGTTGTTGGCTATTCCTGGTGGAGTACTCGCTGCTACTATTGCTAGTAGCATCAACAGCAAGAACCCAAACAGAACATTCTGGCTCAACGGCCTAGGCGCCATTGATTCAAATTTCTATCTTAGTTCTTACCTTAATCTTTCCTCCTAAAACAACTGCTGTTGTTAATGTTTGATGATGGAATAGAGATGGGCCAAATTCAGGCCATTTTATAGGAATTGGGACTGAGAGAGTTCCTCTGATTTAGGATGATAATGTGATTCTTAAAGGAATTGAGTAAGGTGGTATGTTTCTTGGGGAAGTCAAAGGGTGCTAACCTGATATCTTTTCAGGGTTTTGAAACTATTGACTTTGTTGCTTTCAACTAAATTTTGGCATCGCTCGACTTGAGCATCAAGTTGGAAATACACACTTTTCCAGCACATGTTGTCCCTTTTAATTATCAATTTATCATCGTATTGTTCGTACAATACATCTATCAGAGAGGGCAAGAACGATACTTACTATCCTATGTATCTACCTCACCCTCTTTTAAGTTTGACCAAAATTAAAAGTTTTCAGTTTTAGATTTTGATTAAAGTCTTTATAAGTAAAGAGAATTCCAAATATTTGGGTAAATTACATCAATATTTTTGAAATTTATCCTAATTACAAATGCATTCTATTAAAATAAAAATGACATCCATTCCATTTGAGGTTTGTAAAACCTTACAATATTCACCGAAGTAGCATCACACACACACAACACATACTTGTGTAAAGACAATAAAATGTTCATTGAAATATGATCAAGAATTGGCCAAAATATAAACTATCATACTATTGCTCACTCTCAGTTTATGCCTTTCTCTCATCCTCGTTGGACATTGATAGAGGTTTTCTCCAACTCCTGCACACGGTTCCTCTCTTTCAGTTTTGTGTGTGTGTATCTGTGTGTTTAATTCATTTTTGTCTTTGTTTCTCTATGTTGATTTGGTTTCGTATTTCTTTCTACTCGATTGATCAGCAGGCAAATTAAAACCCTATATAAGACGGAACAAACCTCTGGTGAGGTAATTATAATATTCAGTTTAAAAGTGATCATATTTATAGTTATGACAAACATCAAGAAATATAAATATACTTTACACCTGACCCTTTTCATGAAGAGTAAGATGCTAGCCTGTGAGGTTTTCAGTACTTCTTCCACCACAAATGCAAAATTTTGGAAGGCAGAAACTCATGTGGACCAGCTCGACTTAAAATTAGTACTAATTTCAGGCCAGGTTTAAGTCGTAGGAAAAAAAAAAAAAAAAAAAAAAAGAAAAGAAAAAAAGAGTAGTACATGATTGGTACAAACATTTCCAGTTCCGAAATCAAGTAAATTAAGGGGGGAAAACAGAGTTGCTGCTTTGTTAAGAAGATTTCCAGAGTGAACTTTTCTTGTCCCTATGGTTACCAGGTTATGGGCTTTGATTCCTTTCTGAGGAACTTCACCCTTTACAACTGGAATTCCACTTATTCTTTAACTTGAAAGCATTTAGACACTACCTAGTATCCCGCTTTTCATATATATACTAATCCCTATTGGTTAGTTATACATCTTCGAAGCAAATCCTCACTACCTTCGTCTCTCCCGAAGTGGCAGGTTAGTACTGTCACTTTATTAAAGTTGGACATGAAGCAGGCCTACATGCGGTGGCGCTGCTTCTTGTCCGTGAATGAACCAGCACTCAGCAAAAAACTGAATTACTACTTGCTGTTCCACACATTTCAATACCACAAGTGTGGATCATCCACAGTAATAATTTAATACCGAAATGTGTTCTGGGATGCAAAAAGAAGTGCATGATATGTTTATGGTATATTGGTGTAGCTTCGGAACTTGGACTAAGATCACAAATACTTAACAAGACATGCGTCCATCACTTAATCAGGATGCACCTAATGGGTGATCCCCCCTCACCAACTAATCTCAATGGCACGGAATATAGTCCGGTTGGAATATCATCAAGCTTCAGTCCTTCAATGAAGATGATATCCTGGACCGTTTCACCAGAATCAACGATATACGCTGACAGACATGCAATCATTAGCAGAATATGTACTGTCCCAATTAGTATTTGGTAGAAAGAACCTCGTCCAGGAAATTAAATCATCATAACACATATGTCAAAGTTTGAAAGGCGGAAGCTTGATTTGGCCAAACTCAAAGCCAAAAGTACTAATTATTTTTTCGTACATAATTGACTCCAAATGTAATAAGTATCTGTAGTTTGGATAAGTTACACTAAACCACCATTCTACTGTTTCCCGTTCGACCCCAGAGAAGTACCTGAACCCAACCTTCAGCACTCACTCGACCATCAAGCCTCAAGCTCTTCCTTGAAATGGCCTTCAATTCCCTGCATCCTTTCACCAAGTAAATCATGGAGACCACAATATCTTATCCTTAAATAAACAGAACAAATGAGAATCACTCGTGCTTCGGATTGACAAAGGTCCGCTACAATAACCATTTAATATAGAAAAGTTACAATAACTATTTATTAAGCTTTAGGAGATCACCACTAATGAGATCCGAAAGCAAAAAAGAAGTTGATGATATAATTATGGTATATATAGTGTGTAGTTTCAGTCTTCTAAACAAGAACTGAGGAAGATCAGGTTAATCATGTTCAATGTGGACTTGAATTGCAAAATACTTACAAGAAATGAGCACATCACTTAATCAGGATGCATCTAATGGGTGATCCCTCAGCACCAACTAATCTTAAAGGCAAGCAATGCACTGAATATATTCCAGGTTGGACATCATCAAGTTTCAGCCCTTCGACGAGGATGATATCCTGAAACATTCCATCAGAATCAAATAATATTGCAGTGAGACATGGCCCGAACCTTTGGACTTTTTATCGCAACTCGAACTGACACCACCAACAGAGGAAGCTTTTTGATGTCTGACTATACAGATTAAATACAATTGCTAGGACAGTTAAGAAAGAATAGGAATTGCCTAAAAATGTTACCATCGTATTAATCTAGACTCCCAAAAGAAATGAAATGTGAAGATCAACGGCTGTCTTTGTAATACAAAATCAGAATTGATCATTGTGCATCAATGGAGGTTAAAATTCAATTGAGGAATACAAACATACAACTTCTCTTGCTAAAATAAGTTGACTGAAATCTAGATGTTCTCCAAGAGATAGATAAATGATTGCAAAGAGCTAAAAGTGACATTTAAAATGATCAGAGAAGGAATTCTTACCCTGCCTCGGAGCAAAACAAGATGAGAAGGAATTAAATCGGCAAAAGCAGCAACAGACAAGTAATCGATTCCTACAAGGAAGATAAACAAATGGTGGAACAATTAAGTTTGTGAAGAAGTCAGAAAATGTTCAATAACATTCAAGTAGTACTCAGAAAAAAATCTCTTGCTACAGAGGAACAACATGCCGGTGTCTAACAATTCTGTTTTTTACATCATGATGCACTAAACGAAGGGAAGGTCGCTCTCGCTTTTCAAGGTGATGATTGATAAATGATTCATCAGAGTGGTTAAATATATACACCATTCTGCATCTTTTAAATGAAGAGCTTGCTCCTAGTAAGGAAAACCAATGCAGCATATTTATATTTAAAGAACTTTAAAATTAAAATCATGGCACTAACACAAAGAACAAAAGTTCCTTTATCAACTGAACAAGCTATGCTCGTCTAAAAGTTAGCCCGAACACAATATTAGGGCTTACCCACAAGTTTGATGTCAGTGTTATCTACAAGCCACTGTGCTCCATCTTTCATGAATCCCACATAACTTGTGTCAAATTCCTTCTTGTACATGAGGCGCCTGAAATGATTTATATGTGATATAGTCAATTTACAAGCTGAAATTGATTAAAAGCATTTCCGACCTCTGGTTGGAGTTCTTCATGCGGTTATACTGTTGTGATAGTTCAAACAAACTAATCTTATTTTGCTGTGTTGTGCAAGCCAGCAGTCTACACACTGAATTGGAAGATAAAGCATCATTCATTTTAAGGATGAAAAAATAAGCAAACAACAATATAGCATTACTCTCCTTCCTGGGAATTCTGAACATAAGGTGAAGTCAAAAGTCCCCAAAGTGGAGTTTAAATTGCACATATAATGGAATTTACTGTAATAATAGATCACTGAGGTTGTATCCTATCTCAGCTTTGGTTTGCAGACAGCGACACAATGCACACAAGCATATCTATAGATTCTATAATCTCTTTGCTCAAGTAAAACTTTTGTCACTTGTTTAAGCTTCAACTGAAGAAAATAGAGCATCTCTCGCGGCACTTGCATCCTGTAACAAAGCCTGCTATAAATTTAAAAGCAATTTTTACTGAATTTGACTTGAAACTTTGTACTCTCCCTCATTTACACCACATTCCAGATTTCCTCTGTGTCTACAACCAAGCTAATGTCTGGAGACAAAAGGCTAAATGTCAATCTGAACTTTGTACACTGGTGTCTTCAGTCAAAAACAACTTATTTCAATGATTTAATACCACATCTCTATAGTAAACCAACCTGTAAATTTTGAGTCTAACTAGCAATATGATAATTGAGAAACACCGGAATAGATACCAAGTACTAACTTTAAGTTTTGCCAGATACAACACAGAAGGCATAACGAGTCAGTCAAAAATATATATCAGATACCTGTCCGTATTTAGTGTTCTGAAAAGTACTCTCCTTACACCCTTCGGAATATTTAAGGATTTCATCACTTCAGCTGAACCATCGAAAACGAAACAGAGAACGTCAATATTTTATATAAGTAAGCATGAAATGAAGCATTGCAGCACTTAAAGCAAACTTATCAGAAGCACACACCATTGGACTACATATAACAGATACTCGCATAATTCAGTAAGCTAGGGCATATTTGCTTCATTTGTATAAAAAATATGTGAAGCTTATAAGGCCCACTTCACTCTGAGTATTACACAGGCTTAGCATTACTGGTAGAATAATGATGAAATTCTTTATCCAAAATGCCAAGCACAAAGAAATTTACAAGCGTTTTTGTGTTTGGATCTATTTTGCTGCAATCATTATATACTGTCAACAGAAGCTTTAGCCATCTTTCAAGATAAAAAATTGAAGACGATCATCAGGGAACAACTTATCAAAAACTTCTAAATCTGGAGTTTCCATTACCAGCCATAGGTTCATTCGCTTCACATGAACTTTTTTGTGTCACACAGCTTTTCATGCAAGAGGTTCCCACAAGGACCCGTTATTCCTCAGGCATGACGTTATTTTCCAAAGTATAAAAAAGGCATTAGCTACAACTGGATTTAAACATGTTCAGCTCCTGCTCTAGGAATGAAACAGGAAAATGCAAATACATCCAATTAAGACTTGGTTTAAGAAGCCAAATGCATCTCTGAGCAGAAAACATAAATAAGTGCCACCCCAACTCTGTTTTCCATTGTGTGGTTCTCAAAATGTAAATGCTGACTTAGTATAGATATTTTATGCTCAATTTCTGCCCTGTTTCAACAATAAATCATTTAGGAATAGACTTCAAAAAATAACTGTGAAATGAGTAGGTAAAGTATGACGAACCCTGACATAGATACCATTGGGTACATGGAAAATATTTGTTCTAATGCATACCAGTAATATTTTTGTCTCTTGGAACATCAATAAGTAATGCTGGACCTGTTCAAACACAAAGGAGAATCATGAATTGTCGAACAGAGTAGATAAGCCAATAGAACCACAAATAGTTTTAACTAACATGAAGAACAAGAAACGAGCCAATAGGTAACACTACACCCAAGCATGACCAAGTGTACAAAGATCCAAACCTCCTCATTCATGCTAGATTCTGGTGTGATGAATTCTAGCTGAAAAGTTGGGAGGAACAAATGCTAGTAACAAATAACTCAAAAGCCAACAAAACACCAAGGCTGATCCATAAACCCAACGAAAAGAAACGTACTAGTGAAATTGTTGAATTGTCAAACAAAGCACTAGATAAATTAGCAACTCATGTGGAATTAAAAGTTGCACAACCTAATTAACCAGCGAACATGCAGAAAATCCATTCTGGAATGATGCGCATCAGCTCTCTCTAATCTGTCATCAACTCTTAAAAGTTCAAACTGTGGCTCACCACCAAGCAATAAAATGAAACAGTAAAATTATACATAGTGCTGGTATTTACACATTGTTCTGCTGATCTTTGCAACTGCTAACAAGGAGGGAATTTGAATGCTTACAATCCTACTAACTTTATAAAATGGTATTATTAACTAAATACAATTAACTCTCGAACTACTTTTGACTTATCTTAGGATGAACGGAAAGCACAGGGTATTCAAAAGGTGATTTACTGCGTTGATGTTGTGGAAGATCTTCCCATATAGAATCAAAACACCATAAGCATAGTACACAATGCAAGAATCAAAAGCAAAATAGTGTACTTATGGAAAATGTAGTAGATATATCCTACCCAGTCCATCTAATTGCTGACATGATAATTACCGTTGAGGACTCTGAGGTCAAGAGTATCCACATCATACCCTTCATCAAAGTAATTGTCATACATATGTCCAGGTGCATCTACATGAGTTCCAGAATGAACAGGTAGTTTCATCTCAGAGAAATTGTAGTCAGACCCATTCTTCATGCTCGTCAACAGTGTAAGGAACTGACCAATACCCTCAGTAGAATCCCCCACCGGCGTATGAGGAGTGAACTTATGAGTAATATCAAATATGTTTTCATTTTCATCAGCTTCTCTCCTCTGAGGCTTCAAGCTCACATCAGCAACTCCAACACAATTACCCGATCCATCGCCATACCCAGAAGGGTACGCACAATCGGATAATAATATGGACACAGCAAGGAAGGGGATTGCTTGAACCAAAGCCCAAACCAGCAAAACATGAAAAGTGCTCATTTCTCTCCCTTTTGCTAAGAATTTATGTAGTGTTTTTCTTTAATCAGGTTAGAAGTTTGTAAGGAGTTGGATATAATGTGAAAAAGTATCGGTGACCCTAGTAAGTGTACCTCTGCGTAGACACGTACTAATCTTGAATTGATAACGACAGTGGCCTAGTTGACAACTGTCTCATAAAGATCTTTATCAGGTCATGGCCAATATTTGTCCATGGGCATCAATCTTTGAAAATTTCTATCCATATAAATTTGGCGCAAGTTACGTTTGCTCATTGAAAAAGCTTTTTGTCTTCTACCCTCCACATCGGCTCAATACAAAGAAAGCAAACCAATACCTTCTAGCGTCAAACACAAAAACTTCCAAATCTCCTCAGATATAACTAGAATGTCCAGTAAGTAGGACCTTAAGATTTAAGGGTTCAGACTCGCGAGAACAAGTGCGTATATTCATGTAATCTCATCCAACATGTGACCGTGCCGAAAAACAAGCGCAACAGAATTTCAACTACAACTCCAAATTATGCGCAGATTGCTACACTGAGCAACGAAGATATAACAATTCTAGAGTAAATTTTGTTAGGGAAAAAGGGGAACGGAAAAGAAAAGGGAGGAATACAACAAATTACTGCATACCGTTGAGAACATCGAGGTCAAGCGTGTCAATATCAAAGCCGGCGTCGAAGTAGTGGTCAAACACGTGCCCTGGTGCATCAACGTGTGTCCCAGTGTGAGTGGGGAGCTTCATCTCGGAGTTGTTGGCAATCGACCCATTCTTCATGCTCTTAGCAAGCCACAGGAAGTGGCCGAGGCCGTCAGACGACTCCCACGACGGCATCTCGGAATGGTAGCGGTGGCTGATGTCGATGATACGACCACCTCCATACACTTCGCGACGAACAGGGACGAGATCATCAGCAGAAGAGGCGGATACAGTGGTTGCGGTGCAGGACTGATCAAGGCCGTAGGCGGATGGGTATGCGGCGTCGGAGGTGGCGACGGCGAACTGGAAGACAGCATGCGCCAGAGCGAATATCGGCAGGAAGAATCGTAGCGAAGTCATCGCGAGGACAGATACTTGTTTCAGTCTTTTCAGAGAGTGTGAGTGTGTGTGTGTGTGTGTGAGGACTTGGCAAAAATAATTGGGGGCGTAATGCATATATATAATTCTCACAGCTATCACTACTAACTACTTGAGATAATGTATTGAGAATGATTAATAGAACTCCTACTTTACACAATCATTCATATATATATAAAGAATATTGCAGTTAGCATCAAAATATGATTATTAATTAGTATATAAAAAAGTAGGGATAATATATAAGTAATTCAGATTTGATAGAGTATACTAATAGGAAAATTTTTGTTCGAACTTGTCTCGCTTGAATTTGAACCAATTATAATACATTTATCATATAATTGGTGTATAGTTTAAAAAAAATAACCAATAACAGAAACAAGATAATTGAATTAGTTCGATCCAATTAGGATGAGAATTTTAACTATGATTAGAATTCTCTACTCCTAAACACTGCAAATATGAAGTTTAAAGTGGAGGCGGATGTGTCAATGAGGCCTAACTCAGATGACGAAGCTGAGGCCCCGTGATCTTAAAGATCATGGATTAAAACCCCGTCAGGTACATGGGATGTTGTCTGTTGTATACCAGGAGGTGATCTACTGCATAGTATGAATTATTGTCTACTGTAATAATAGGTGCTATTAATCAAAATATAATTATTATAATAATATTTATTAAATATTAATATCGATATAAATAATTTTACTTGTAATGAAAAATGAGGTTTACTTGTATGATTGAATTCCTGGTATTCCGATTGGGGTTGCTGCTGCTTCTTGTTAAAGCTTATCCGGAACTGCCAGTGCCTGGGCTCTCGGTTGGCTTCATGGGCTTTCAGTAAATTGCTGGACTGGATATGTGCCGAGGTGGTATATATATATATATATATATGTTTTGTTTTGTTTTGTTTTTTTTCCTAAAAGTAGGATAAATTGTATAACACCCCATACATTTTTATGAAATAGTGAGAAATTTTTCTATATTAATTTTATAGGTGATTTTTTTTTTTATATTATTTAAAATACAGTAAAAAAATTCGTCTCTAAAAAAGAGTGATTGACACTTGTCTATTTGCAAGTGGACTTCATTTTTTATCTTTTTGACATGTAAAATATTTTAATATAATATTATATTAATTAATTAAAATATTATTTAATTTAAATATATTTTAATAAATTATATTTATTTGTAAAATATATTACTTAATTATTAAAATACCTAAAATTTATATTGAAATTTAAAATAAAAAAGCACCATACAAAAATAAAAAATATAATAAAATTCACATTATTGAAATATTCATATAATATAATATCAATCAATTATATAATTATATACTATTAATAAATTAAAGTATTACTTAGTTTAAATAAATTTAAATAATTATATTTATTCATAAAAAATATTATGTAAACATAAAATCTTATATTATTTTTAAATAATATACTTAATATAAATATTTATTTATATTAAACTATCATTATAAGTATTGAATTTTTATTATTTTTTATTTTTTTAAATATATTATTTTTACTTATTAAAAAAAAATTACACGCCTCCACCTTGCTGCCATTGGCTCCCACACTCTGCCGCCCACCACCCATCGCTCATTGACTTAGATTTGGGCGATGGAGGTGGCCGAATGAAGTGGGCGACGGTCGCTCCCTTCTCCAAGGGAGACGTCGGCATCGTCCCTTTTGCACTGTGAAATAGCGATGTTATCCAATTATGCGTAGCGACTCTCAGCGCTGCTGCATCTATACATACATACATATATATATATATATATATATATATATATATATATATATATTGTATTATATATATATATATATATATATATATATTACATACATAACTATATACATAATTATTTATATATAATTGTGTGTATATATAAATAAAAATATATTTTTAGGTTATTTTAGATTTGACCGCTAATTTTTTAACTCATTGAAGATCAAGGGTCATCATAACAAAGATTTAATGAGAAATTCAACAAAAAATTAACACCGTTAAATCTAACTAACGGAAGGGGGGAGTGTGCATACTTTTAAAAGATACAGAAATTTTTTTGCCTATTTTTTAATACATAGAGGTTTTTAGCTAAAATTTTAAAACGCATGGGGTTTTATGCAATTAAGAGGGATGAATATATAATATATTGATTATCATACATCATAATTTAGCTGATTATTATGCAATTACACCACTCATAATTTAAAATCATGAAATTTTAACTTTGTCAATTAAATTATACCTGATCGAGAGGTCTCATCTCTACTTTCAAACTTCTTGAAGTAATACAAATATGTGAAATCTATACTATTATAAAAAAAAAAAACTCTTTGAGTGTACCAACTTTAAATTGCTATATTTTACCCTCAAGTTAATTCCTTTTATTCAAAACAAATTTGGTCAAAATAGTAATTCCAAAATTTTTAAATAATTTCACAATTTTATAAAAAAAAAATAACTTCTCTCACCCACTACTCCATGTTTATCTCTATTTTTTTTTTTACAAAATTTTATACTTTTAATAAATTTTCAATTATAGAATATTATTTTTCTGTCATCTCACCTCACGTTTTTTATTCTCATGATTTTTGATTTTTTTTCTCCATCTCATATCATAATATTTTTTTATATGCTCGCGAGAAATGCGTGTAACGACGAATAGTATATAATAAAAGAAACCCAACGAAATGCAATTGAAGCATAACTGAATTTCGAATATTCAGTTACATGAATCAAGGATGCAATAATCTAGCCACTTCCCAATCTCACATATCGATCAATTTGGCCGATTTTGGTATAAATTTAAAGCCTTGCCCATACTTCACATTATGTAAGGTCCGAGTTTCTGTCCTTGATCCTGCTTTCACAAAATACAATCACAGATACATTGGATAAACACCACTCCTCCTTCTATGCTTAAATTAGTAATTGCATATCAAGTTAGTTTCTCTAAATTCCTCCCACTTATTTAATAGTACTAGCTACGGAAATACATTATAGATAGGTGCTTAACTTAAAATTTTTATTAAATTTAATTAATTAAATAAAATTAATACCCGGTCTGAATATAAAATAATTAACATTAATAAAAAAATTAATATGATTAATTAATTAAGAAATAGCGGTGTATGGGAAAGAAATAGTAGAGATAGATAGGTTTGACCGAATTTCATGCGCTCCACGCGCCAGCTGAACGGGTGGGGAAAAGAGAAGAAGCACAAACAATGAATGAGAGTATGAGCATATGGTACAAAAATGTGTGGTGGGAGTGGTGGTTGGGCCTCCGAAATATCTTCTTCCCACAGGTGCGCGTTTGACATTCACGCCAACTTCCAAGTGCTTGCCCCAATATGAAAATGTCCTTTAGATATTACCGCTGTACTTAATTCATTTTTTGCAGTTTGCGCCCCCAACAAGACTTTGCGCGTGCACCCTACCCTCATTTTCTCCTTCTTTTCTTTCTCAATTTTAAAATAAAAAATTAAACCTATGTTTCATGGTGATCACATTTTTTTACTTTATTAACCATTCAATATCAATGTTAATTTTACTTTATATTTATTGATTTGAAAAATATTAATGTATTAATTAATTTAGATGTGAATATATTGCGAATGATATCGTAATGAATCGAATGCTATATAAATGAGTCATAGCTAAATATTAAAAAGAAAAATTAGGATTGCACATCAGTGGCCTAACTGCAACAGTGTAGTGGTGTAGGTGCATCTGCTGGAGCCTAATCAATGGTCCATTCAGCTAAGCTAAAGTTCATTGCACAATCCCACCAACCATCCCATTTCAAATTTAATGTTCTGCACAATAATTTTAATCACAATTAATTAAGGCTATAAATTAGAAAAGAGATGCTCCACAATTTTATTTATTTTTTTATTTCCCTTGATAAAAATTTAGTATATTATTTTGTGAGATTTGTTTCTAATTGTCTTTTTTAGGTTGTATTTTATTTATTCGATGAAATTATGTGTTTTAATTTTTGAAATATAAGATGTATTGCAATTTTATGATTTTCTTTCTTAGGCGTACGGTAACCTCCGTTGAATAGAATACAATTTAATATAAAAAGATTAGGAAAAGGGAATTTTGAGCCAACTCATTTGATTCTGAGGGAATAATAGTTATGTAGAAAGGATTAAATAATAATTACTTACCTACTTAAATTTCATTTTGTTATTATAATAATAAAATTATGCATACATATATTTGATTATTAATAGAAATGAAGAGTGATTTATAGTGGTATACTGCTGTGTCCAACTAAGGCAAAAGCCCCCACAGTCCCCAACCCAGAGCCTGAAGAAGAATAAAACCCAACCCCAACTCCACTCCGCACTTCTCAATTTCCTCGCACGACTGCCTCTTTCCACCATGCCCCCGCCCCCGCCCCCGCCCCGCCCCCACCTTCTCCTCCTCTTCTTTTTCCTTCTATCCATTTCTTCTTCTCTTCCAGTCCGCTCCGCCACTTTTCCAGCCGACGTCTCCGCCCTCCGCGCATTCAAATCCGCCGTCAAGCCCTCTTCCATTCCCCCCACCTCTTGCCTCGCCACCTGGAACTTCTCCGCCGATCCATGCGCTGTGCCCCGGATCACCCACTTCACCTGCGGACTCACCTGCTCCGGGGATCGAGTCGTTCTACTCACTCTTGATTCTCAGGGTTATTCCGGAACTCTTACTCCCTTCATCTCCAAGCTCACTCAGCTCATCACCCTTGACCTCGGCGACAACAATTTCTACGGCCCATTACCTTCTTCGATTTCGTCTCTTCCCAACTTGAGGAACTTGATCCTACGGGTTAACTCGTTTTCCGGTCCTCTTCCACCGTCCATAGCCACTCTTGCCTCCCTGGAAACTCTTGATCTCTCCCGGAACACGCTCTCCGGCACGTTGCCTAACTTGAACTCACTCACGGGATTAACGAGGCTTGACCTGAGTTACAACAAATTCACTGGCTCACTCCCCAGGCTCCCGCCAAATCTCAACGAATTAGCCCTGAAGGCTAATTCTCTGTCGGGTCCACTAACCAAGTCCTCGTTCGGCGGGTTAACTCGTCTTATGGTGGTGGAACTCAGCGAAAACTCGTTCACCGGAACCCTGGATTCCTGGTTCTTCCTCCTGCCTTCTTTGCAACAAGTCAACCTAGCCAAGAACAGCCTAACAAGCGTCGCCGTCGAGAAGCCTCCTGCCAACTCCAACGCCGGCGAACTAGTGGCCGTGGACTTGAGTTACAATAAAATGGAAGGGTTTCTGCCGGCGAATTTCGCCAAATACCCAATGCTCCGGTCATTGGCGTTGAGTTACAACCGATTCCGCGGACCAATCCCGTGGCAGTACAGCAAGAAGGGATCATCACTGCGGAGACTGTATCTGGACGGGAATTACCTAAACAGGTCACCGCCAGCAGGGTTTTTCTCCGGCGAGGGGCCGGTTAGCGGAAGCCTGGGAGACAATTGCCTGGAGAGTTGCCCGAGTTCTTCGGAGCTTTGCTTGAAACCCCAGAAACCGGCTTCGATTTGCCAGCAAGCCTATGGTGGGAAACCGAAGTCTTGAATGTCAGTCAGTCAATGTCTGCGGTTTTGTTTTATTCTACTGATCATATTTTTCGTCACTGTTATTTTTTATTCGGCATTGTAAGTACAAAGTATTTATTATTTATTTACTTACAAGTAGCAGTGCAGTAGGAGGGCCTAAGCAAGCATGCATTTTTGTATTAAAAAATAATTAACTGTATTTATTTATATTGGCCTCTCCACAATCAGCAACCAGATCCAGATTTCATTTCTTCTCTACAACTAAAATATTTTTATTTTTTTTCCCCCATCTTTATGGTACGTACTTGTATCCTTTTTGTCTAGTTTTGGACATGCTAAACTCGATGCACAATAAAAGTATACGTCAATCATCTACAGCGTTTGTATCACCTTTTTTAAATATATGACAACTTCGTTATACTTATAATGTAATTAAATAACAAATACAATAATGCTGGTAACATAGTTGATTTGACGTGCCCAAAATTTGATTAAAGCAACAGTTGTCCTTAATTGGTATGCCCAAAAATTGGGTAATCCTTTGAGATATATATGTTGTTACTTTAGTAATTTGTTAAAGAGGTAATTGGGTATGTGGGAGTTGGTTGGAACTTGGAGATTGCTGATGACCAACCGGACAACTCTATCTCTATGCTTCTAAGTCCCAGGACAGACAAATACATTTGTAATGAATCATCATCACAAAATTACTGCAGCCCTTATTTTGGGTACGTACAGAAAGGGAAGTAAATACAGGGATTGATGTGAAATGCATGCCAATAACCCCTACATTTTATGATCAGAGTTGACCGACTGGAGGTATTTCATAATTAAGACAGAGCGTCGGTGGTTCACGTACGACCTTGGTCGTCTTAGTGGGACCAACAATGTTGCCTGATTCATATTTGAATTAAAATTATGGTTATTATTGGCTATAAAATTTGAGTCCGTCATTGTATCTTTATCGATCGAAATATCAAGAAGATTGAACCATCCCATATACAGACATCATTAGTTCGGAAATGATTATTACAAGTGATATTAAACGTAATGTAAACCTAATCGTCCAATGTAACATGAAGAACAGAGTGATTAATTCGTCAAACACATAATGATTAATTTATCGTATTGGCGATACATACTAAGATGTCACAGACAAGGATAGCATAATTTAATTATATTAACAACTTCGATTTGAAGATTTGAAATAGGTAATATCAATAACCCAATACACTAAAATCTAACACCCGTGTCGTCTTTGATGTCAGGAAACTACTGATAATTGCAGTTTGGCAACAAAACAAACATTTTCTGTCATGTAATTGTTTTTTTAGTGGAAGAATCAAGAATCTCTAGGTTAGTACACTGCCTAACGTATTCTTATAATGTATATTCCTCCCAAAAAATAAAGAGTAATTGAAAGTTGGTAGGAATAAAAAAACGACCACCAACACTACTGCCAATACTAATATCAACTATTTCACTACATATATAATTTTCTCAACATCTATAAACCAACTGTTGCATGTCAGAACCAGTTGGCCGTTTGGTTATAATACGCTTCACCCAATCAACTAACACCATTTTATCAGATTTGTGTTCAAAATAAAAAATATATGACTCAGAATGTCAAAATTGGAATCATAATCTTTGTAACCAATTACTAATATTACATGAATGTCTCCTAAAGTTTTAATAAATCATATCGAATAAGCCGAAAGAGGAAAACATTTTATTTCTTTTTAAGTAAAAATAAATTAAACTCGTACCACTTTCTTCATTTATTTATTTATGTTTTCATTTAACTGAGAGGGACCTTAATTTCCATAACCTGTATATGGATCATGGGCTCCGTACTTGCTGAAAGCACGCGCTATTTCTTGAAAGTAAAAAAAAAAATTTCAAATTTGAATTAATTAAACATATCATACAATTTATACAAAATTATAATGATTTGATTTAAATTTTAAGGAAATAAAAGTTTTGAGTGAAATGATTAGGGTTTGGAATAATGAGAAGACAGGAAGAGGATGTGGGAACAGAATTAAAATAATAAAGATATTAGGGAGAGTTTGGGAGGTGATTATATTAAATGGTTTGGTAGGGAAGATTTCTTACATAACTGGAACAAAGATATCCTTAATAGATATGAAGCACATGACATGCCACTGTCCTGTTACCCCCTTTCCCCTGCTTCATTCTATGATTCCTCAATCCATTACTTACATTATAAATAAATTAATTGTTTTATTTTATATATACGTTTATGAATTAATAATCTAATTGGTGAAAGATTCAACAGCCAGCCCACTAATTTTATCTACATTACACAAGAGAATCCAATGCTTATGTTGTCTTATGAAAGAAGTAGCTTCGTACCATGTGGAGGAACCGCTCCGAATCATGTGTGAAGAAATTAAAAACATCACAAGTGAAGGATTCTCAGAAGGTGAAAAGACCTGCGGAATCCAACCTTAACAACAAAGGAGATCAAAACAATGGAACAAAGATCCCATTAATACGTTGAAGAACGATGTAACGATGAACATGTTTTTGGCGACAATTCAAGCTCACAAGCACAACACATATGCAATGAGAATTGAAAAACCATGCATGAAAACACAATTTTGAGTAATAATTAGGAATAATATCCATAATGTAATATAATACATTTATATATCTCCATTGAGATTTAAGACCAAGAGCATAAATGTATAAGTCCACATTATTAAAGATTCCTTTTCTTTTTCGATCAAATCCCTAGAACGATTGATCCATCAATTCCATTGTAAGGAAATTTGCGCACTATTATTATCATAATAACAATAATAATATAGAATAGAAATCTAGGTTTGAGGATGAATGATCAGGAAGCGTGTCACTGGGGTGCAGTGTGAAGGCGCATGCAGCTTGACCGAGCTACTCTTTCATGGCATATTTGGTGATATCAAAATCAGGCGGCATAAAGAGTTTCTGGCGTTCCCATCGGCCTCTATCGCCACGGTACAAGGACGGATGCTTGTTGATGCTCCAGAAGCACCTGATGCACCTGGACCGCACGGTGTAAGCCCAAAAGAAGCCGTGGGATCTAGGGTTGATGTACAAGTAGCACCAGCGCATGGGGAATGCCAGGTGGTTGAAGGAGAAGCGGTAGGTGGAGTTCGGCTGGAGCTGGTACAGGGAATCAGCCTTGTCCGTCATCTGGCACATGTACCACACCGGATGAACCCCGTCATTCGACAGCGTAAACACAGCCAACATCTTTATATCTGTGGCCACGACGGACATGGAGGAGGAGGAGAGCATGACTGCCACCACCACCACCACCACCACGGCGAGGGAGGTTAGATTCTCCTTGTTCGCCATGGAAAGTGGGGTCGTTGAATTTATTAATCCAAAAAAAAAAAAAGAAAAGAAAAGGAAATTCCTAAATATATTTACAGTGGAATTGCCATTTTAATGGCTGGTGCTTTTGGTAGGTTATTAAGGGGGACTCATTTTTGGTCTCCATTTATGTTTTTCAAGAGAAATTTAAGGAGAGTTATGGTGGGTGTGGTTAATAAGCTATTTTTGGACACAAACAACTAAATTAAGAATATGTATTGTGCGATACGGATGGTAAGAATATTAATTAATCACCCGTACGTATATGTAAATTTATCTTAATCTTTTCTAGAAAATTGAAAAAGAAATTTTAAATATCCTATCATAGTATAATAATAAGGGAATTAACATTTGTTTTCAATTGATCCGAGTATAAATTAATTATCTATAATATAAGATCATGAGATCAATTCTTATAAAAAAATAGTAATATTATTATTAGGGATTTGGATACATAAAAGAAGTATTTCGATTTTGTCCCACAAATCAACATAATAATAATTATGCAATATTAAGTGTTAATTTAAACTTTAAGTTATTTTAATATTTAAAATATAAAATTAATTTGAAAAAGCCCATTATATTTTAGACTGTATTTTTTAGTGAATTTTAATAATTTTTATTTTGATATTTCAATCATTTATTTTTTTAACAATTTATTGTGTTCTTTTTAATTAACAGTTCTATATCTCGGATCTTTTACCATGTTTAAGATTTTAATTTAAAAAATTAAAAGTACTATAAATGGATTATAGCATACGAACAAAAAAACTATTCAAAAATTTGAATTTATAAACTTGGTTTTCCATTATATATTTATAATTTATTATGGGAACAACATCTCAATTATTAATTTAGATTGAAATTATGTTCAAAATAATTACTATTGTTTTCAATAAATTATACATTGAAAAATCGTAGTTTTCTTTTAATTAGATCATTTCTTTTAATTATCAACTTGTTTATTTCGCTGAAAATGATTAAAAAGCCAGCGAAAAACAATAGTTATTAATCCATGTGAACTCAATTGCACATTTTTAATCTTTGTTTTTTTATATGTTTTATTTATTTTCATTACATGTAAAATGGAAAACGTAAAAAATAAAATCTATGTTGGTATACCAATTCAATATTTTAACGACTTATTTTATGCATATATTTTTGTCTTTGGAAAAAATTAAGGAATTTAAATATGTGATGCTCATAATTTTTACAATAGTGTACACAAATATGTTTATATATAACATGTAGACAATATAGATAAAATTAGATATAGATTAGAAGTAACCAAGAAATGTACTTAGAAAATTAGTTACATACATGAATTTAGTAATTTTAGAATCAAAATTTAAATAATTCAATGAACTTCTTTAGTAACTTTGTTAAAAGATTGTCTAAGTTTAATATTTTTAATTAATATATTTATTAATTCAAGATATTATCAGTATTAAGTCATATAATAATAATATTAAGTTAAATGTCACTAAAATTAACATAACTCTAGGGATATTTTTGTCCAATCAAAAAATAAAATACCTTCTAGTCCATTTATGATAGAGAATAGAATAGAATATGGCTTAAAACCAAAAGAGCAATAAAGCAGAAAAGAGAGAAAATTTGGTGCGGAAGAGCAATTGCGAAAGAAATATTCGGGCAAGAAATTATCTATATGATTATCCTCCAAGAAAGAGAAGAACAATGTATTATTATCATACACACAATGCCAACAAATTATACACGATCACTGTCTGAAATTAGGTCATCTAAATGGAAAAAAACTGAAGACAACATTTCTGAAAGCATAAAAGGTTTTACAAGCGACCTAACAGTAAGATATACTAACATGATTAATTCTCAGATGCTGATTGAAAGATGACGACTGCGGTAAGAACTCCCACCAATGCTGTTACAGCCAAGGCTACTGTTGGCAACGGAGCTGTGAGCCCAAAGTTCTGCAAGGGTGATAAAAAGAAGGCAGTAATTAGAAACAGTTCTAAAGTGCTAGCTTCTTCTCTTTTTCCTACTTCACCGACTATTCAGTTTCAAAACCTGAAATGTATATCAGCACAGAGGGAGCTGATACTTAGGATTTTGCTCTCTCTTTGTGCTATTTACAAGATGGTAGGAAGTGATGTCCAGGTAATTTGGAGAAAAGGACCAAGTTAACAATGCCATCTGGTTTCTACAATAGGCCTAAGATGGTGTAGCATAGACTAGGTTTCAGAAGGAAATTTTCACATCCCCCAGAAAAAAATTAACATAGTCCATAAATACCACAAACAACGTCCCTCGGTTGTTCTATGTTAATCATTAACAATTATCATTTTCTGTTCTCTTCTTTCATACACGGGTAGTCAATTAATCCCACTTAAAAGAACAGTTCAAAACAGATACAGAATTCTGAAGAAACATTCTGCAGCATGTCATGAACACTCGGCTCATCTATAGCTGATAGGTGAGTGTGTTTCGAACACCTTTGCCGTCCAATATGACAATAGAAGCCTCAACCAAAAGAAAAAAAATGCTACAAGCCAAACATATTTGAACTATATGTCTAATCATGTACCAATAGTGTATGATAAACAGCAGAGTCAACATAGAGCAGAGCTAAATTTGGTTTCCTCCAGAATACATACAAGTAAATCAGCAGAGTTGAAAAATATTACTCACATGACGGCACGTTTCAACATCTCAAATACAGTATTTGTAGACAAGCCATACCTCAAGGAGTCCTTTGCCTGTGGCGATTTCAACACTAATAGCAGCGGCAAAGCCAACCATCGCCAGTCGCCCAAGCCATACATCTAAACCATTGCCCTGCTTGCTGCTCTGCTCACATCTTATGGAAACTGTTTTTGGATTGTACGTAGAATTTCTCCGGTAAAAGGGTATCTGAATTACTGAGGCCGAAAAAGATTAGCAATTCCAACCACCTCAATTATTCGAACCAAACTTCATGTTTACCAGTTACCACCGAAAATTATTAGTTACCAACTACAAATTTTAGACGACGCAATGATTTTAAAGAAGACAACTATTAGAAGAAAATTTAACATTTTGATTGAAAGCATTCCCCCACCGGACCCTAAAAGACCAATCAAAGAGCACTTACAGAGAGGAGAACCAGTGGCAAATGCCGTTCCAACTCTGCGCGGGAATCGAGCAGAGGAAGCACTCTTTGCTGCATTGAAGGCGCAAATATCTGCAGAACAAGGAGAGCGTGCATGTATATATAAACACGCACACAAAAACCGGATGCAAGTGATTAGAAGCGTAGTTCGTGATGCTTCCAAAATCGTACAAAAGAAACTGGGAGGAGAGTTGGAATCTCACCGCGGACGGAAGAGTAGCAGCAGACAGAGGAAGAAATCTGCGCGACAGTGGCCATCTCAGTTGAGAATTCTCAGTGGCTTGCTTTTTCTCTTCTGCAGAAGGAAAAAAACAAATAGGAATGCAGAAAATTGAGCGGTCAAGAAGAAGAGGGGAATTTGGACACGTGTCATATATAGGGCTTTTTAATAAGTTTATGGCATCGGTTGCGCGCGTTTGAGCTCGCTAACAGTTAGAAATCGCCCAAGTGATCGTGCGACTTTAATGTTCAATCTTTAGTATATATGATGGCATTATAAAGGCTGCGATTTTTGCGGAAGAGCGAAGAAGCACGCTTTTAATCAAAGAGCGACACTCAGGTCGCAACGGATATTTCCTCTCTCTCTCTTTGTCTGGTAATAATGCGCGGATTGCCCACTCCAAAATCCCATCCACTCACTCACTCCACTCACACAGCTTAGCTTCCTCGATTTCCAATCCATTTATTCAACAACATATATTCACTGTAATGTCTGCTGCTCTCCCTCACCCATTTAAAATCCATCTCGATCATTCTTCATCTCACAAATTCAAGAAATGCCCAACATCCCCGCCTCCTCTTTTGCTTCACTCTTCGTCTTGGTTGAAGCAAGGAGATGGCCCCAGATTCTTGTTGCACAGAAACGGGCTTCTTCTTACCCGGGCTGAGGACAAGGCCCGGGGTAGTTCTTCTACTTCATCGACCTTGTCTCAGTTCGACTCAGACAATCAGCTGCAGGTCTTTATGTTTGTCTCTTTACTTATTTGTCCTGAATAAGTAATCCTGAAAGATCATGTTTTTCGTTGAAGCATCACTTTGCATTTGAACTTTCTACTCCTATGCAATGAACAGAAAGGGTGTGGTTCTTATGTACCCTGTGCTGGTCTTTGGTGAGATATTGTTAAATCACTCGCTGCATCCATTTGCAAGAAAAAGAAAAAAGAAAACAATGAAATGTTTTGCAGCCTTCTTTTGATCAATGTCTTGTCTTGATAAGAGGAACAAAGTGATAGAACTTATTTTATGACATTAAATATAACTTGTGATAAATAGTTGTACTGTTGACTAATAGGACTTGTTGATAATCAAGGTTGTGGTGTTTTATGACATAATTAGGCCAATCCTGTCTTGATAGTTTTGCAGAGAGTTGTTCATAGCTTATGGCGTATGCTACAATGTTTTCCAGTTTGTAGCCCTGTTTATCTTCCGTTTTAGTCAGATGCCGATTCAAGCTAATTTTTGGAATTATATTCATGTAGGACGTAAGCCCATCTGGAACATGTGACCCTTTATGTTCTGTTGATGAAACAAGTTCTGAAGATTTTGAGGCCAGTTACCAACCAAACACAGATTTTCTGAAAGCTCTTGCAGTTCTTGCAGCTGCTGGAACGGGAGCACTGGCAATAAATCATTCATGGGTGGCAGCAAACCAGGTTTATCTCCAGCTATCTGAATCTCTGATTTTCGCAATCTCTAATTTGCTCATGAATCTGTCACTCTTGTAAGGGCTGTTAAAAAAAGAAAGAACGAAAAATAAATTTGCTGACGATTTTGGACCAATTATGGTGATTCAGGATCTTGCAATGGCATTGTTATTTGGAATTGGATATGCTGGCATAATATTTGAAGAGTCTCTTGCCTTCAACAAAAGTGGAGTGGGACTTCTGATGGCTGTTAGCTTGTGGGTCATAAGGAGCATTGGGGTAAGGATTAGGCTTCGGCCAGCCATTACTAATTTTATTATAGTGTGAATGTAATGATATGTACTTTAATATCTTCTTGGTCTTTAAGTAGGTCTGAGTCCACGTGGCTACTCTTGAAACAACTTATTTATGTGATATCTGATCGCCGAGGAAACTAATCTTTCGATGGCCCTCAGTTAACTGCACCTAAAACCTATCTCTACCTCCTTTTTACTCTTCAACCTAAGTTCTTTATGTATTCAGAACCATGTACCCTCTAGATGAATAGGAACTAATGGTCGCCAATTCCTTCCTCATTGAACAAGCAAATTGAAATGTTCCTGTTTCAGGCCCCTTCAACTGAGGCAGCTGTTTCAGAGTTGTCTCATGCATCTGGCGAAGTCAGTGAAATAGTGTTTTTCTTGCTTGGTGCAATGACCATTGTTGAGATTGTTGATGCGCATCAAGGATTCAAGCTGGTCACGGACAATATCACCACTCGCAAGCCAAGAACTCTGCTTTGGGTGGTAAATGGTCTTTCAAACCTTTTCTCTTGTTAATGAGATGGCACATTTCTCTAATTTGTTAACGTGCTCTATCTTATGGTGTTTGACTAACTGATGCTAATTGTTCCAGGTAGGTTTTGTGACATTTTTCCTCAGCTCCATCCTTGACAACTTGACATCTACTATTGTCATGGTCTCATTGTTGAGAAAGTTGGTACCACCGTCAGAATACCGGAAGTAAGTCCATAGCCACCAGTGTCCGGTTTATGTTAGAGATTGTCTATTAATTCTGAATCTGCTCGACAGGCTTCTGGGTGCCGTAGTTGTTATAGCAGCAAATGCTGGTGGAGCATGGACACCAATTGGTGATGTTACTACCACTATGCTCTGGATTCATGGCCAAATATCTACATTGCAGACAATGAAGGTTCTTCCCTTACAATAACTTGAGAGAATATTCGAACTCTTTGGGATGACAAGAATTATGTATAAATTTCCTTGCAGTAGCAAAAGTACAACTGATACTGAATTTGTTCGATTGAGAAAAAAACTAATATTAATTGCATGATTCTTTAAATCAAGAGACTGACAATAAATGCAAATCATGTTAAATACAACTGAATATATAAACTAACCCACATTACTTTTATCACTTCCGATGCACTGAAATCATCATTCAATCATTATTGCATATGCAACCCCTGTTATTTTGAGTTTTGACATGACAGATATTCTTTAACTGTCTTCTTTCTCTATGCCACAGGACTTAGCAATACCATCAGCCGTTTCACTGGCTGTCCCTCTGGCTCTCATGTCCCTCACTAGGTAGTTTTGCATGCAGAAAGCTTAACTACAACAGATATATTTCTATAAAATTTTTATGAATTAGAAGTTCTTGACAAATAAACCATATTAAACATTTCTCTTCATCCAGTGAAGTCAATGGGAAGGCCAGAGTTCCGCAGATGTTTTGGCATCTGAACAGATGGCTCCCCGAGGCAAGCTTGTTTTCTCCATTGGAATTGGTGCTCTGGTATTTGTCCCAGTTTTCAAAGCTTTGACTGGTTTACCCCCTTACATGGGCATGCTGCTTGGACTGGGAGTTCTTTGGATCGTCACGGATGCTATACACTATGGTGAATCTGAAAGACAGCAGTTAAAGGTGCCGCAGGCTTTATCAAGAATCGACACTCAAGGAGCTCTTTTCTTCCTTGGTATACTTCTATCAGTCAGCAGGTACTTTTATGCCTAGGTTGGATTCCGTCTAGCACTTCAACCCCACCAAATTGGCATGAACTTCTTATAATGGGTTTCACTCGGCTTGGGACCCGTATGTTGATAACTCCACCTTTTACAAACACAACATCTATTGTTTCTGTTCTAATACTATCAGCTTTACTTAACAGCCTAGAGGCAGCAGGTATTCTGCGGGAGATAGCAAATTACCTGGACACCCATATTCCAAATGTTGAACTGATTGCAAGTTCAATAGGAGTAGTATCAGCAATTATAGACAACGTCCCATTGGTTGCAGCAACAATGGGAATGTATGATCTCTCTTCTTTTCCTCAAGATTCTGAGTTCTGGCAGCTGGTGGCGTATTGTGCTGGCACCGGCGGATCCATGTTAGTCATCGGCTCTGCTGCTGGTGTTGCATTTATGGGGATGGAGAAAGTCGACTTCTTTTGGTACCTGCGGAAGGTATATATCCTTCTGTGCAATTTATCTGCTTGTAAAAATAACCTGATTTTATTACATCTGCTTATTGTTTGGTTATGCAGGTAAGTGGCTTTGCTTTTGCTGGTTATGCTGCTGGTATTGCTGCATATCTGGCTGTTCATAATCTCAACATTTCCCTTCCCACAGCTCTAGCTCAGGTTCCATTCCTTTCTGGTTCTTAAACAAAAATGATAAACTGGAACGGTTTCTTGGTGCGTCTCACCGCCATATAATGCAAATGTAGCTCCTAGTATCGTTTGCAACAAAATTTGTAATTCACATATTTTCCTAGATCCTTCTCATAGACACATAATAAAGGTTCCTTCGCATAGGAGCAATCTTTCCAAGCGTCAGACAAGCAAAAGTAATCATCAGTTCACAATCTTGCGTCTTAATAGAGCCAAGGTAGCAAGATTTTCTTTTCTTGTACCGCATAAAGAAAAATGCATATTCCTAATTCAAGATTTGATAGAATGATCACTCCACGAAATACATAATTGAATCCTGTAGCTGGATCATTTATTTTCCTAAGCTAAAGCTGCTACTGAATGCAACAGAAGTGGTCAAAATTGGGACAAATCATGATCCAGAATATGGTAGATGAACTACAGATTAAGGTAAACAAATTCCTCAATAGCTGGGACTTCACCAATCCTTTTCAATGACTTCTTGCTTGGTTCCTCATCAACTCCAATAGCCATAACAGCTTGCTTCCTCGGGGCTATCCTTCCAACACTCATAAAGCTCACATTCACATTCTCCTCTCCCAAAATGCTACCGACTTTTCCAATCATTCCTGGCTGATCGACTTGGCTGCAGAGTATGATACTGCCTTCCAAGCTCACATCCACTTCAAAAGATCCTACCTTCGTCAGATGTGGAATCCCATCTTTAACTCGACCTTCCACTTTAATCTCCCCAGAATCAGAAATGGCACTGGCAAATTTAGATTGCACATTGGCAATTTGAACTTGGATTAATTCAAGTGGGCTTTCGGGTGAACCATCCAGCATAACCCGTTCTTCAGTTATGCGGATTCCTCTCTGTTTAACAGTGAAATCAGCATTTACCAAATTCACAAAAACGTTTGAGATGGGTTCAATCAGGCCCTTGGTAATCATGGCACGGAGCAACCTGGTGTCAAGATCATCTGGGGCTCTAGTAGAAGCATATGTAACTTTTACGGCTTTTACGCCACTCCCACCTGCTACTAACTGGACAGCAAGTCTACCAAGTTTTTCAGCAAGAGCAACAAAAGGCTTCAGCTCAGTGAGAACCTGCAATCAAGGATTTATATCATAAAACTTCCAGGAACTTTACAAATCAAATGTGTTTGGTAAGTTGCCTTAGATGAGGGTATGGTGTTAGGGAAACAGCAATTCAAGAATGCAGATATATCAAATGACGCACTTCCTGCAAGCCCCTAGTTTAACGTCGACTAATTTAAGTACCTCAGCAGGAACCATAGGTGCATTGACAGCAGTGGCAGCAAGCTCTCCCTTCAAGGCTCCAACAACAGCTTCAGCTATTTCAATGGCGACCCCTTCCTGGATACAAGCTCAAACAACGTCATGCAAGAAAAAGAAGCAAAAGTGGAGGGGAAGCTGCAGAGAGAGAGAGATCAGAAGGAGGAGCAGCATTAAACAAACCTGAGCTTCCATTGTACTGGCACCAAGATGCGGAGTTGCTATTACATTCTCACTTCGTACCAACTTGCTGTCCTTCGCAGGTGGCTCTTCTGTGAATACATCAAGCGCTGCCTGCAATGAGACTAGAGAATTAAAAAATGGTACAATAGTTGGCCTTACTAAAAGCCCACAGTTAACATCAATTAATGATTATTTCTTCTATGAGGATGAAGCAAAAACCTGGGCGACAATGCCGGCATCAATGGCCTTCACCAATGCTTCTTCATCAATCACACCACCACGTGCAACATTAATAATTCTGACACCTTTTTTCATCTTTGCAAAGGTTTCATCATTTAGCATCTTTGATGTAGCAGCAACAAGTGGCATGTGAAGTGAGATGAAATCAGCTGATGCAATCGCTTCATCAAAGCTCACAAGCTCCACACCTATTGCACGGGCGCGGTCAGCAGGGGCATAGGGATCATGTGCAATGACATGCATACCGAGTCCCTTGGCACGCCTAGCAACTTCTGATCCAACCTTACCAAAGCCCATCACAGTCAGTGTCTTACCAACAAGAGATACACCAACATATTTGCTCCTCAGCCATTTACCTGGATGAGTTACAGCATAATAACTTGAGAAAATTTCCAATGTAGTAATTATTATAAGATTAAAAAAAAAAAGTCAAGAACCACCAGAACTAATATGAGAAAAGGAGATGATTGTGCCAGCGGCAACATCACCTTTCAGAATTCAGATACCCTTTTTGCTCTCTTCTTTCCTCAATCAATTGATCCCGTTAAAATTCTCACAGACAGAGGAGATACATATAACAGGCCCAGAAACTCAGGGTATACAGAGGATATGAGAAGATATAAAGCTCAGCAGAACGACAAAGATTAACTTTTTATAAAACTGAATGATTCGGTTGTTTTTCCGTGTAAGATGAATAACTATTGTGTGGAATCTTTTAGAGCATATCAACATAGCTATTCTAAATTAAAAATGAAAAGAACAGAACTGTCCCAAAAAGTTCTATTTTCACATGTTGAATTTGAATCGGAATCTTAGTATTACTTTCTTGGTTGTACCAGATTAAATTAAAGTATATTCCATGATTCCATCTCATAACAGAAAAAGGTTTCGGGTATCTTTATTTTACAACACCACAGATTTCAAGGATCACAACAAGAGGATCCAACAGCACCACCACCCACAGTAGAGCGCCACTTTTCGCGACAATTAAAAATAAGAGATCCATCTTACTAAATTCACTCATCTTTTAGAAGAATTAAAGCATACTGTTTGAAGAAATGTCTGACAAAGTTCTGACACTCAAAGAATACCAATTTAGGGGGGGAAAGAACGGTAGCACTTGACGTGTGTATGAAGATTAAAGAATCAATGACTAACCAGCTTTGACAGAGGCATCGGCTTGAGCAATGTTTCTCGCCATGGCAGTGAGCAGAGCGATTCCATGCTCCGCAGCGGCAACGGTGTTAGCAGTCGGCGCATTCACCACAAGACATCCATGTTCAGTCGCCGCCCCCAGATCCACGTTATCAATTCCAACGCCGGCTCTTCCCACGACCTTCAGCCTCCCGGCGGATGACTCAAACACCTGGCGGCTCACTTTAGTCCCACTCCTAACAATCAGTGCATCGCAGAGTGAGATCTTGGTGCAGAGGTCCTCCGGGCTGAGGTTATACGAGCAATCCACATTTGCAAATTCTTCGAGGACCTTCAGCCCCGCCTCTCCGAGCTTCTCGGCCACGAGAATCGTCGGCTTCCCATCCATCGAGAGGACAACGAAGCTGCGGGGCTGGGCGAGGTGGCGGCGGAAGGAGAGGGTGGAGAAGCCGAAAGCGGTGGAGAGGGAGCGGTGTCGTAGCCATGAGACCCTGGTGGAAGAATGCGGCGAGATTCTAAGGCTGGTCGACGTCATTTCAGAATCTGTCTCGTACGATGCTGTCTGTCTATGGCTAGTCGGAGGAATGCGTGCGCGGTCTAGGAATGGGGAAAATGATGCGGTTTTATAGTCGGAGGACCCGGCTCTACATCTACATATACCCACCCATCCATCTTAAACTTCTCTTCTCTACGACATTCTTTTTTCCAAAAAAATTAATCTAAATAAATAATAATTTATATATTTGAGACTTCAAACTCAAAATCACGATCCTATGATTTTAATTGTTAGAAGAACAAGACCTGTGGATCAGTCTAGATACAAAGAATGCTCATATTTAATAGAGAAAAATGGTGAAATTCTCTTATTAACTTAGTTTTAAAAATATCTTTACATGAGATGGTGAGGTCTACATTCTTATTAATACTTTATTAATATTTTGAAATACAACTCTTAATTAGAATACCCACAAATTATTAAAAAAGTTGTATTAATGATTCCAATTTATAATAAGAAATGCTATGAGGTGGATTGGCATTTGAAATTTGGAAAAGGAAAAATGAAGAGAAGAAGAGAAAGGGTGAAGAGAGAAGTGGAGGGTGAACATACACCAAACCATCTTACCCACTTGTACTCGTGAAAAATTCTTATTTAAAGTTAATTTGGTCGAATCAATTTAATTATAAAATATATATTATGATACATTTGTTATGTGATTAGTTATTTTCTTTAAATTATATACTAATTACATAACAAGTATATTGTACTTATCGTATTATTTATTCAAATTTAAACGAATCATATTCCAACTAAAATTTTGACAATACCCATTGCAAATGGCATTCCCAAACAATATCTTGCTGGTTGAGAAAGGCAAGTATAGATTTGGACATGCACCAACTCCTATGGGTGGGTCCCACTACTAGTAGGTAATATTTAATTTTGAGATTGTGTTGTTGACCTAAAGAAACAATAAATAACATGGGGGTAGGTCACACTAACATAGCTTCCAAGAATCTTATTTCTTTCTCAATCAATGCAATAAAATTAAAATTTATTGTTTTTTTTATTTTTTTTGCTTGGGATGTAACATTCTTTAGAATTTTATAATTTCAGATATTTTTTTAATGTTTATGATTTTATTTGGTCAATAGTACATACATTAATATTGTATTCATAGATATAGTTATGCGAAGCGAATGCATTCATAATGTTTGGATTTGTGTTTTGGTGTTTTGTTTTGGTGTTTTTGAGATAGAGAGAGAAAAATAGAGAGAAATAAGTGTGTGTTTAAGATAGATGGCATGTTTGGATTTGTGTTTTGAGGTAATATAAAATAGTTTAAAATAAGTGGTGTATGTTTGATGTTGGGATTTGGGAGACAAATGTTACTGTTGATTGTCAAATCATGTATTTTTTTATATATAAATATGTATATATATAAATATTGTATGTTTAATGTTGCACTTTTTGTTGACAAAAAATACTGTTCATTATCAAATCATATCTTTTGTAATTATATTTATATATATAAATGTGTGTATACATATTATACATAAAAAATTCAAAAACAAAAAAACACCCAGATAAGGTGTAAAAATAGAAAAACAAACATTGAGTGTGTTTTGTTTTGTCTCGGGAAATGCCCAAAACAAAACAAAACATAAAAACAAACAAAGCCATTGTTTTCCTGAATTGGGCTTACATTTGAAATTTCATTGTGGGTTTCCTCTAATCCAACGCATATAGCAGGAGGGATTTATTTGGCCAGGCCCACTTACACTCAAAGTTGAGGAATCGTCAGATGTTTAGTCTTGGTCCAAACAATGGGTCTGAGTATGGCCCAATTCAATATGGGCCGACATCTCAAAAGAATTCACAACGTTGAGCACGCCATGAGCCTAACTTTGGATTGTTTATTATTCTTTTTAAGACAAGACAATGAAATACATATTTACGTGATGACATTACATAACATTGATAAAACTAATTAAGTATAAGCAAATAATTAAGCTTAAAATTTTCAAAATTTATCATCTAAATGATATTCTATCAAAAAATGGATTCCTTAATTTCTTTATCTAACTTACACTAAAACTAATCAGTGCCAATGAGGAACAGCAATTATAATGAAAATATATTTATTTAGATGTATTTCCATTGAAAAAATATTAATTTGATAAGGACATCTATAAAAAATAAATATAAAATATGTATTTTTTTTTATTGAAAATACAAACAAACAGATGTGAACATATATATATATATATTTTTTCTTTTTTATAAAGAAAACTTCTAATCATAATTCATTTTCAATATCATTGGTCAAAAGAGGAAAAGTGATTTTATTAAAAAAAAAATATTTTCCCCATACATTTAGAGGATAAGTACAAGAAATTTAGGCTTTTGGTGTAATAATTAGATTTTAGCTCTCAAAATGACAAGACAACATATAAAAAGTGAGAAATATCACGCACCAGTTTAGGCTTCTCTTCTTTTCATGACCCCTTTAATCAATCAATCTTATAATTAGTCATCCGCAGCAACTTTAATAATTATGTTTATATACTTAACAACAAAGCAAAATCTCATAGCCCTCCTCCTCTAATTATCTTTTAAATATAATTTATTTGTCTTGTATATTAATTTTAATTTAATCAATTTCAAATTGATTTTTTTAATCGATGGATTAAGTTGCAATGATGATGCCAGCTTAATAATATCATCAAACAAGATTCACAACTTATTTATGCAAAAAAAAAACAAACATATTGTAATTAGACTAAAAGACACTCCCTTCATCCGTCAACCTTAATTTTTGCTTCCCACACACAACCATCATTATGTTTGAACATCATGGGATTTTTTCCAACACATGAACTGCATCTTTCATGCAAGGTCTCTTCTGAGGGACCAATGAAGCACAACTAAACCCTAGTTTAAACCATGCCAGCATGGCCTCCTCCCGCCCCGCCACGTCGCCCCTTATCGCCACGTCGGCCATCCTCAGGACCTGGTTAGGGTCCTCGGCCACTGAACCCACTGTCCACTGGCTCAACTCCCGGTCGGAGAAAACTTTTCCGGTCAGGAGCTCAAGCAACAAAATCCCAAAAGAGTAGACATCCCACTTGGGACTAGGCTTGAGGTTATTGAGCGACTCCGGAGCATGATAAGGAGACGTGCACCCGACGAATCCAGCAGGGGCGATGTAGGGGCTCCCGTTGACGGATTGATCGTATAAATCATCGGTGGATCTCTTGCTGCCGAAATGCCTGGCTGAGCCATCCGATTTGCGGGTGTGCTTGCCGTGTATGAGCCAGTGAAGTCCAAAATCACTGACCATGGGCTCCATATCAGGTGTCAAGAGAATGTTGCTAGGTTTGATGTTGCCATGCACATTTTTCTTGTCATGGATGTAAGCCAGCCCCCTGGCTACGCCTTTGGCTATCTTGATCCGGGTTGCAAGAGGCAAATGATACGGGGATGACCCGATTTTTCCTGAAGTCAATAACATATAAATTAACAAATAACTTACTACCAACCAAGAAGGCAGAGGAACAGGTTTATGGGAGTCTGTACTGAGGAATTAAAATAAAGTTTCTAGCTCTAACTATGTTGGTATTATTAATGTAGTATTTAGTACCTAAAATTCGTAAAGTTTAGCTCTCTCTCTCTCTCTCTCTCTCATTCTTTCTCTCTCATTTGAGTGTGTGTGTGTGTCTGTGTCTGTATATAGGACTACGAGGTAAGGCAGCACATGTTTTTGGCTTATTACATGTTCTGTCCGGGCAGAGGTTTTTCAACCTTATTTACCTCACATGGAGGCCCATAACAACTTAATCAATGTGGTCCGGAGCTTTCTTGTGGAGCAACATATAATTTTTTTTTTTATCTAAAACAGGAAATAGCATAAATATTTTACTACTTCTGGTCCCAATCTTCATGGAAGTTTGAGGAAGTATCGATGAACTTAAGCTTGAAAGAGATGTAGCAATGCATACACTCAGAATGCTGTCTCAACTTGGACGAAAATGAGTTAATAATCCGTTTTGCAAGAATGTGAAACAGCAGTTTATGCGTAAATCAGCAGAAAATGCGTAAATCAGCAGAAATTTGAGCAAGATGATGATGATAAGCCTTAATTAGTTGAAGGAGAAGTAACTTACTGTAACCAACATTCGCCAGGCTTCCATTCGAGACGTAGTCATAGATCACAAGTTTCTCATCATCTCCCCAATAGAACCCCCTAACTCTAACTAAATTCGGATGCCGCAGCTTGGCAATGGCCTTAACTTGGCCCTCGAACTCCTTCAGTCTCGCGACGCCGCTCTCTCCGATTCTCCTCACGGCAAATGCAGTCCCATCTTGAAGCACAGCTTTGTAGACAATGCTATCGCCGCTCGACCCCAGCACGTATGCGGAAGCCTTGAGCAAAGTCTCGAGTTCTAGCTCCGTTTCACCGTCGACCATCACTAGTGATCTCTCATTCTTGGCTTGTTCATGCTTCTGATTCTCATTCTCCAGTTGAGAGTGATCGGTAACATAGTTGCTGTTCTCATCGCTGTCTGAGCCTGTCGCTTCTGATGTTTCTTCTCCGTTTGTGATCACACTTAGGCAGGGCCAAGTGGGAAGATTTCTCGTCTCTTTTACAGCTGCTGGCGCTGAATCTTTCTTGAATTCGTGTGCTTTGATTGTTGTGGTCGACGTTTCTTTAGCTGCAGCATTTGCTTTCTTCTTCTTCTTTTGGTAGATGTAGAGGAATACGGCTGCAAGAACTGCTATTCCGGCTAAGGGGGCGACAGCTATTCCTGCTATTGCAGCCGGTTTTAGGCCGTGCTGTGGTGGAATCTGGCCCGAACTTGGGGTTGTGTCAGGAGAATTAGGCAGTGGGTTGGAGCCAATTGTCTTAGGTATGGCTGCAATTGCTGGAGAAGAAGTGTTTGTAGTAGCATTAGGTGGGGTTGATAGAGTTGAAGGAATAGTGCAGAGCTTCTTGAGCGGTTTGCCGCAAAGGTCTGTGTTTCCAGCATAAGCCTCTGTTTTCTGATTTGATAAACTGATTGATTCAGGGATTTCTCCGGAGAGATCATTGAATGAAAGATCGATGGTTGCGTTTCCTGGGATTTGCGCCGCGAATTCTTGAGGTACTGAGCCGGAGAACTTGTTGGAGGAAAGATTCAAGTACCTCAAATTCTCACCACCAAATCCAAGAGGCAATGATCCATTCAACAGATTGGAGGACAAGTCCAAGACTTGGAAAGAACGAATACCGCTAGGAATAGGGCCTGAAAGATAGTTACTCCTCAATGAAACCACTGTTAGATTCTGCAAAGAAGTAATGCTCTTTGGGATGTTTCCTGCTAAGGCATTATCAGACAAGTTAAGCAGCCTAAGACTCTTCGGCCCGGCGAAGAACTCAGGAATCCCACCAGATATCACATTGTTTGCTAATGAAAGGACTTCAAGTTCTGAGGCATTGAATAGTGAACTAGGCAAAGTCCCGTTCAAGAAATTGCCAGAAAGATCAAGAGTCCTCAGATGTGGGATGAATCCTAAGTCTTCTGGTACAATACCAAGAAGCTTAGAATTGGGAAGGCTAAGGCTAATGACTCTGAACATATCAGACATGCCACCAAAGGCACCACCCACAATCTGAGCACATGTTACACCAGTCCATGAACATGGGGTGGCATCACTGTAATCCCAGTTATCAAGAACTGACGAAGGGTCACTGAGAACAGAGTATTTGAAGGAAAGAAGGAGACTTCCATCCAAGTTAAGGCCCAGAACAGCAGGAGCCAAAAGAAGCAAAAACAAGGAAAATGACCTGCAAAGATGCAGACTGTTGCTGCTCTTACAACACTTCATTTTGTCAAAGAAAGCCCACAAATCTGCATAATGCAAACCCCTATTTCATGAGGAAGAAAGGGAGAAGAGGGTAACCAACTGCAGAGATGTTTGTTCTGGTCACCAGAAAAAAAAGGAGAGAGTTGTAAACAAAGTTGGTGGTCTTGTTTATGTTTTAAATTGAGGGAGAAACAGTGTAGGAGTTTAAATGATGGGTATGGGGAAATGCAGAGAGAATGGTTTGTATTTCTTGCTGTCAAGACTCTGTTAAAATGTTGTACAGAAACTTTAGTTCTACTTGTTTAGGAAAGGAAAAAAGCAGAGAGAGGAATCTTTACTTGTGTTTTAGTGTTGCTGCTATAAGACATTCAGAATGAGTTGGACCCCAGCTCAAGATTTTGGAGTGCCTCAACTCCACATTCTATTGACTTTTTTCCAATCTCTCCCCCATACCACTATCACTTGTTTTCAAATTTTACCTTTGAGTAGCCTCTTTTTTTATACTGTTTCCTAATATATATATATATATATATATATATTTAACCCATCCTGTTATCAATTAACTTGAAGGTGACGACTGTGTATTTCATATATTTCAAAATTTATATACTGATCAATTATATGACAAGAACAGCAACATTTGTTGGTCTGTTTGAATATTGTTGGACCTAATTTAATCAACATGGGAGTTTGGGTAAAAAGTGAGAAAATTTATTGTATGAAATTTGAACCATGCTGATGATTTATGTGATAGCAATGAAAATTATGTGGACAGCCCATATTCATCATGATATTGATTAGGAAACAGTGAGTGATGGGCTTTTACAACTTTGTTTTAGGTGAAAAGATAAAACTTGTGTGTGTGTGAAAAGGTGAGTTTTAATACTGTTCCAGGAAAAAGCCCCATATTTATTGCAAATTTACAAAATAACCCCGGTGAAATCCCCTACCTTTGTAGTTTGTGTATCTTTTGGCAGTCAAAATTTAGATTATTAATATAAATAACATAATAAAAAAATGAGTGAAACTCTAGGTAGAATGTTTGGAGTTCAAATTTTAAGTTAATTATAAAAAAAAAAGAACTTGATTGGTCCCAAACTCCAAATATATATAAAATATTATTTAATTATTTATTTGGTTGGGTTGGTCCCAAAACCTCATATTCCAAATTTGAAATTTCAAACACTCGTGGATAAATGAATGGCACAAATCATGAACCACTGTTGAATTTGGTGGCAAGTTCACATTTGAGGAAAACAATCAATCACCAATATAAAATGTCTAAAACAATTTAATGTTTAAATTTGAAAGCCTATTTAAAAAACAATATTTTTCTCAATAGCCAACAAAAACACTACGAATTTTGAAGCAAGTCACGAGTGTGTGTTCAATAATATCATATCCATATATATATATATTATCTTAATTACCTATTTAATTATTGTTTTCCTGATTTGTTGATTAAATTAATTAAAATGCTAAAGTCGTCAAACACATTCTGTCGGTTTGCACGACTTTCCACACAGTTTATTTGGTGTTGAATTGGGTCTCGATATGATTAGGTGATGGAACATTAAAATAATAATGATAGTTTGGATCTGTTGAGGGATTTTGGTTGGAATTAGTGGATTGGGTTTGTAAACTCTTACTCACCATTCTTCTCTTTCCTTTCTACTACTTATCTTTAAGATAAATACATTTAATACTCCTATTGTTTGTTTTTATTTAACAAATAGATACATTCATTAAAAATAAAAAAATCAACGGAATTTGTTATATTAGCAAAAATAATTAAATAAAAATTTATATTTATCCCTGATTAACTTACTACTAATTTATTATAGGTCAAATAAATGTATCATGCATCCCGTCAAATATAAAATTTTAATCTTAATGTCGTACCTTAGAAATTTTAATAATATATAGGAAATCGTACGAACACACAATATAAGGAGTAAGGACCAATTTGCCCACCCAATTACATTTATCGGATAAAAAGGTCTGGATTTCTTATCAGTTGAATTTAATATTACTACAGGCCGATTACTCTTTGAGGCCCATAAAAATTGGGCTGGTTAGTGGTCAAGCCTAATATCTGTTTAGGGAACCCAGAAGAACTGTATTGGGCTGGGAGATGGGCCCAACTATTTAATACAAGCTAGAATCACGTGCTTAAGACGCGATACACAGAGTGAAAAATGAGAAATGAAAAAGATGGAAACTTGTTGTTGATATTTGGTCCAAGGCATACAGTTGAAGCCTACACTTTGTTTCCCAAAACCGCTCAGTACTTAAAAGAGCTATGCAAACTCTTCTGCTGCCGGCAGCTCGCTCCGGCGTTGCACCACCAGCTCAGCGTTGCACGGCGGCTGTTTCTAGGACCTTGCCGTATGATAATGCCCGTTCATTAATCCGCTTCAGGAGCACTACTGATCCTCATTCATCACTATCTTCCTTTAAATTACCCAAAAGTTTAGCTCTATCTTACTTAATTGTCAGTAATCGCAGCAGGAGAGCCCTAGCTTCTCCTCCCATTGCTGCGGCTTTTAATTCTTCGACTGATGAGTCTGAAAAGGCCAAACTTGCTCAGGTCTCTTTATCTCTCTATCTGTATCTCTCTCGGTTTGTTATATGTGCGTTTGTTTGGTCAACGAATGCAATCTTGATGTGGATGGAGATTACGATTTCCTGTGAGTCTGGGTTCCTGAGATTGTAAAGTTGAGGATTTTACTGTTTTTTGGCGATATGATTTGAATCTAGGGTTTAGGGGTTTTGCTGGCTGCTGGAGCTAGGATAGTAATTACAGATTAACATGCTTTTAGGACCTGAAACTCAGAATTTATTTTCAATTTTCTTACGTCATTCTTTTTGGTTCTCTGAGTTTGATAATTGAGAATTCTATTAAATGCAAGTTCCTTGCGGGAAATGGTGAATTTTCTGCCAAGTTAATTTAGTTTTTTGATTCTATGGTCTTAGCAAAGAGTGGCGCTAACATAATGCAGATACTGAAATTAATTCAAAGGTCTAAATGATATTAGTTGTTTGTGATACTATGGTTCTGGAATTATGAAGGAAGAGAATTTCACTCTGATTTGTGAATTGTGATTTGACCCAAATACCTCAGTTGACTTTTTAGACTTCAAGCTGAACATTGCCCTCATGAAGATCTGTTTTGAATTGTTCATTTTAGGTTTCAAAGAGATTAGAGAATACCTCGAGGTATTTCAAGAGATTGGGAAGCTTTGGATTTTGGGGACAGCTAGTTTGCACAGTTGTTGCTGCTGTGATCCTTTCATTTTCCATTGTTATTACTGGGAAGGTTACATCGCCTGCTACCTTCTATGCAACTGCGGGAGGTATTGCAGCTGCATTCATTTCCGTGTTTTGGTCATTTGGTTATATTCGGTTATCTGATAGACTTCGGAGAACAGCCAATGATCCTTCAAAGGTAATGATCACAATTTTTGGTGCATATAGCATTAAATTCCGATGTTTTAAAGCTTTTTTCCTAAGTTAAATTTTCCTTCAAATTTACTTGGTTCAGCATAGCCATATTTATGTATCCAAAGAATGGTCTTAAATTTAGTAATTCTTTGGAAAAGAGGATGGAGCCATATTCCGTAATTCTCATTGTGTGGGGTTGGAAGATGTGGGAGTGGGGTATTATAGACAAGTGGAAGTGATAAATTGGGCGAAAAATCAAAGTTGAACTTCTTGGTTGTGGATGTAAGAACTTCAAATTGTTCAGCCTCAGAATCTGTATGAATAATCTTCCCATCAAGATTAAACCTTATTCCATCAGAAATAAGGCCAAAAAGAAGGGAGTTTTCAGGAAGGCCCAGAAGAGAGTACTCGGAGAACCAATCAATTAACATCAGATATCCGATGTTCAGATAACTGATTCGTATCACCACTAATGTAAAACAAATTAAGCATCGATCTAGACATGCTGGAAGCAGAAAATATTGCTTATTTCAAAATCAAATGCTTAGCCTTAAAAGACATTTACATGAACAAATACACATGTGAGACTCTTGAGAGATCATAATAGAAAAGAATGATGAAGAGAAAGACCATAAACAGGGTGTCTGATACATTCTACATAATGCTATAAAGTTAATCGTATTAGAACTTGATGTTTATTTTGTGTTCTTAAGTGTTTGTTGGCGAAATTTTTTCTTCTTCCAGACCGACCAATATGGAGTTAGCAAGTTGAAGTACATTACATGGTTTTGAGTTTATTTTGGCATTCTGTTAAACGACTTATGAATAGTTGCTAACAACCAAAATAAATTAGTATGAGACCAAATTCCAACAATCTTTATGAAGATTTAATGTCCTACATTTGCGATGATTGCAGAAACTTTGAATTTGTAAATCATGAGTGATGATATTTCTGTACTTCACTTCTACTCTGGTTCTAGTATTCAGCCAACTCAATGGGGCAACTATATGATAGTGGGAAGAAAGTTGTGCTTGCGCCACCCCCACCCCCCCCCCCCAACTATGTAGCTGTATTTGTTACTTGCCCACTTTCCTCCCCCCACATACAACAACTTGGTAGAACTTTCAAAAAGTAGATGTAATATGTCATTCCATTGGTCAAATATTATAAATCAGTTGTGATAATTTCTTGTTCTGTTAACACAAGTTATGTGCTTCCAGGCACCTCCTCGAGCTGATGTTGTAAGAAGTCTGAAAAATGGTATAGGTGTAAATATCTTGGGCATGGGTGCTGCTATACTTGGTATGCAAGCGACAGTAGGTTTATTGGTGGCCAAAGCTCTTACCACTTCAGCTACTCCATATTATCAGGGTATCCCTCCTGGGAACAGTCCTGTTCTTGCCTTGGATGTATTCTTGGTGCAGGTACCCTTCACAATTTAAGTCCAAAACTCACTGATCATCTCATATTTGCATCTTTTATCATTCTTGGCGTCTCATTTTAGAAGTTACAAAACTTCTTCTCTATGCCCATTTTCGGATATGTTTGAGGGATAAAGGTTGTGTGCGGGATTTGTCTAATGTCATTTGTTGCTGTTATGCAGGCATCTGCAAACACCATACTTTCACATTTTTTAGGGTTAGTGTGCTCCTTGGAGCTATTGCGCTCGGTCACATTGCCACCTTCAGAAAATGTCCCGATTCCTAAGATAGCATGAGCTGAAGCACATAGAGATGGGGTATTTCACAAGCCATCTGAACTCCTGTGAAATTGTATCAAGCTAGACCAATTTATTTTATCCACATGTAGAGGACTGTTCCGGGTTCAATTGTGTGTTAAGAGTTTGTCCATCCAAACGTGAGCATTTGCAAAAGCAAAATAATATTTTCATTCTTTTCCCTGTTTGATAGGCTGAGTCACAATTATGCAACCGTTGCTTCCTTTCACATCAACAACATAAATCAAGATGAAATAAAATTCAGAACAATAGGAAGAATACCACAAGGATATTGGTTCTGATACAATCCATGGCTTCTCTGGTTAACATGTGGTGTTAAAACTAATTCTAATTGAACCGAATTCAAGTCAAGCAAATAACTTAATTTGATATATATTCATTATACTTTCACTAATTAGTTCAATATTTCACAGCGTAATGTTCCTTCCTTTAGATAGTGATTCTAAACCAAACACCAGATGCTTCTCCTCGATCCATCGCTCGTCAGCTGCACAGAGAACTTTAGGGAGTCTGGGATAGGCGTGAACAGGAGGCGGGCAGGCATCGACAGGTCAGCCGGGGCAAATGCTTTTGAATGGGAGTTTCCGGCGCTGTCCTTTAGTCTACATGACTTGTTGCGAGGAAGAAAGGATCCTGACTTGGAGTGGAAGTGATTTGCAGAAAAGAGGAGATGGATAGAAGTAAAAGAGATTGGGATTGGGATTTGGCCTGATGATTGCACAATTCATAGTGGAGGAGTCTAAAAATTATGAAGTTTTGGGCAAGCATAGCATTAAATGTGAAAAGCAAAAAGGATCAATCAAACACACTTTCCCCATCAACTTTGTGTTATGTAGGACTAACTCCCTAAGTTAATCAATATAACAAGTGTCCCTTTCAAATTGATTATTTGGATAAAATTATGATTTCATGCCATATATAATTATATAATATTTATATATTTGAGTATTTTTGCACATTAAAAAATCATCAAATTATTTTCAAACTAGAAAAATATATTTTAATAAGGATATGGAATTTTTTTTAATAATTAAAGTACTAAAATTACCAACACCACATATATACTTGTAAGGAAAAAAATGGGCAAACATCCTAATTCGAAACTTGAACACTTACAGAAATATTTGAAAAATGGATATATAAATTACTCATATTTTGTCTAAATAGTTAATAACTTTATTATAATAGAAAATTAATAACAACAATTTATTTAAAAAAATGTGTATTTATTGTAGTGAGATGTTTATTTCATTGTAAGTTAAGAGAAAACAAAATAATAATCCGAAAGTAAAAAGGAGTGGGGGTTAGAGAGTGATTGGTGCCTCTGCGAGCAGTGGCAGCCATGTATAGTATTGGTAAATGGTAATAATATCATCATCTCCACGACCATTGACCAGCCAGACCCAGACCCAGACCCAGGCCAGGAATTTGTCATTTTGTCCAGCTCACGCCTTCCCCCAAACATAACTACTCAGTACTACTCTCACTCTTCCACCACTCCACGCAAATTGCTGTATCTATCCATTTCCAGCCTGCCCACTGCTCACTCAAACCCACAGCCATATAAGTTATAAATATTTTTTTTATTTTAATGTGCATCTACAAACAAGTTCATTCTATTAATATTTATTTGGTTTTTAACTAATTTTTATGGTGAATTCATTAATTTTTTTTGAATTATGAATTATAATTTTATATATTTTTAAAAAATTTTAAAATATTATTATGGACTGATATTCTACATTAATGATTTATTTTATCCATTCTTTTTTTTTTTTTTTTTTTTGTATTTTTTCTCAAACATATATATAATTACAAACAACAAAAAAATACTTATAATTACGTGTTAAACCTGATAAGAAGCAACTATAATTTATCCAAACTTTTTTCTAGAGAAAAAGTTGCGTCCAAACACCTTCAACGTCCATTGTCCACAACTTAGACGCAAATTATTTATGTAGACTTGGGGTCTTCAACTTTAGTCATAGTCATGGATGTATGATTAGCTTCATATTGATTTGTAATTGTGCCCGTGGGGACTTTCTTCTGGTTACACATCTTTTTGTAAACGTGGTCAATTTTTTATTCAATTAAAATTTTTAAAAAATTAAAATTTCGACAATACATAATTCTCAAGTTTTGGTTCATTGACTACTCGTCGCATCAAAGAGCATACACATATATATATAGTTTAAATAAGTATCATGTAATTATGTACTAAGGAGCACCAAGTTGTTTTTTCCACTCACAAACTGCCCAAACAGTGCACAAAGGCCTTTCTTTTAATATATGTGTGTATATATATATTAATGTACCTTTCTTTTTCTGTTTACCTCCTTTTGGAATATTCATAGATTCTAACATTTCAAAATCTGTCTAAACAGGGTGAGCTTTTTTATACTTTGCACACAACTTTTGGAACATACCCCCAACACTCTTGAAACCAAACTATTAAAATAAAACAATATATATTATTAAAATATAATAACATATCACGTTTTAGTAGATAAACTCATAATCTTAAAGTTATATGGTCCCAACTTTCATTTTAAAAAAAATGAATATAGATGAAATTGGTAAAATAATATGATGAATTTATACAAGCCACACATACATTTTGAAAAGTACACATACGCCTACAAGAAATGTTAATATTACTTACACAAGCCATTATTATTATTTTTTTAAAAATTACATACACCTAAAAAAATATCGACAATATTACACAAACTATCCTTACTATTTGGCTGTTGTGAATTATTTATGTAATTACACAAACAAATATAAATAATTTGTGTAAATAGATTCTAAATTAAAATTATAAATATAATTATTTCTAAATTTTAACACACGACGAAAAGTATATTATAAAATTTATAAATACCAATTACTGACAATTTTGTAACTAATACAATTAAAAATTCAAAAAAGCTTTGGTGTTAACGCAATTTGAAGTGTGAAATTACCGTTGGAACTAAGGAAACATATATATAGGTAGATTTGGTGTAGTAAATATAATTTGGTTTTGAAATTTGAATTTCGAAAATTTATGACCTCCCAAGTAAGTAAAAGGTGAGGTGAGGTAAGGTAGGTAGGTGCTGTCCTGGTTAAGGAAAAATGTAACAAACAGCTAGAAACAAAAAGGAAAGGGTATGGGGGAATCTGGAATCTTCCCCACCTCCTTCACTATTAAAGCAACTTCCATAACGGCACGAGTCAAAATAGGTAGAGTAACGCCCCACCCCCGAGATTTTTTATACTTCCATCCTCTATGGGCTCGACACCTGTCTTTCCAGCTGTCTCCCAACCGCCTACGTCTGTTGTAACCGGTAACTGTAACGCTCCCCCCTCTTTACCGGTTCTTTCAGTTACATCCTAATCCCCTCTTTATATCAATCTAAATTATTGTACGAGATGAGTTACTCCTCCACACAAACACACCACCCCCGTTTACGTGCAAATACCGTATCTATCTATACGCCTACAAATATACAACACGCCTTATTTAGTTAAGGTTAGGGTTTACCCTGTGTTTGTCTATGGCGGCGCCCAAGGAGGTCGGCGACAGGATCAAGGGGCCGTGGAGTCCCGAGGAGGATGAGCTGCTGCGGAAACTCGTGCAGCGCCACGGTGCCAGGAATTGGTCCTTGATAAGTAGATCGATTCCGGGGAGATCGGGCAAGTCTTGCCGATTGCGGTGGTGTAACCAGCTCTCGCCGGAGGTGGAGCACCGCGCGTTCACGGCGGAGGAGGATGAGATTATTCTCAAGGCGCACGCTCAGTTTGGGAACAAGTGGGCGACTATCGCCAGGCTACTCAATGGACGTACGGATAACGCCATCAAGAACCACTGGAACTCGACGTTGAAGCGGAAGTTTGCCGCGGAGGCGGCAGCGGTCGGCGTTGGAGAGGATAGGTTAGCGCAGGTTTTGAGGCGAGCTGGCAGCGGAGATGTGTCTACGGCTATGACGAATGGCTTTAGTCCGCAGAGTTTGTGTCTATCAGATTCCGACACCTGCGACTCCGGGAACAATGTGAAGCTTTCTTTTCCTTTAGCGACGAACGCATTGGTTTTGCCGCCGGCGGAACCGCCGCATGCGATGGTGGCGGATGAGGGAAATAGTGATGGTGAGTTGACCGCGTTGACTCTTTGTTTGCCGGGGACTGGGAGCGATTCATCTGTTAAGATGACCGGTGAAAAAGACTCTACAGCAACTGCGCTCACTCATCCGAGCCACCACCGCCTCAGTCGTGCGGCGGAAGAGGATGTGAAGAAAAAATCGCTGTCTTTTGGTCCAGAATTACTCGCTGTTATGCAAGAAATGATCAGAACGGAAGTGAGAAATTACCTTTCAGAACATGAGGAGATAATCCCCGCAGTTAAACGCATTGGCATTAGCAAGCTTAATAATTAATTAACTTTGGGTAAGATGGATCTTAAAAGAGGAATTATCTGTTTACTGTGCACTGCGGATGTTTTTTCTTATCATCAGTAAATTTTGAGTAACTTGCGTGCACAGTAAAGCAGAAAATACCTTAAAGAACAACCACATGATAAGCACTCTTCTTTATATGGTTTTAAGTTTCTGATCTATGCGGATATTGGCATTTGAGTTTGTTGATTTGTTTAATCTTTGGAAATGTGTTGGGGGATGATGCGTTGGTTGTTTTGGATTATAAGATTAAATCAAAAGCTTGGAAAAGTGGGAGCTCAATGTTGGGATGTAGAATAGCTTTATGGGGATGTGAGAAATTTTATATCAACTATGTGAACAGTGGTGAAGATGATATGATCTGTATCATCATCTTCTTTTTGATGGGCAATACTATGAAACGAACTAGGGATGTATTAACCCATCAAAAAAAAGAATTTGTATGTATTATAATTGCAAAAAAATTGAGTTTGAATTTAATTATTTAAAAAACAGTCAGAGTAAATGTGAGCAAATTTGCTTGATTTTAACATTAAAATAGATGGTCTCTTCAAAAGCGATTCTGCAGAACGACGACTTTGATTGAACATTAGCATTGTTAAAGTGACAATGGCTCATTCGATTTTGATTATCAATCACTGGTTTCTAGCACTGTTTATGAATTTGAGCCTTTTTATAATAAACTTCTAATATACGTTTGATAACCACATACACGTTGAAAATTCAAATTATTGATGTAATTTGAGTGACAACAATAGTTATTCGAGGGTGATAGTCTTGTGTTCAAGCAAGACCAGTGGTTTCAGTCAATCAGTCTATAAATTGATAAGAGTAATTTTAATAGTCTATATTATTGAATTATTTAAACTAAATGTTATAGGGGTCTTTATATCAATGTGCAGTTTTTTTAATAAAATTGTACACATATTTTTTTTTTTGCTTCCAAAATACTCTAACACCAACTTTGTTTTCTTTTTACTCTTATTTTCAAGCAGCCCAAACTTTAATTAAAGCTAACTTACAATTTCTTTTTGCAATGCATTTTCACCAAAAAAGTAAAAGCTACTATATTTTGTGGAACTAAGGTCTTCTTTTCTTGGATGAATGAACTTGGGCCTTTCTTAAGACTTATGGATTCAGATACCGTATGCATTTTGTAAACTGGGGTGGCCCCCCCGGGCCATACGGCCCAAGAGTCTGTTGGCCCTGCCATTCTAGCCATCAGCTGAAGCCCCAAAAACACACGGGCCTTAAATATTGCATCCTTCTCTCTTGAACAGAGAATGAGAGGGAACAACCAACCATCCATCCGCTTTGCAAATCCATGTGGATGGGCCCTCCTCTATCCAGGTACCATACACCATCATCATGACCATAGTGGAATTGGATCATCAAGTTTCCAAGAATTTGAAGTGGTGGGCCCCCAACATATGTAAGTATGATGATGATGGCTACTTCCATTATCGCACAATACCCCACTCAACTAATAAAAGTTGGAATGGGAGGCGCATAATGTCGTTTGCACTTGCAGTGAATTCAACGTATTCTCTCATCATAGATCATAGATGTTTGCTATGTGGTTGAGTGGTTCCAAAACTTCTTCAACATTTCATATCCAAAGAATAGCATATTTTGTAGGTGCAAGTACCCCACCTCAACGACATACATATCACTTATATTTGCTCAGTTTCATTAATTTATGAGACATAAAGAGGTCAAGAATTTATTAGTAGGGGTTGTTGGGACTTAGAAGGAAGATGTTGATGGCCATTGATACGATTGATTTAAATATGACCAAAGCTAATTTCAGTTAGAATTTTCCTAATATAATGCCTAAAGCCCACAAGTTTGACAAAAGAAATGGTTGCAATATGAGGGAGATCATGACCTAACAATGTCTTTTCTCACCAAAGATAAGTTAAAATCTTGTTAGATGGCATATGCTCTTCCATTCACAATGGCAAGTAAATCCAAATCTTACCTACCATAACTCGTTAAAGTCAAAGAGAAAGCCCATCCTTCACAATCACCAAACCAGTCTTTACCTACACTCATGACAATGTGTACGACAGAGATTGAGATAAAACTAAACCCCTTCAAAAGTCTTTTATTATATGTGATCCAAAGATATAAACAAAAGCCATATTGCATTCTTTTCAACACCAAATACTGAACATCACTTCATTGTATTATATAATTAAGTTTTCTGGTTTGTGTGCTTGGCATTTCACTGATCAAGATTGCTGCCTGCAACATCCACAACAAATCTGTATCTAACGTCGTTCTTCTCCAGCCTCTCAAAGGCAGTGTTGATGTAGTCCATTTTCACTATCTCGATGGTGGATGTGAGGCCCTTTTCCTTGCAGAATTCTAGCATTTCCTCTGTCTCTTTCATGCTACCAATGAAGCTTCCTGTTATGCTTTTCCTCCCTGCATCAAGTGGACAAGGAGTGTTGTAAACCAGTTATACAAATATGAATATAGACAAATGAAGTAGAAAGATTTGAACTCACCTAGCATGACCATGGGCGTTATAAATTGCAATGGAGTGTTTATAACCCCCATCAAGATTAACTTGCCATCAACTTTCAACAAGGACAGATAAGGTTCCAACGGGTGGAATACCGGTATTGTGTCGATGATGTAATCTAGTGAGTCAGCAAGCTCTTGCATTCGATCAGCGTTCGAGCTGACCAGGTAGTCGTCAGCGCCTAGGTGTTCCAATGCTTCTTCCCTCTTCCTGTCGGACGAGCTGATGACAGTAACATGGTGTCCCATGGCCTTTGCAATCTTCACGCCCATGTGGCCGACCCCTCCAAGACCCAAAATACCGCCTCTTAGGCCACTGCCTTTTAGTCCAAAATGGTTCAGGGGACTGTACACGGTCACACCAGCACATAGTAGAGGTGCTGCCTGTTCTGGTGCCATGCCATCTGGAATTTTCACCACAAACCTGAAAACCAGAGCAATTTGAAAGATATGCTAGAAATTTCTGATGCATATACCAAAAATAGGATTTGACTGCATCATGGTTGATAGGTTTTTGTCATTATACGGCAGCAATAGAGACGAAATTGGTTGTATGAATCAAATAAACATGTATAACTATTCAAATATGAAAAAGAAGAAGCATTAAACTAGTTGAGTCTATGCTTACTTCTGATGAACAACCATAGCACCAGCAAATCCCCCTTGGGTGGGCTGGCCATCAGTATAAACATCATTGTAGGACCAAATCTTCTTGTTGCAGTATTGCTCAATATCTGCTTTGCAAGGGCGGCAGTTCCCGCAGCATCCGACAATGCAGCCAACTCCAACCACATCACCAGCCCGGAACTTGGTCACACCTGATCCAACCTCTATCACCTCACCTACCACTTCATGCCTAAGAAACAACATAGCAAAACAGTGTAGAAAAGTTTTAACACAACATATTAACTGTGAACCAGAATTTTAAAGACTAGATAAATAAAGAAAAACTTGCTACTTATCTTTCCACGGAAATCCGAACTATACAACATATTATTCAGCTAAAAGAGAGTTGTTTGTTTCCAGAAGTGCCCTTCATCTGAGTACTACTCAGACATTAAAGGACTGATTCACAAAAATCTTTGATTTTGTACCTCACCTATCATGGCTGCTGATCATCAATTCAGAGATGTGCTGACTTATGAATACAACATCAAGATGTAGGATCTAAATATTACATGTGACTAATGCCTAAGTCAAACAGAGCATCAGCACATGAACTAGGAAACACGGCACTCGCACTTTTGCGACCATATTGGTAATTTAGCTTAAAAACTGACAATTTAGATGAGATAGACAGAAGAATAATCCATTTTAGATTTGGAATGAACAAGAAACCTGAACTTCTGACCACTAATTGCTCCTAACTTTTAGAGATTAGTCACAGAGGATGGAATTCACAAAACATTTATCAACCAAAGGGCAGAAATTTAAACGAGGATTGCTCAAAATATAGTGGGGCAAGAGCATGAAGTGGACCCCCGCGACAGCCAACAAGAATCCTAGGTTAAGCAATAATTGAAGTAAGCATGCCCGAATGAATAAGCAGCTTTATCATCCACAGCAGACGCCTCCCTTAAGGAACACACAACATGAACTGAACTTCCAAATTCCAACAAAACACACACAGTTGCGTGGAAAGGGGGAAAAGGAAAACAACAGAAAAGAGAAGAAAGAGAATAGAGCATATACCCTGGAACCATAGGGTAACTGGACATGCCAAGATCGTTCTTAACCTGATGAATATCAGTATGGCAAATCCCACAGCACATCACCTTCACATAAACATCTTCAGGGCCTGTGTTTCTGTTCATGCATTAATTGTTTCCCAGCAACGCAGAAGATTATATCAGACAAGAGAACTGAATTCATAGATATGAAATAACAAAAGGAATGAACACCGGAGAGGCATGAAAGCGCGCTGAAAAGACAACAAAAAAATCGGAAGAAAGGTGTAATCTTGAAATACCTGAGAGTGTATGTATAAGGTGAGAGAACCCCAGAAGGGTCTCTTGCAGCCCATCCTACCATTTTTCTCTCCATTTCAAGACTGCCCATTTGATTCTTGATTGTTGGCTTCAGCGTTTAAGAATGAACAGTCTGCGATTGCGAGTGTGAGGAATGCTGCCAATTTACACTCATATATAAAGTGACAGGGGAAGGGATAAAGGAAGATAATTCACCAAAAATATATGGAAAGGTTGACAAGAAAAGATTGCGAGACATCTCAGCAAACACTCCCTCAAGCTCAATGGGGGGGGGGGGGGAGTGGGTGGGGGTTGGTGAGCACGGAACACTGCTTTGTAATGTCCTGTTTATTTTGTACTATGATGATTAAACATGTGAATTAATTATTTTTTTCTACTTACACCTGTAATTTGCAAGTAAATCAAGTTAGGTAAAGTAAATTTTAATTCAAATAAAATTTTATAATTTATTAAACTGTACATTAATTACACAACATATTCATATATCACTTATGTAATATTCAACATTTCTTTAAACTTTTCAATTAAAATGTAAAAAAAAAATGAAATTTATAGAAAATGAAATAATAAGGGTGATTATGTAAAAATCCCTGATCTCTTTTAAATGAAAATTTTGTACTCTTACTATGGTGATATTTTATTAACCTAATTAATTGGAATATAATTACCTTGCCATATTATATATTTCCTTAGTTGTCCTCTCCTTATGTTGCTATTTTAGTCTTTTCTATTTATAAATGAGAGTAATGAATTTGAATGTCCCACACGCTGTGCGGGGTGTTATTTGTATTTTCACCTTCTCCAATTATTACTTATTAAAATCAATAACTTTTTACTTTTTTTTTTTTTAGAGGAAAAACGAGTGCTATTATTACTAATAAAAATCAGACACGAAAAAAAGTGTAGCAGTTGGTGGAAGGTTAGAGGTGAATGATATCACACGTTATAGAGTTAAATTGATTTGATTGTGGAGATTTATATGACTATTTAAATATTAATTTTGAAATTTGAATTTGTATTATTTATATTAAATTTACGGATATAGAGTATCGATATTGTTAATAAATAATTATTGTTTTTAATATTACACTGATTATGGTTTATATTATTTTACTAAAAGAATAAAATAAAATGACAATTTGGATGTTAGGTGAAGATGCTAACGTCACGGAGTCGTCAGCGTCTCTGTTTTTCCTTTTATTTATTTATTTTTAAAGGAAAAGGTGTCGTTTTCATCGAATTACTAGTTGGCCGTTTCTTTGAGGCAAAGCCACTCATCACATTTCATCATTTTTCCTTTTAGAGTGTTTAATTTATGTGATAGGATTAAATATGATGAAAAATTGAATAATTATTAATCGTATTTTATATTATATAACATTTGATTTGATGTATTGCATGTGGGGATATTTGATAATATATATGATATTTTGTTGAAATGATTATAACGTATGATTAAATGTAAAAAGACTATAAAGAGTATTCATAGTTAAAATAGGTATATTCCTATATTGTAGCTTCTGAATGAATTAAAAAAATAAAAAAAATCACTAAATTACTTATTGAAATATGTTGTTTAAAATCAAATTAATTTTAAAATATTTTTTTTCTATATTTATATAGAGCCGAAGTTGAAAACATGTATTCAATGAAGTAATTAATGATAAAATTCAAATCTTTTTCAAAGGTCCAAAAAAGAAAGTAATATTTTTACTATTTTTTATTATTAAATTGTTATAGTTTAAAATATATTTTTTAATCAAGCACAAGCTTCACAAATAACAAAAAAAAAATTGTATAAAACCCCCTGTATAAAAAAATTGCATAAAAATTGAAAATTCAACCAAAAACCCTGTATTAAAAATACAAGTGAAAAACCCCTGTACTTTTTTTAAAATTTTGCACACTCTCCCCTTGCCTTTAATTTGACTTAACGGCGTCAATTTTTTTTTTTTGTGATTTTTCGTTATACCCTTATATATTACAAATAATTGTTATTATAATGACAGTTGGATCTTCAATCTCTCATAATCATAAGATCTAATCAATTTAAAAAATGAATAGTCCAAATTTATGTATTTTAAAATATATATATATAATTTATTATGAATATAATAATGTATAATACCTCGGCAATCACTGCTAGGCAACGGGCGTCGTCGCCTAGATCTGGATGGACGACAACGCCCATCACCTCCGAGATTTGGGTGGGCGACAAAAATGAAAATGAGAGTGTCCAAAAGTTGTGAAAAGAAAAGGCAGAGACAGTGGTGAAGCTGAACTCGTGAGGTGGAAGCAGAGGCGCATAGCGGGGGGGGGGGGGGGGGGGTGGGTTTCGCTTGGGAAGATGATGATTTCGTGCATATTTTTCTTTCTATCTTTTTAATTTTATAAATTTTAATATGAATTAAATTAATAATATTTTTAACTAATATTATTTACAAAAATATCATGTAACTTTATTTACTGTAATTTATATAAATAATATAATTTTCAAATATATTCAACAAAATCAAATTAATTAATAATAAGTTAGGAAAAAATAATGTATTTTAATATTAAAAACATATAACACCTTTTTCTAATATTTGTAATGATGAATTCATGGGTTATCTCACTTTTCTTACTAATTATTTAATTGGATTGACATAATGTATTTTATTTGAAAAGTTAGTCCTCTATTTAAATAAAAATTCCCCACTCTTACCTTCCTAGATGGGAAAACTCCATCGGAGTGGAATTTCCTTAATGGAGGGTTCAGTCTTTATCAACTGTCCAATGAGAGATAGGAAGTTAGTGAACCGAACCGGCGAAAATACACCAAAAAAAACTCTCACAAGGAGATGGTTGAAATTAAAGAATCAGCAAATAAAATAAAAAATAAATTGAAAAACACTCTCCCGGAAAGTGGTTAGAACAAAGTTGTTGAACAGTTGGATGAGGACTGAGACACAAATGTGGTTTAGGTGAATTTGTATTTATACGAATGTGGGTACAGTAATCGAAATTTCCAATTTCTGCATAAAAATAAAAATAAAAATATTATCACATTTCGACATTGTTGTTTTATGTACTGAAAATTACATCTTGCAAGAACACTAAAATAATTACTCATAATTTATTCTCTATATAGACGGCTGGTGGATCCAGTGGCAAACCCAAGCTCTGTCTAGCCTTAGCGACCGACAGGGTTTGCCCCCCCTCCCCACCCACCCCAAAAAAAAAATATTTTGTCACTAAGATATAAGTGATAATTTAAAAGTTGTCACTGGAAAAATATTGTGACACCCCCTCTGTAATCCCATTTAGTTACCGTCACAACTCATAATTATCCCATTAAGATAACCGACAAAATCAACATTTGACACTCACCTCAACGGATTACATACTTTATTAGAGTTTTTAACTTTTACAAAATATAAGACACCAACTCGATCACAACGTAATGCTCTTGTATCCATATATTCTAGAGCTCCCAAATTAGAATAGCACCGCTGACCACCTATACGCTGACACTGGCTTATGATCTATCTCCTGAAAGAAAATATACGACAAATTTATGAGTTGTCAACTCAGTAAGTATAGCTTTTCAGTCTATATATATATACACAAGCAACAAGTTAAGTAAAACAATGATAACATAACCAACACATATTACACAATATAGCCAACTCACAGTAAAACAATCTTCTACTCCTAGTCTGCTTACCAGAAGGTGATATAGTGTTTTTTCTCCATCAACTCAACCTCACCTTTCATTATATACATGAATCCCCTTGACAGCCGGCTCATCAATTATATCGCATCATAGCTCTTTCAATTCGCTTCATAGCTCTTTTCATTTCGCATCATAGCTTTTATATCGCAGTACTGCTCTTTTTCATATTCATAGCTCTTTTCTCATCGTATCATAGCTCTTTTCTTTTCATTTGCCACATAGGCTATTCAACAACATCAAGGGGTATTCACATCATTATATTCAATTTCCACCACTCCCTCAATTCCACATATCACCATCCTTGTAAGCAGCTATCGGTAAAACCATATATAGACATATTTCTATTTACAAACACCCATACACATCATCCATAAATATAGCATTTCAATATATTTCTCATTTTACGTGCACAATATCATCATTCCAATTAAATCACCACGCATACATTTTCAGATAAATCAACTTCAGCATGAATCACACATCTATATTAAAGGAATACCACAAAGAAAGGAAACATGTATAGATAATACTAATTATTCACTTACTCGTACAATTCCACATAATAATATTTTCTCGTTAATCACTTTCTATTCGATTTCCTCCACGTTCCATTACAAAACCCCACAATCATTTAGCCAACATTCGTGTAGCACGATCACAATTAAGCACATAATAGCAATTCCACAGATATGCAGATAATCTTAATCACCATCAACATCCATTAACAAGTATACATACCATTCATATTTCACCCATATGAATATATACATAAATCCAACAAGCAATACTTAAGTTCACATATATATATAAACCAATTAGCTATACTTACCTCATTTTCCCAATTATGTAAATAGTAGAATGATGTGTACAATCTCAAACGTTGTTCCCGTGTCCTAAAATGAGGTATAAGACGTATCGTCAGTGAATCGTCGATATTGAAGTTCTTTCAAAAAGCACTAGATTACATTCGTACACTTCTCACTTTCTGAATATCTCCTTCTATAAAATTCGGATCTTTATTCCGTTTTCTTCTACATAAAGTAAACTCAATTATCTTTCCATCAATATATATTCTGATTTATTAAAATCAGTTTTTATATTTTAGAAATTACCCTTACAGCCCCTGAATCTACAATCTTCACAGAATGAGCCCTACTCACTAAGTATGTCATAACTTTAATTACAATCACTAACATTAGAAACTGTTTTAGTGTAATAAACTAGACATAATAAGCTATCCAATGATGTATGATTTGTATTTTTAACCATAAAGGTCAATTTTTATAAAATCTGTCCTTTTTATGAAATTGTTTTTCCTTGACAGCATCTCTGTCTCAGTTTATAAAATTCCTCAGAAAACATACAATTGATAAAGATTCAATTTTTACACCAAGTATTCTCATGAGTCTCTAGTTGCATTTACAGCAAGAATCATACAAATTGGATATATATATATATAATTAGTTATTCAAGTTTTAATACAACCGGGTCCCTTTAGACAGCAACAGATTCAAACCTTGTTATTTTAAAATTCTTTGAAAAATCATATATTTCCAAAATTTACCAAATTTTCACAAATAACCTCCTATGTATCTAGTTTCAATTTACACAAGAATCATTCGAATTTAACCAGTGAAACTCTACTCAAAGGTTTTAAACACACCTTGTCAGTTTACCCGCAGAAACAGAGCAACATAATGTTTCCTCCGTTTTAACCCATTCAAACGACCGATTTGGTTTCTCTCAAAACTAGAAAGTTTTAGTAAACATATCAAAGATTACACAGGTTCAAAAATCACTAAATTTGGAGCAGTATAACCCTTTTAAAATCGAGATTTACAGAGGCTAATAGGAAACAGAGTCGATTCTGGTACTTCTCTTTCACTTTAATTGGGTATTTTCTTCCATTTTGACTAACATGCAGCTCCTATACGAATTTAACCATGAAAGTTCAGCAAAACTTACCAAATCTTTTATGAAAATTTCGAAGTTTGAAGATGAATGAAGATGATGAAGAGCAACCCCACTTCCTTCTCCCTTTTCTTTTCTCTTCCCTTTCTCTTTTTCTCTCCTTTCTCTTTTTTTTTCTTTTCTTCTCTTTTTCTCTTTCTTTCTCCCGTCAAGTGTGTGTGTGTATGCTGAATGTGTGTGAATGAGGGTGTGTGTGTGAGTAGATGCATGAGGTGGGTGCTAGGTGGCAAACTTGTGTTGCTACCACCTCAATCTCTCTTTCTTTCTTTCTTCTTTTTTTTTTTATTGTTGTTGATAATTAAATACATCCTACCTAATTTCTTAATTAATATAATTTGATCCCAATATTATACCGAACCAATTTACTCCGTTCAAGTTTTAATATAATAAAAAATAAATATAGAATTTATGTATTAATTAACTAAATTTCGTAAATTTTTACTAATTAATTCCGCAATTATGTATTAAAATTTTGTGGATGTTACAAATATATTAAGTGATAATATTTTTTACTTTGTCATTATATATTAATAGTGTTAAGAATTTTACATGAAGCTATCACTACAGATGATTAGTGATACTTCTATATTGACAAACTAAATTATATAAATATAATGATATAAATTATTTATTGTCACAAGATCGTCATTATATACGTGTCTAATTACCTCTAGTTCCTATAGTGATAATTTTTACTCTGTTTTTTGTTATTAATTTCTACTAACAAATTAGTTCTGAAAAGCAATAATCACTATTGAAATGATAAAATTCATTATTGAGATAAAATAAATTATTATCATTAAATCACTACAAGAAAATTATCAATAACTAAGAAAAAATTTGATGCTAAAATCAGCGTCGAATTAATTAGTAAATAACTTTTTTATTGCTAATCTCATTATCTAATATTTATTTTAAAGAGTTTGTTACTAAATTTATAGCAAATTGCTAAATTCATTGCTAAGTAAATTTCTTATATTAGACAATGTAGATTAACAATGAGAATTTTACTTACTAATTATTTTGATGCTACTTTTTTTTATTGCTATTAAACAATTTTCTTGTAGTGTATATAATTTTGTGTCAGTTCCCACCCTAATGAAGTAAAAGATCCCCTTCAAGGACTATTTATTTGGCCGCTGACCCGAGTCGAAGGAGGCAAATAACTGTAGCCAGCTAATGGTGATTCATGTGGGAAGCACATATCTTCCATTACTTGAGAGCAGGCACTCTAGATTAGTGCCCAATCTCCAGAGTAGCTTTCCATTAGACACTTTAGGCATCATGGATGAATGAACACCATTTAAATTTTTGCTTTCAATTTATTTTTTTTAGATAAAATATTTAATCCTATCAATAGATCGATACCATTTCAAACATAATATTAAAATTTCAGGAGTGTCAATCAAAAATGTCGTCGTACAAAATTTTGTTAAATAAAACTATATATATATTGAGCATGCATGGTGATGTTAGGTAAATAAGAAAGTAGTTGAATGAAGGTAGAAAATGATGTAACAATTGGTAGCAAGTGAATATCATTGGGTTTAATGCAATTTACCACCCTGTATTATACGAAATGAGCAAATTACCTCCCTGTGAAAAAACAAATACCAAATTACCCCCCTGTGTTTTTCATAACAAAGCAAATAAGTCCATCACGCGATTCCGTGCCTTGCACGCGCTATTTTTTTTTTAATTTTTAATTATAAAATTATATTAACATTCTTATTAATAACCGTTAGATCTGACTGAATCTACGGTTCAGATTTAATTAAAGATCAATGGTTCAGATTCTACTTAATCAACGGTCTAGATTAAAATGCATATATTATTAATATATATATATATATTATAAAATTTAATTAAAAATATATATGATATATTTTTATTAATTAATTATATATGTATATATATATATATTATATTAGAGAGAGAGAGAGAGAGAGAAATGGATGGAGAAGGCGGCACCGGCGAAGGGGGAAGGTGGGGGCTGGGGGGCGGGGGGGGGGGGGGGGGGGGGGGGAAGGTGGGGGGCCGGAGAAGGGGAAAGGGAGGGCGACGACGGGGAAAGGGGGGCTGGGGCGGCGATCGGTGGGGAGGAAGGTGGGGGGCGCCGGCGAGAAGCGGGGGCAAGAGGGCGGGGTCGCGACGGGGAAGGGGGGGAGTTGGGGCGGGCTACGGGCGGGGGGAAGTGGGGGGCGCCGGCGACGGGAAGGGGGGCCTGGGGCGGGCGACGCCTGGGGCTGAAGGTGGGCGCCGGTGACGGGGACGGTGGGGGGAGGCGACGGGGATGTGGGGGGGGGGGGGTGCGATGGGGAAGAAAGGGAGGGGGTTTGGGTTTTTTCTTATTTATTTTATTTTAAAAAAATAATATATATTATTATAAATTTTATATATAATAATATTAGTATATATTATATTTAAATATAAAATAATATTTTATTCTTAAAAATCAATAAAAATCGCAGCTTGGACGCGTGTTACACAATTTCAGAGCTGGGGGGTTAAATTGCTTTATTATTAACAACACAGGGGGTAATTTGATATATATTTTTTTACAGGGGGTATCTTGCATATATCATATATCACAGGGGGTAACATGTATTTTTCCCGAATATCATTAGGTCATGAACTCCTACTTGCTAGGAAAAAAAACACCGTACCATAAAAAATTTCCATGTTCTAATCAGTCAGACAACGTTCGACACCAAATCATAGGAGATATTGGATTTGAATCATTGGGCCTTATTTTTCGGCTTATAGTACACATGTGTAGGCTTTTTTTGTATAGATCAGAGGTGGGGTGGGGGGGCGGGGGGAAGAGAACCTGAAGCTGTGCAATTAAACCTATTGTTGGTGGGCTTTAAATTTGGGCTGGATAAAGACCACTCGTTTGAGTAGTTGAAGAGTTCTGTTGCTACCAGAAGGCCCAACCAGTTATTTCCAGTAATTAATTATCACAATTGTTTGTGTTTTCTTATTCATAAAAGTGGAAAAATATTGATGCAATTTGGGGTAAAAAATATTCTTGGCCCATTAGAAAAAAATTAATATTTAATCGTTGCTGATTTTTATAGTTAAAAATAAATTATTAGTAGTAAATAATCATTAATCACGATCATACAATTGTTATTAGTCGTGATTTGACGAGTATGATTAAAATATTTATTATGACTAAAAATCATATCAAAAATATTTTCTAAAACTCGTAAACATGGTATAAATAGTTTCTATGCTAGAGATAGATGCCATAAACATTAATCTCTTTTCCAATTTTACTCTCCCTCTTTTTTTTTCAATTGATAAAATTGAGGTTATATGATTCTAAGACCATGTGTTCGAACTCTATCAACGTGTGAGATATTATTTAATTTTAATAATAAATATGGTTCTATCTTAAATAGTAAATATCAATTAGATATATTTATATGAAATTAATAATCAATATATAATAATTGATAGTGGATCAGATAACGCAATATTTCAAACAAATAACAGATAATGGATAAAATCATGAAGGATGTATTTTCTATCCCATTATGACTAATTTCATAGTATCGAGCAAAGGAGCCCTTCCTGTATTCATGTGGTAAAATTTGATTGGTTGGGCAAAGACTGCCTCAGTCACTCAGTTAACGGGCAATTCCTGCAATTTAATTCTTGTCGGGTTATCCAATGCAATAATAATAATAAATGAAAAATGGTATATTTCGTTCCATAATATAGACCCAGTACATCTTCAATCCCACAGCTTACATAATACTTTTTTTTTTTTTTTTTAAAAAAAAAGAGATTACTTTTGTTACCAACTTCTTCCAAAAAATAGAAGGAAAAACCACATGATTATTTTCGAGAATTCATTAAATAATAAAATAAAAATGTATAAAATTTGAAAAATGGGATGAAAAGTTACAGTTAGTGATGAATGACAATAGTTAATTATAGACAATAATGGAATGCTCAATACCGAAACTCCCATAAATATTTATACTATCTTCTAACTCTTTGAACGTACCAACTTTAGATTATTTCAATTTATCTTTCATTTTTTTTTTCTCTTTAAAATTATTTGGTCATATTAATAATTTTAATATTTTTAATAATTTTATAATTATTTTTTTCTCATAACTACCCACTGCTCCATATTTATCTTTTTTCTTACTTTTCCTCATTTATTACAATATTTAATTATGATTTATTTTTTTTATAAATTTTTTTTTTATCATTTCACATTAATTTTTTTTTATATATATTTGCGGGAATCACGTTGGACGATATCTACTAGAATTAAATGAAAATATTTGGTAGGAATAGGATTTAAGGTGAAGGAGGCGGCGTGTTTATTTTGAGTGGTTGGACAAGACCACCGCATCAAGATCAACTAGTCCACGTAATTCCTGTTATCCCATTCTGGTTGCTAATGCTTTACGGAACTTGACGCCGTGTACGTTTTTTTTTTTCTAAAAATATAACTCTATCAATCTAAAATTAAATACGCTTTGCTCCCTTAAATTACAATTAAAACTAGTATTTACCTCCTAAATTAATAAACATAATATTTACCTCTAGAATCAAATATTTGATAATATTGCCTTTATATTATATATATACATATTAGAATTTATATAAAAGAAGAAACTAAACAAATTACAGAAGCTCGATTATTCAAGTTTAGAGCATTCAAAAGACAATCTAATTTAATAAAATTATTCTAATTTGAGTTGCAAGAGCATGGTATGAAGTTTGTTCGCCTTATAATAAATTAAAATTTTCATACAGATTAATAATAGAGAATGATCTTAATTACTGAAATATACTTTTTTATTATTTAATCTGTACTTTCAATGGGATTCAAATATTATTTTCACTGTTAACAAGAGAAACAGCTCATCTTATTTTCAATGCGAGTTGTGAGGGATCACTGATGAGTAGTGTTGCATTCCTCCAGAATTGTTGATGTCGTCTCTATTTGGGCAATAATTACAATCCACAGAAAAATAATTTATCACGTGACCTATTTTTAGTCATATTTTTTTCATCTACTTTACTAACAAATGTTCATTATAATTAAATAATTACCACTATACATATATTATAAAATGTTAATATATATATATATATATAGTGACTACAGTTTAATTTGTACTGGTGATTGAAATATGCTTGATGTGTAATTTTAATTTTTATTACATTTATTTAACTAAATGAAAAGAAAGAAAACAAAATTAGTAATCGATAAGAATTGATAAAGTAAATCTATTAATTTTTTTCTTCAAATTTTATTAAACCTTTTATTTAATGTAATATATATAGTCCTATATATTTAAAAATTACATAATTTATTAAAGATCGAACTAATTAATTGAAAAAACATAGTTATTTTTGAATTTTTTTTTTTATGTAAAATAAGGAATTTTTTCACAACACGCAATTAGCTCTTCTACCACAGATACAATTATACTACTTTTTGCAGTAAAGTACAAGTGAATTTGTCAATTGTCAGTTAAAAAAAACAAAAGTATCAAATTACAACTATCTTTCCTAATGTTGACATAATTATAAATATTTAATTTTATTTTATATATTTTATACTTTTAACAATCATTCAATAATTAGCCACTCCGTTAGTTTCGATAAGGTTTTCATTAATGTTTTTGAGGTGAATTAACGGATGAAAATGCTCTTGTGAAATACAAATTATAATTTTACTTATTTTTAAAATTTTTTATTCTTTTTTATAAACTAAGTGGATAATTATTTATAAAATTAAAAAAAATTCATTCGCCTCATTCGGTTTTTACAGTTTATTTTTTATTTAAAAAATACAAAAAATTCAAAATTGTCAATTTAAGATATCTATATAAAGATTACATAATTTCATTATTAAATTTTTTTAAATAATAATAAGTATTCATAAATATAAAATTTAGAACAGGTATTTGAAATTTACCTAAAAAAAAATTGACAATTTTCAACAAACATAAATTTGAGCACTGCTACGACAAATAGTTTCCAGCTGCAGAAACTCCATATTCCATGAATAAACCTACAACCCCATCTACGTCCACGTCTATGTCTCTAAGTCTAACCTTTCAGTCTCCTCATCCACCAGTCACCTTATCTTCCCTTCCCATACATCATCATTAAATACCACAGCCTGTGCATTTACACAACCCCAAGTCAGAATATGGACAGTCCGGTTGAGTCCAATGCATCTTTGCGAAACAATATTCACATTTTCATGGTCAGTTTTCCAGGTCAGGGTCACGTCAACCCACTTCTCCGGCTGGCCAAGCGGCTCGCCAGTTTCGGCCTGTTTGTCACTCTTTCTGCACCAGAATTCGCGGGCCTGAGCATCCGGAAAGCCAACACCATCACCGACGATGAGCCTACCCGTTTGGGCACCGGCATGATCAGGTTCGAGTTCTTTGATGACGGTTGGGATTTCAACGACCCGAACCGTGACGACCTAGACTCCTACCTGGCCCAGCTGGAGCGTGTGGGGCGACAAAAAGTACCTCAGATGATCCAGAAACAGGCGGAAAAGGGTCGACCCGTTTCTTGCGTGGTCAATAACCCTTTCATTCCATGGGTTTCTGATGTTGCTGAGATTCTTGGAATCCCCAGTGCCATGCTTTGGATTCAGTCTTGTGCTTCTTTCTCTGCGTATTACCATTATTATAATGAACTCGTGCCTTTCCCTAGTGAACATGAACCGGAGATTGATGTCCAGTTACCTTATATGCCTTTGTTGAAGCACGATGAAGTTCCTAGTTTCCTGCACCCTAGCACCACCTACCCTTTCTTGCGCAGGGCGATTTTAGGTCAGTTCAAGAACTTGTCCAAGCCCTTTTGCATATTAATGGACACGTTTCAAGAACTGGAGCATGGGATCGTTGAACACATGTCCAACGTTTGTCGCCCCATCAAGACGATAGGCCCGCTGTTCAAAGAACTCAAGAGCCCTAATTCTGGTGATTATACTTCAGAATCAAATGCCATTCGTGCGGATTTTTATGCAGCAGACAGCTGTTTGGAGTGGCTGGACTCCCCTCAGTCAGTTGTGTACATTTCGTTTGGCAGTATCGTGCATTTGAAGCAAGAACAAGTGGACGAGATCGCCCACGGGCTTCTGGGCTCCGAGGTTTCGTTTCTATGGGTTGTGAGGCCGCCGCCGAAGGAGTTGAACGTCGAGCCGCATGTTCTGCCACAAGGATTTTTGGAGAAGGCAGGTGATAAGGGGAAGATAGTGAAGTGGAGCCCGCAAGAGCAGGTGCTGGCCCACCCCTCCACGGCCTGTTTCGTGACGCACTGCGGCTGGAACTCGAGCATGGAGGCGCTGGCGAGCGGTGTTCCGGTGGTGGCGTTCCCTCAGTGGGGCGATCAGGTGACGGATGGTTCTTGGTTGATGTTTTTAAGGTTGGGATTAGGCTGTGTAGGGGTGAAGCTGAGGGCAGGATTGTGACTCGCGACGAGGTGGAGAGGTGCTTCAGGGCGGCGAGTGGAGGCCCCGAGGCTGCGGAGATGAAACAGAATGCTCTCAAATGGAAGAAAGCCGCGGAAGAGGCTGTGGCCGAGGGTGGTTCATCTTATCGTAACATGAGAGATTTTGTTGACGAGGTTGTCCGCATCGTTACTGACGCATCATGAAAACATCCATTTCATGATCTCTGTTATTGGCCCTAGGAGTTCTTATATCATTGCCTCGTACCTCAAGTTTATTGAGCCTTCCTTCAGAGTGTAATAATATTTTTATGACAAAAATTCAGTGCTCTTGCCACCTATGTGTAGTCTTAATAAACACTAAAATCCAATTACTTGAAAATCTCTATACATAGGTCAAGACTGATTTTAATGTCATCAGTCACTCAAATCTAACCACGTTAGAATCAATACATAGGTCAGGTCAGGACTTAACATTAAACCCACCAAAAGTTTTAACAATAATTGGGTGATGTATTTTTAAAAATTAATCTTTATGGTGATGAATGAGATGCAAAAAAAGGCAATTGAAAAGATTGGAAACAATAAGAAGTACGATGTTATTGTCGGGCTAAATCTACAGCCACAGCGTGCATCTGAGCATTTTGTACACAATAATTGTTGGGGTTTTTTTTTTTACCCTTTGCTTGTAAATCTCAGTTACTACAGAACAGTGTCCTCCCCTTTTGTACAGAATGTGCTTATGATATAAATGAAATCTATTATTAAATTAAGTGTTAATCGGTAAATTTTACTATAAAAATGATGTAGTAAAAAATTTGTAGCTATTTTTATTTCAGTAAAAATATATCGAAACACGTCGAAAAGCCCTTGGTCTTATTTAGTTTATTATTAATTGTGATCTTCAATATTTGTACAATCATCAGAAAAAAAATTTTGTGTTGTACATGGGGTTTACATATATTAAGTTTAATATACTTATATTTTAAATATGATACATTTGGTACACAATTATCTATCTGAATGTTTAATATAAACTAATTCAAATATTATTTTATATTAATTCTTTTAAATGTTATAATTCAGATGTTTATATATTTAGATACAGTAAACCCATTCAAAATTGGTAAAGTATATTAACATTAATGCATATTTAAAAAATACTGGTAATTAGATGTCTGAATGTATATTTTATGGTCTATATATTAAATTCTATAAAAGTCATGCAAATTATGTGTACTCCAAATGGTAGTGTTTGTAAATTTTAAGTGGCTAAATTACTAAATTAGGGTTCAAATATGGTAGTGTACTCCACTATGTTTGTTTTCGTTTTTGGGCCGTCTTTGAGATGGGCCAAGATAGAGTGCATGTTTGGGGACATTTGTTTTGGGTGTTTTTAGGTGTTTTAAACTATTTTCGCACAGTATCAACTTTTTAGGCTTTATTTTTGCAGACTTTGTCCCTACCAAAATAGGCCCACATGCCCCCTCATTTTCAGCGATTTTCTTGCACTAAGAACCACCACCTCTCACAAACCCGTTTTGGCCGCCACCGTCACCGCTCCGACGACCCACTGGCCGAGATGTACACCGATCGATTCCTCTCATCAAGGCGAATATTCTACTCTGATTAGATTTCATTTTCATCGACGTTTTCAGCGTGCCGTAAGTTGCTCCGCCGCCTCGATTCCAGCATCGATTCGTTGCCGTCTGAACGCCTCACGTCGCCGGACCACCACCATTCGTCTGCCCATTCTCCGACGAGCCTAACGAAGGCTCACCCATCGATTTTAAGCAACTCTACGGCCAGATCAAGGTCCCTAGCCGAAGTCGCGATTGCGCCACTTCGCCGGCTCCATTTCTTCACCATTTCGCCGCCGCATTTCTTCACCAGAGAAGGGCTTACAACTGAGTCTGCTCAAGAGATATTAACCATTTGTGGACACAAGAAGCTTGAGGAGAAGATGGTGCTGAATCTGTTGATCGTAGACTGAAGCTTTGTTCTTGAATTGGATGATTTTTTTTCTTTTTTTTTAATATATATATTTTTTTTTATTATTATTATTTTTTATTTTTTTCGTAAACTGAAACTTAGTTTTATTTTAAAATTAATTTATAAATTATATTTTTATTTAAATTAAATTTAAAAAACCAAATCCAAACAATTCTAACACACAACTTATTTATCTTTATTTTTCTATCTATATCTCCCCAAAACAAAACAAAAACTCAAAAACAAAACCAAACACTATGTTGTACATGGTGACATGTCAACATGCCACCTCACGCACTTTGAGCCATGTCAGAAAATTTCCCAATTTAAACATTATGTGCATCTGCACATTATGATTTTCCGACCAAATGTTAATTTTCAGACGAAGTCAGATTAATTATATTTTGTAAATTCTTGATAAAAATATGATAATGGTACCATATAGAAGATCAAAATTATATCAAGACAAAAATGACTAAAATATTTTTTTCTCCTATTAACAGAAAACGTTAATTAATTGGGATGCTTAATACAAAGCCTTCTTAATAATATTTCACTGAATATATGCAAACAAGGATATTTATTTGTATGTATAAAGCAAATAAATATTTTTAATTAATAAATAAGGCCGAAAATATAAAAGTATCCACATTTCTCTATGGAATATATAAATAAAACAAAAAAGGCAATAATTGTCTTCGCGTAAGGAGAATCTCAAAAGAATTTTCCAATCGTTGACGGAGAAAAAATTAAGAAAGGACAAATAAGTCATATTTTCAAAATCGGATTGAAGATCGAATGGATCAAGTTACTGTGTCACTGGTCCAACCGATTGGAATGGAGTGAAAAAATTGATAGACTCAAACTATATTATATATATGTATATAAATAACATATTCGTACATATTATATATTAATTGATTGAGATAAAAAAATATATTTAAATAAAAAAGTTTAGTTTTTAATCAAATTTCATTCAATTAAATAGTAATAATAATTTAAAAAAATTGACAAGTGACATAAAAAATAAATTTAATAATTATCTAATACATATAAATAATAACATATATATCCCTATAATAATAATATATAATATATATATATATATATATATATATATCTTCCCCACCAACTCTCTTTCCTTTACCACTCTCCCACCTACCCAGTTTCCTTCTTCACCCCCTTTTCTTCTTCTCTCCACCACCATCCCCCTTTCCATCTTTTCCAGAAAAATTTTTTTCGGACCTGGTTCAGTCGAATCAATCTAATCACATAGCAAGAATATCACATTTGCTTCGTGATTGATCATTTTTTCTAAATTGTACAACAATCACTTGACAAGTATATTGTAATTATCATGTAATTGGTTCAGATTTCTTTTCCTGTTTTCTCCCAAATTTCTTCTTTTTTCTTCCTCCATCTTCCTTCTCTCCTCTAAAACAATTTCTCGCCCGAGGCTTTTTTTTTTCCAAAACTTGTTTTTTTCGAGTTTGCACCAGGTTGCCGATGTTTTAATTTCCCGAGTTTTGATCGGTCGCACCGAGTTTGACCCCCGGGGTCAACTCTCCAATTCTTTTGATCTGGGTTTAAAACCGACTGCCATAAGATGTTGATGAAATGTACATATTTTTAGAGTTACGTGTATTTATAAGATTAGTCTTAGCAAAAAAATTGCATCTACATGTAGATAATTAACAAAAGGTAAAAATGATTTTACACCCCACATTTAATGCTTGAATTAGTACAAAATAGCCCTTTAAACATTGTAAAATGCCTGAAATCTAAATTGAGATAGAGGTGAATTTTGTAGCTCATGTCTTGCCACCTATTGAAGTGTATTTTAATTGCTTGTCTTTAATTTATTCTTAGTTAACCTGACATAGGTTGTGGTGGTCATATGCCATCTCAAGTCATTCTTCTAGAGAGTCGATGATGAAGATAAGCACCTGATATTGATTGTATCAATAAGTTTGAACGATTTATAAGTTTCAGACCTCCTCCCTCTAGTGAGACATCTTTTTAGAACAAACACGTGAAGCTTAGGAATTCAAAACAGACAAAAACTCACTCAACGGAGGCACCAACCAAATAGCAAACCACACCACCCATAAAAAAGGTGAGTTCAACTCATTTTTCTTAAGATAATTTATTTTTTTTTAATTTCAACATCTTAGTGTACAAAAATGCCCTCATTATTTGTTTTTTTGTTTGTTTGTGTTTTTTTTTTTTCGCTTTCATATAGTTGATATATATAGTTTTTTTATTTCAAGAGAAAATACTTGTTACATGATTTTAAATTCAAATAGTCTGATTGTCTTTTTATCACTATATAAAGAGCTTATTAATTATGCCAAACACGTTAATATTTTATTTATTCAAACACTTACAAATTTTATTTGTAAAATAAGATATAATATCTTTAAACTCCTAAACTTTGCTTCAAATAAAGATGGAAAATCAAAAGTTTATTGTGTTGACTTTTGTAAAACCATAAGTTGGAAAATAAATTTTGATGAAATTATATATACTTGTCGCCCATTTCAATCACTATATATGAAGATAATTAGTGTAGTACGTACATGGAAGTCCAACACAATGATCTAATTATATATATATATATATATATATATATGTACTAACACACCCAAACATATGATGGATTTTGCACTTTGTCTTCAACTTTTTTTTTTAAATCGACCACCCACTCTTTGTTTTTAATAGAACTTTATCCATTTTTTTCATTTTCTATGTAATAAAATGGGAATCTTCCATTTGCTCGAATACACGTGATTTAAGTGGACTTAGGAATGAAGTAAAATTGTAATTCCATACCTTAATTCAAAAAAATAAAAATAAAAATCCAAAAGAACCAGAAAGAATCCGAAAATCAGGTGATAATTATGCATATTATAACCAATAATATATATTTTTTTCTAGTGTAAGAAATCATATACCAATCTCAATCATTCATTCTCTCAACTCCAAGTCGAAGCCTAAGACAGCATTTGGAAAGTAAGGTCCTAAGCTGGGCAGCACCCGTCGATTAAGATCATTGGGCGTCCTGGGTGTCTTAATCAATGGGCTACAGTTGTCGGCCTAATTTAGTACCATTGTAGGAGAATCAATGGGCTGCAGTGTCGGCCTATTTTGGACTGTGACAGGAGATTAATGGGCTCCAATTGTCGGCCCATTTATGAATCGTTTTAGGAGAGAAACATATGTACATTTACAGGGTGTTTTGGTTAAAGTTTATTTGGATATTATATATACGGGACGTTTAAAAGCTTTAAGATGTTTAATTTTAGTTTAGTATATTTCAATAAAAAATAATAATAATTTATTTAGATATTAAAGTATTGACATTATAAACTATTGGTATTGTGATTATGATCGAAAATATTTTTAAAATTATTAAAATTTAAAAAATCATATAAATATATATATTTTTTAGCAATATGAAAGATAAAAATAAAACACTAATAAAATTGTGAAAGTATTTTTGTTTATTAGATGATATGAGTAAAGAGCTAAAAGATCTTATAAGAATAATGGATTGCATTAAGATGTTATAATTTTTTAATACTTAAGTTAGTATAATTATTTGAAGTATAAAAATAATAGATAGGTTGAATCGGCAATATATATATTTGGACCAATCGCATCAAATGATATTAAATTTTGTTATCTCCATCGATCTTATATAGATCTAATGGTTAATATAAAAGATAACGTTATTTGCATTGTCAAAAATATATTGACCCACAAGTGTGTACTAATTTTCTCGAATTCTGGTGCTTATCTAGTCTCTAAATTGTTAAAATGCAAATTATGTATGTATCACCCTCTTCGTGCCTCCCCTCCACCCTACACAACCCCCTTTTGCACCGCCCCTCCACCCCACACCTTTAGTTCCGGTGGGCGCCCCTCACCCCGCCCTAGCACAACCTAATCAGCCCCCCTCCTCGCCCACCACCCTCATCATGTCCTTACACTTATAGTGGGTGGGGGTGGGGGAATTCAAACAAATAACATGCCTTTTTTCAAAGGTAAATTGAATCTTAAAATAAAATGTAGAACCTATATTTTTCTTTATTCAAAATAATTGCAATTCTTCAATAATAAAGAACTTGAGAAGTCTGCTTATCAGTGTTGATGAAAAATCTGGTTGATTGGCTATTATGTACAAAAATGAGGACAATGTGGTAAATTGTTGAGAATATTTGAGTACAAAATTGAGAGTCCAGTTTTAATCACCTATAGTGGGCTCGAATAACTACATAATACCAAAGTTGTGGGCTTAATTGCAATAAAATCATAATCAGCTACAACAAAAGACTTAGCTATTAATATTAAATTGATTCAAAATACAGTAAATAAAAAATTAAATATAATTAAATGAGATATTTTAACAAATGAGTTAAAATAAAAGTGGCCTAAGATTAATAATAAAAATAAGAAATTAATAATGGTATAACAAGTTATAATTATAACCCTAAGGCAGTCAAACCAATGTTGGTGTTGTTTTCTGAAGGACAGACGTCCATCATCATTATTCCACATGCTATGTCAGATGGTCCTCAGAAGATTGGTCGTGATAATAAACTTTCAATGCTTAACTCGAAATAGAAATACTAAGGATAGTACAGAATAATGGATAGTAAAAATTATACTTGATATTTATTGGAAAAGGCTTAATTGTAAAATTTTATGAATGCTATTGATGCCACAATAATCATATTAATAATCACAATGAATCTATACATATTATTATTAGGATTGAATGGGCTGTACAAGTCAACTTGTGGAAAAACCTTGATTGAGTATTTGATGTTAAAAATATTAAATATTGCCAAAAATATATGGGATAATTACATTCTTTTTTCTTGAGATTTGGTGTAATTACACATAAATTCTTTATAGTGTAAAGAATTAAATCTAGTACCCCCAACGTTTGTTTTCATCTAACAAATAAGTAATTTCATCAGTCAAAATTAATCAAATTTATTGATATTAATAAAAAAAATTAAAAATATATTTTCACCGTTATGATGGTAGTTAAATTAAAAAAAATTATTTAATATATAATAAATTAGTTTTAAGTTAATTAAGAGTTAATATTGTGAAGAAGAATAAGTGCAAATTAGAAGAACAATGGAAGCCATGTGAGCTGAAAAAATCTAATAGAAAAGCTTTATTTAGTTGAATATGTAAGTTGTTGAGAGTACAACGGAGTATAAAATCGTGCCTATTTATAGAGCATGTTTAACAGAAAAGTAATGACTAATTAATCCCTCACTGTAACGAAACTACAATTAATAAAGCCTACTAACTAAATAATCTAACTGCTCTTCCAAGTGAAAGTGTTATTGTAGCAAGGAACGTATCTGGAAAAATAACACGTTTTCTCTCTGTCAAATTGCACTGAGAAACGTGAAACTTAATCAGGAAAGTTGTTAGAACACCATTTTTGAATTGAATACGACTTTACAGAGAAAAAGCATCTGTACTTGAGGTGCTGCTTTTGAACTGTACTTGTTGCAGAAAATATTGCTTACAAATATTAATTTTTATTTATTTTTTTTAATATCAATAAATTTAATTAAGTGAATTTGATAATTGATAAACTTATTTATTAAACAAAAGCAAATTTCAAAAGGTGCTAAATATAATTTTTTAAATTATAAAAGATTTATCTGTAATTATATCAAATTTTAGATGAGGAAAGTGTAATTATTCAAAAACATATATATTAAGGCGTTGATAAGATTATTCCCAATGTGGGAGGAGATGGTCATAATTGCATCAACGATTCCCCCAAATTAGCGGATATTGTGTTCTCTTTGTTTCTCCTCAAGTTGACAGGCGAGCTTCAAGAAGTGTAAACACGTCCGAACGATAGTAGGCGCCTGGCGTGCAAAATATTGACTATTGAGGCCCTCAACCTATTACTGTGTTAAATTTGAATTTAATTAAGTTTTGGCAATCATGATTCTCAAATAATTGTCACTCGAATGCCTTAAATACTTATTTATAATACAAATCACTCCTGCCTTTTCAGAAATTACAGAAACCACCTCTAACAACTTTTAAAATCCCAAAATACCCCTGTTGATTTAGTCAAATTTTAATTTAATTTTTCAAAGACAGAAACGCCCTTAGGGGTGTTTTGTAATTATCAAAAGATAGAGGGGGTGTCAAAGTAATATTTATGGGGATGAATAATATGACTCCATATATCTTTTATTATTATTTATATTAATTCTAATTTATTTTTTAATTCTTTTATTAACTTTTTATTGAATCTATATATAAATTATACCTCTTAATAATTAAAATATTAAATTATTTAATTAATATATTAATAAAAACTAGTTAGTAGCTTATAAATTCAAATTAAAAATTATCACATTTGTATAAATTATTTTAAATTCTTAATATTAAGATTTAATTTTTTATTTTTATTTATAGCTAAGTTTTATTAAAATTAATAAATTATACATATATTTATATATATTTATATAATATAAATATATAAATATGTATATAATTGAACATATTCATATGTATATATTTACATTTATAATAATTTAAAATATTTTAATAAATAAATTGTTTATTTTACTAATTCTACTATAATTTATTTTGAATTATAATTTATTAATTTTAATAAAAGTTAATTATAAATAAAAATAGAGAATAAATAATTTTAATTTTAAGAATTCAAATTAATTTATACAAGTGTGATATTTTTTTATTTGAATTCATAGCTAGTAACTATTTTTTATTAATATATTAATTAAATAATTAAATATTTTAATTATAAAGATATGTAGATTTATATATATTCAATAAAGAAAAGTTAATAAAATAATTTACATTTTAATTAAAAATTAGTATATATAATAATAAAAAAATATATGGAGTCATATTATTCAATTTTCTAAATATTACTTTAACACCCCTCTATCTTTTGGTAATTACAAAACACTCCTAAGGGCATTTTTGTTATTAAAAAATTAAATCAAAGTTTGACCAAGTCAATAGGGGTATTTTGGGGTTTTAAAGGTTGTCAGGGGTGGTTTTTGTAATTTTTTAAAAGGTAGGGGTGGTTTGTGTAAAATGACAATAGGTGAAGGGGTGTACATGTAATTTCCCTATTTATAATTATAATTACACCCTCATCTGTAACGAGGTTTGACGTAATTATATATAAATATTTTGTTGTGTGAAAAATTACATTTAATATTTTTGGTGTTTAATTTCGTTTAATAAATAAGTTCCTCCATTGCAAATTCACTTATTGACTTATTATATACAAAAAAGAAAAAGAAACAGAAATCAATATTTATCATTAATTGACTTATTACTAATTTATTGCAATCAGACAAATCTTTTTATTATCAAATTATCATTATACTTCTTCGCACGCTAATGCATGTGATGAGGTATGTCTTTACTGTTATAAGGACAGTTTAGTTAGAAAAAATTTGTTTGGCCTGCAAACAAGTCAATTGAGTGTAAATATCAATTTTTTCGTTCAGTGAATTTTGACTAAAAATAAACCTATTTATTAGACGGATGCAAACCTCAAAGGTATTAGATGTAAATTTTCAAACCACATGAGTTATGCGTATAATCACTAAAAATCTTAAAGGAATGGAGTGTAATTATCTCTATAATTATTGACTAATTAATTACGGTAAACATTAAGACACTAATACTCTCCCATTAAACTGCACTTTAATTTTTCTTAAAGGAAAATGGTTATTAATACAATTGTAACAAATTAATTAATTAATAATTCATTATATACTTGTCATTATGTATCTATGAGTAATAAACAACTAAAATTAAAATTAATTAAATTAGATAAAGTCATAAAGACAACAAAAGTAGAGTTTAATTACAAAATGGGACTTAATTAATTAGCTTGTAAAATCATGTCTAGGGTTTGAGCTTTATCTTGGTGCCGTGTCTCTTTCTCATTTTAAATCTTTTTGTCATCACTCAGAGTTACAGTGTTCTGAAAAAACAATGAAATACCGCTTTATCATCTCAAATAATATATGGGGCAAAATGTTTTTTGGTCCCACTAGATAGGGCCATTCTCAACTTTTGGTCCCGAGCTTTATGGGCTCAACACTTTTGGTCCAAAAACCCTAATTTTTTTGACACATTTGGTCTTGTGCGTTAGATTTAACGGAAACGGCACGTGACAAGTCACGTGCCGTTAGTCAACGGGTAGTCAACGGTCAGTCAAACGGTCAGTCAAAAGTCAAATTTTTTTTTTAGGGAAAAAAAAGGCACACCAAAAAATATTTTTTTTGCTATTTATATATGTAAATAACCCACAAACACTACATAACATTTTCATCTTTTCTCATCACTTTTAAATTGATAGAAAATATGCTAAAAGATCAAAATTCTACAAATATTGAATGCTATTGTCACAAATTGATGGCTTAAATGCATAAAATCCCTCTGTATTTTAAAAATTCAGCAAAAACCCCTTCTTGTTTTTAAAAAAAAAAACTAAAATTCCCTCTACAAATTGATCGTCATGCCCTTGTTTATTATATATTTTTTATTATTTTAATAACTATTGGATCTTTTTTGAATGAATAAAAACTCTGAATTTGATCAATTGTTCGTAACTTGCTGATTTAAAAATTTGAAGGGTTAAAATTTACCAAAATTTATAAATTATAAAAATATTTTATTTTAATATTATAAAATTATTATATTTCAATATAAATTAACGGTCATTAACGCTCAGTTTGTAGAGGGGTTTTTATTTCAATATAAACTGACCGTTATGACCGTAAATTTATATTGAAATATAAATAATTTATAATATTAAAATAAAAAATATTTTTATAATTTATAAATTGGTAAATTTAAACCCTTCAAATTTTAAAATCAGCAGTTACGAATAATTGATCAAATTCAGAGCTTTTATTCATTCAAAAAAGATCCAATAGTTATTAAAATAATAAAAAAATATAATAATAAACAAGGGCATGACGATCAATTTGTAGAGGGAATTTCAGTTTTTTTAAACAAACAAGAAGGGTTTTTGCTGAATTTTTTAAAATACAGAGGGATTTTATGGCATAAAAGCCATCAATTTGTGACATAGCATTCATATTTGTAGAATTTTGATCTTTTAGCATATTTCTATCAATTTAAAAGTGATGAGAAAAAGATGAAAATGTTATGTAGTGTTTGTGGTATTTTTACATATATAATAGCAAAAAAATATTTTTGGTGCCTTTTTTCCCTAAAAAAAAAATTTGACTTTTGACTGACCGTTGACTACGTTGACACCGTTGACCAACGGCCACGTGATTTTCCGTTAAATCTAACGGCACAGGACCAAAATGTGTCAAAAAATTAGGGGGTTTGGACGCAAAAAATGTTGAGCCCATAAAAAGCTCCGGGACACAAAAGTGAGAATTGCACATATCTAATGGGAAACAAAAAAAAGTGACATTAAGCTGATTGTCCAATTCACCACTCACACCACATTAGGGACACGCAAAAAAAAGTAGGGGTGTTCAACAAAATTGTCGACCGCCCCAACGATCGGAACCCAAACCCAAACCGCACCGCAATTAGCGGGCTAAAGGTGGGTTGGGTTGGTCTTGGGCTAGTTAAAAAAAAATCGCATATTTAGCAAATCGGATTTGGTTTTATGTTTACGTAGACGCATAGACCCGCCAATCGACGCCGCGATGATGATAATAGTAGTAGTAGTAATCAATAAGAAGAAGAAAAAAAGAAAGAAGAGGAAGGTGAACACTAATAATATACATAGAATTTTCATATGTTCTATACAAAGTTATTGAATTTATGCATAAAACATTCAAGTTGGTATTGTATATAATATATATGTATAAATAATTAGATGAGATCAATTAATTCATTAATTCTTGATTATTGACAATCTTTCTATATTTTTTATGCCGTTGAAAAAGCAAGAACTTGAAAATAGATTGATATCACGATTTTGTTTATATTTGTTTTCATTTACCATCTTATTTTATTTTAAATAAATTTTAAATTTAATATTTATATATTATTATGAATCAAGTTTTTTTCATATAATTAATTCGAATTAATAATTTTTTTCACAATCTATATTCATAAAAAAATGGTAATTTTTTTATAATATTTTATATTCTTTTAAAATAAACATATAGCTATGTATAAAGTGCTTATAATTTTACATATTATAAATTGATATATCATATTTCATAATTAGCTCTACAGAAAATATAATTTATATTTTTGATAAAATAATTGTAATAAAAAAGCATAAGTTGTCTCAAAATACTAATATAATTGTATAGGTGATTGTCTATTACTAAAGACCGAAAAAACCGCCCCAAACCCCCCACCACCCAATTAGACGCAAAGTGCGGTTTGATGATCGTTGGGTTGGGCTTGGGTAGAGCTTTCTAAAGACCGCAATGATTGGGTTGGGCCAAAAAATTACCTAAAACTACCCTAACCCGCACCGCGTACACTCCTAGCAAAAAAGTCAGTGGGTAGGGTACGTAAACAATTAATTCTATCTCTATTTATATAAATTTATTTTTACTTTTTAAAATATATATATTACACCTGTATTAAATATCAATATAATTTTACATAAACAAACTTTGTCTTTTAAAAAATAAAAAATTTGCATAAAACCCTCATTTGTTATTGAAATTTAATTAAAAACCACATGTATGAATAATATAGTCAAAATACTCTTTTATTTTTTTAAATATTACACTCACTCCCCTTGCCGTTTGTTTTACTTAACGACATTAATTTATTTTATAATTTTTCGTTATATCCATAAATTATCGTTATTTCAATGATTTTTAGATTCGTTTTGATGACGGCAGGATCTAATTAAAATGTAGCAGTCATTGATCTTTTAATTAAAAAAATAAATGGTTCAAATTTTAAAATATTTTAAAAATAAATTTATAATTAATATATACCAAAATAATAATATATACTTAATATAACCATATAAAAAATATATATATATAAATATATATATATAATAATATATGTATGTGGCGATGGAGGGTCACTGCCCCACCTCCACCGGCGGTCACCCTAGCTGGCCACGACGTCGCCATCCATCGCTGGAACCAGATCGTTTGCCAGATTTTGGAAGGTGAGCAGGAAAGTGCGGGAGGAGGGACAAGCGGAAGAGCGGGAGACATTGGGGAAACAATGATGTTTTTTATATTTTCTTTTTTTCAATTGTTTATTCATTTTCTTATTTGCTCTACTTTTTTTAAAATTTTATAAATTTTAATATAATCTAATTCAATGAATTATGTATTTTTTAGTATAAAATATAATATATAATTACAATATTAAAATTTATTTTACTCTAAAATTATATATAAATAATATAATTTTTAAAATATATTCAAACACAAATAAATTAACTGATAAACATTTAGAAATAAAATTATGCATTTTGAGTTTGAAAATGTTTTATTTTATATATGTATAGTAATTTGATATGGTGTAATATAATAATTTCATAGATAAATATGAAAAAAACGATAAAAAAAAATTAACATAAACAAAGAACAGAGGGGATAATTGTATAGGATAGGAGTAATTTTGTCCATTTAAATATGTTGAAGGCTAAACGTAAATCTAAATATTATACCACTCTTATTTCTAACGCGTGTAGCCCGCCGACCCCCTCTTTGTTTTTAAAAAAGAACAACAAAGAGATTTTTTTTTTTTCTTGCAGGACTTATAATTATAGGAGGTCTTTTTTACTATTTAATTAATATAGGTAAACTTATAGCAACTTTTCTATAACACAGGGGGAATTTTGCATTTTTTCTTTAAATAATTAAACATACAGTCCCCAAAAATGTCAATATCATTACACAAGTTATTATTATTATTTACCTATTATGGATCGTTTCTATACTTACAATTGAGATAATTAATTATAAACGAAGATATCATCAAGGAGTGTAATATAATTATCACTTATAACAATAGTTATTTTATATATGTGGCTATATTCGTACTATAATTAATACTTTTAATGTTTTTCCATTATACCGTACAACATTTTCCCAGATATATGCATTAATCTTGTATTATAATTCATTACAACAAAACATAGTATTAACAACGAAATATAAATAAATAATTTTCAAATTGTCAAAAAAATATATTAAGTAAATAATTTTAATCTCATTAGAAATAATTATTGTTGAATATAATAATTGCTTACAAAATTATTATAAACATTTAGTAATACATTTACAATGATAACACAAATATTGTGACAATGCATTTTCATGATATATTACTCTAATAATTTGTAATGAAAATTTTGTGTACATTTTTCTTCTAACTGATAATTAATTGTCAGTAATAACAATTTTGACCCCGAACTATAATAATCATTATGCTGACACAAAAAAATTGGCAATTTGATACAATAATTATAAAATTTTAATATTATTTTAATTTATTTTATGTCGCTAATAATTGATTTTATTTTACAGTGATTGTTATGTTTATATTAATAAAAAAGTTAAATCAAATCAAATGAGATGCGACGACAACGGCATCGTCCACCAGACCCCGAAACCACGTGCTGCAACTACTACCTGCTTGCAATCTCTTCGTCTATATATATCTACGCATCCATACATTGCCTCCTCACAAGCATAGCAGTCTTAGCACACAAACAACGCAGAAATACCGTAAAAAGATGAGCAGTTTGTTCTCTTCAATCGAGCACCCCGACCATAGTTAGCTGATGAGCCAAAAACAATCGCACATTTATATATAGCGTTTCGTTTTCCAGAGGCAGCACAGATCACACATAACTTCCATGCTACCGCGAAAATTGAGCGACAAAGCGAAGACCCAAAGTGCAAATCTCGGCACTGATATCTATTACTCCCAATTAGCACTACCCCTGAAATATCAAGCTGGCGTAGCAAATGCATCAAAAAAAAAGCCCAATTGCGATTCCCGAACGATGAGCCCACCCACATGCTGGAGACGCAGCATGACTACGGTTACGAGTATCTATGATGACTAAGCACAGAATGGACTTCAACCAACCCGAATACAGCACGACAATCGAACTACCTATAGTACGACCAAGTTGGACAGCAGGAGTAGGAAAAGTAGCACAGAGAAAACCCCGAGAGATGATCCAACGAAACAGCAGACACGAGAAGAGAGAAATCGACCCGTTCCAATATATGCTATAATCATAAAACCCTTCCATTCCATGGGGTTTTCTGACGTAGCTGAGGGTCTTGCTCCCAAGCCATGCAATTCTTTGGGTTCCAGTCTGCGCTATGCTTCTCGTCTATATTATCATTTATTTCAAAACCGCTACAATAGCCTATTATTCCTTTTACACCAAGATGAGAAAGCAACCAGAACATTGATGCTCACAGTATACATCACGGACCTTTGTTGAAGCAAAACGAAATGAGAAAATTCCTGTTTATTACCACCAAGACCACATACTTCATATAAAAAGCGGGAGGGCTATATAATATTATGACGCTCAGTTCAAAGAACCTGTCACAAGCCCATTTTGCGTTATTAATGGACCACGTTTCAAGAACTGGAGATAAACCATCGAATAATTCCAAACTCGGGTCGTCCCCAATCAAGACATAGGCCCCACTGTTTCCACGAACTACAAAGAAAGACAACACAAATGGATACTATACTACAAGATTCAAATGCAGATTCGTGCGGCAATTTTTATGCACAGATTACGCTAATTATGGAGTGGCTGGACTCAAAACCCCTTCAATCAGTGATGTAACAATTTCGTTTGGACAAGAGTTATCGTGCATTGAAGACCCCAGGAACAAAAGATGGAAAAGGAAGAACTTGCCCACGAAGGAAATTTGGAGCTCACGAAGGTAATTCGTTTCCTCACTGGGTAATGTGAGGCCGCCGGCCCGAATGTGACAGCTTTAGAACGTCGAGCCGATGATTCTGCCACAAGAGCGATTTTTGGAGAAGACGAGGTCGATTAGATATAGAGGAAGTAGTGACAGTGGAGCCGAAAGCAAGGAGTAGCTGGAAAACCCACACATCCAGCGAAACCTGTTTCGATAGAGCCTGCGGCTAGAATAGAGACATGGAGCGCTCGACGCGAAGAGCCGGTGTTCGGTAGGTGAGCTTCCTCAGCTGGGGCGTCAGGGTGACGCCCGATGCAAGTTTTTGCGTTTGATGTTTTTAAGCGTTGGCGATAGGCCTGAATGTGAAGGGTGAAGATAAAACAAGCACAAAAAAAAAAACCAAAAAACCACCAAAGAATGCCACAGGCAAACCAGAAACCCGAAATTGGCCAAGCAGCCCCCTCCAGCGCGACCCCACAACACACCAAACACCATCCCAAAAACAAACAAAAAAAAAAAAACACCTACCAAAACAAAACAAAGACACCAAAGCGCCCACACCCCATCCGCGAAATGAACCACAAGAAAAGAAGCGTGCTACCACGAAGAAGAAAACCAGAAAGCAGACAAAAAACGTAGAACCAGAACAAGGACCCCCCGACACCAGAGCACCTGCACGCCCAGAATGAAACCAACCAAAAGCCACCCTAAGCTACTCGCCACTCAATGAGACAAGAACAGCCCCCGAAGCCGGCCAAGAAAAGGCTCAAGCATGAAGAAACACGACACCAAAACAGAGATCAACAAGGAAACTTAACGACTAACCTAATAAAATGCAGCATTCACACAAATCAATAGACGAAACCACTGAGAATCTTTCCGAATACCCCTGACAACCAGAGGACATTCAGTACCACAAAAACAACCAAAAAACGACACATAAAAAACAAAAGCAACAAAGAATCATAATACTAGAACAAAGACGCCAAATACATCAAGAAAAAAAAAAACTCCCATATTTCCCCAACATGAATCTCTGTTCAGTGCCCTAGGAGATTCTATATATCATTGCTCCTACCTCAAGTTTTATTTGATGCCTTCTTCAAGCGCCTGTAACTCAATAATTTTTATGGACAAAAGCTTTCAGTGCTCTTGCACCTATGTGTAGATCTTATAAATAACCCCTTTGATTGTAAATCTCAGTGTACTACAGAACAGTGTCCTCCCCTTTTGGACAGAATGTGCTTATGATATAAATGACATCTATTATTAATTAGTGTTAATCGGGGTAAATTTTTATATAAAATGACTGTAGTTAAAAAATTGTAGCTATTTTTATTTCATAAGTAACACTATTTCGAAAACACCGGCGAAAGCCCTTAGGTATTATTTAGCTTTATATAATTAATGATGAATAAATTCCAATATTTGATACACTCATCAAGATAAAAATTTCTTTGTAATCAATAAGAACAATGATAAAACATAAATGAGAGAACTTTACTCATATTAATTATAGCAATAAATCTTATATTTATAATAAATGAATGAATAATATTCTGCGTACTACAAATTATCATATCTGAATGTTCCTCTCCAATATAAACATCATTATCAGAAATGATTAAAGTTTTATTGATTCTTTTAAATGTTTATAATTCAGATGTTTATATATTTAAGATTACGCGTAAACATTCCAAAAAAATTGGTAAAGTATATTAACATTAATGCATATTATAAAATACTGGTAATTAGATGTCTGAATGATATATTTTATGGCTATATATTATTACTCAAAAACAAGCCATGCAAACTTCTATGTGTACTCCAAATGTAGCTAAACAATCGATTTGTAAAATTTTACAGTGGAAACATAAAGTATTATACATAAAATTAGGGTTAACAAATATTTGAAATTTCGAAACAAAACTCGATAACAATGGTGACATGCTCAAAACATGCCTCACCCTCAACGTTACTTTGCAGCCATGTTCAGAAAAACATTTGCCCAACTTTAAACATAATCATGTGCATTGCCACAATAGATTGATTTTCCAGATCAAATGTTGATTTTCAGCGAAGTCCTCGATACTATAATTTAATAGCTTAAAAATTAATTTGCAATTAAATGTAGAATAATTCGTACCACTATAGCAAGCAATCAGAATCAATTATAAGGACCAGATCACAATGACTAATATATATTTTTTTTCTCAATATAACAGAAAAAAGATTACAATATAATTTGAGCGAATGCTCTAATAAGCAACGCCCACTCTCTTAATAACTATTTCCACTAGAATATATGCAAACAAGCGACTAATATTATTTGTATGATATTAAACCAAATAAATATGTTTAAATTAATAAAAGTAAGGACATAAATATAAAAAGTATCCACATTTCTCTATGCGAATTATATACAATCAAACAAAAAGCAATAATTGGACTTTACGACAACGCAGGAGAATCTCAAAGAATTTATCCAAACAGATTGCACCGAGAGAAAAGAAAAATTAAAAGAAAGACAATAAGTACAGTATTTTCAAAATCAGGATTGGAGGAGATCAGAAAATAGCGCATCAAGTAACACAATGTGCTCACTGGTCAAAACCGACTCTGATGAATCGTGAGCTGGAAACAAACCGATAAGATCGAACTTTTATCATAAACCTAATTTTTTTAAAGTTAATAATGGTTATACTCTATATTAAACAAACAATTTTTTAAAAAAAAAACAAACAAAAACAAAATTAAAAATTTCTTTTATATTTCATTTAAACCACCATTCTTAACATAATCCATAAATGATAAATTGACTCGAGATAAAAAAAAATTAAAATATATTTAAATAAAAAAAGTTTAGATATTATTAATAACAATTCTCATCTCAATTAAATAGGCAATCAATGAATGTCTTACAAAAACTTGAAATGACATAAAAAAAATAATTTATAAATCTACACTAACTATCCCTAGCAAATATATATAATAATAAACTATATATAATGCTACCTAATAAAATAACAAATAAAAATAAAATAATATGTATAAAACCACAACTATCTTCTCCTTTACACCTCACCCCAAACCAAATACTACCAATATTACAAAATCTTCACCCCTTTCTATTCCCTTACCTCCTACCCAACAACATCTCCCTTTCCATTAATTTTTCACAAAGGCAATTCTTTGTTCGAACTTGGTTCAGTCGGAACCAATCTTAATCACATAGCAAGATATAGTTAAATATTGCTCTGTCGACTTGCCAAAATACAACATTTCTCTAAAAAATGAACACCAAACAAAATACACAACAATAAAAACCCATTCACACTCGGAAGTTATACTCCAAACCAAAAAGGTATAACTATGATTCATTTCAAAATGTAAATGTGGCTTTCATTCAAGGGCCCACGACCAAAAAGCCTCAATACCCGCACAAAAGGCTTACAAAATTTCCCACATTCTCACCTCACAATTTCCTTCATTCAATATCTCTCAAAAGAAATTTTCTCTCTTCTTCTCCAACTCAATAACCCCCTATACTCACTTACGAAACCACAATCAACACCCCATAATCACCAAACCCAGATACCATCCACCCCCAACCCAAGACACAAATTTTGTTTCCCTTCTCCCACTAATCAGTCCCGCATCCCGCGACTCCACCACACAATTGCGAAACACTATCTCTCTGTCCCCTACTTCTTCTTTCTAATATTCTATGATTTTATTTCATCTTTTATAAAATAAACCGATTTCTACGAACCGAAGTATTGCCATGCATATAATATAGAACCAATTTAATACCCGAAGAGTTCCTTGGACCTGAAAAAAAAAAAAAAGTCCACCACCAAAATCTATCGCACCACAAAACACAACAGCCGAATTCCATAACACCCTAAACCCGAACCAACCCTTCAGTCCGATTCCCGATCGGAATACAAAAGAAGACCACCAAAAAACCACGAGTTCGATCTGGCGTCCTGAAGAATCTTCGGCACTTAACCCATACAAAAACAAGTGATGACACCATGTAACGAAACCTTACTTTTATCAAGATCACGCTGTATCTTCATAATCCAACTAGTCTTACGCAAAAAATCTCGACAAATATACATGAAGATAATTAACAAGGTAAAAAATGATCTTCCTCACAACCCCCCAAACCATTTAATGCACCATATGAAATTGTACAAAATGAAGCCCTTTAAACACATTAGTATAAAATGCCTGGAAATCTAAAATTGAAGGATAAAGACCGCTGTGAAATTCAATGTAGCTCGATAGTCTTGCCAACCTATTGAAGATATTTTTTAATTGCTTTCAAAACGTGTCTTATAATAAATAAAATCCATCTTAGTTAACACTGAACGAACAGGATCTCCGCAGGCGCCTCTCCGACACATGCCCGCGAAGAGAAAGGCCAGGCACGTACTAAACATCGTGAGCTAGACAGATCCGCAATAAGTAAACGCACTACTTCCCGCAAAAAACCACAAATAGAGACAACAACAAACACCAAAACCAGAAAATAACCGTCAGACACTAAGCAACAGGCCAAGCCCAGACACCAAGCGCAATAGGCAACAACAGTATGCAACCCCCCGTCAAAAAAACACAAAAAAACAGCCCCAAAAAAAAAAACCAACCACACAAACACCCAACCAACACCAATAAGCAACAGCACATCCTTAAAACCCAGCGAAGCCGCTGCAATAATCAAAGCAGTTAAATGCGGCCACGGCCCTTGGAAACGGTGGATTTTCATTGACATGAACATACTTATTGACAACTATACATTGTACAAACGTATTGCTAGCGCCAAAGGGGATACGCAACATTAGAGAACGGGCGACACTAAAGGCACGTAGCAACCCATAAAACACCCAAGAACTCTCAGAGAAAGAAACTACACTATCAACCCCCCCGAACTAATAGATATAAAAAAGATTTTCGCAATCATTTGAAAGACAGTACAAAACCCAACCAACAAAAAAAACAATCTACTAACAAAACGGTCTAGTACATCCCAAACCCTACAAGCGATCGGCCAAAAACCCTCTATAACCGGACCCCCATGAGTAAGCTTAAAAGTACAATTTTTAACATCAACTAAATTTACAAGGGGGGACAAAAAGGGGACCAACGCCTTACAAAAAAAAAAATACTAAAGGACTGCGGAGGAAAGTTTCCAGCGCGCATCTGGTTCGGCGAAAAAAAAAAGGGTTTGTTTTGGCCAAAAAAAAAAAACCAAATCCAAGGAACGAGATGCCGAATAGCGATATACTAAGACACCAATAATGAAT